>PDGT01000051.1:445187-544588 GCA_003671415.1 Megathymus violae
CCCCATAGAGCTTTTGTGCGAAGAACTTGACCGAAACGTTCGGGAACAATGTCCTTCTTCACAGCAGGCCATGTGGAATGCCTTAGAAGACAGCTGGAAGAATATCTCGCAAGAGACAATAAATAAGTTAATTGCTCGCATGCCAAGATTGGTAAAACAAATAATAAAATGCAAAGGAGGATATTTTGATGAAAAGTCTGTGTAAACTCTCTTGTTTGTATTTTCTTTAGTAATTTAGTATTATCTTTTGTATTCGTGATTTTTTAATTTTAAATATTGTGTATAACATAGAAATAAAAACTGTATTTCATAATGATTTAAATATGTTGACTTTTATTTGTTTTCTTAATTTTTTTATAGTGGTCTCACACTTTTGACCGGTAGTGTATAATACTAACCTGTCTTATCCAATTTGCAGCCAGCATAAGATGATAATCGTGGACCCAGACGATGGGCGGCGAAGAATTCTTCTCCTTATTCAGAAGATGTAGAGCTTTGACTGTCTTGTCAGCGAACTCCTCATTGAGTTTGATATACGCTCTCCAGTGATTTGCGATAAAGGTGGCCCGGTCGGGCATGGAGTGGAATAGAGGCCAAAAAGTCCCGTTGCAGCAGCCATTGTAGTAGCTGTCGAATAACTTCGGTTCCGCGTGAATTGCGACGATCTGTAAAGGAAATTGTTTAGAAATTGTGTCATAACGCTTAGTTTATGTAAAACTGAACGAATAACTGAATTTCTTGTATTTATCTCCCTATCAGGATCTCACAAATGCCGCCGTACAGGTAAAAGTCTAGGGTGTCCCAGAAGTCCACCGACCATAGGACAACATTGCCTAAGTAAGCATTGGGGATATAAAAATCAAGTAAGTACTAAAGGTAGTATTTAACAAGAAGTATAGTAGTTACTATGAGTGTACCTAGGAAATATATTTGTCGTTGTAATTGTCGCTACTGGCACTTGTTTTCTTAGCAATTATTGATATTTACGTTTCATTTATTTACCAAAGATCTATTAGACCTATAAGTGGATGTTATCACATGATGTATAATACCTCTAAACAGGGCCGGAAACAATATAGTTAGTCAAGTCCCATATCTGATAAAATCTGATAAATGTTTAACAGTTGTACGACGTTTCACTACAAATTCACCCATTCACGCTTCGTTTAACGAGATTCCATGAAAACGCAGTAATTATACTAATGGAAAACCACCTGCGGTGCCTTTTATTGAGACGTTGAAACTTATGGCGTATTACGTCATTCGATGAGTACGCGCTAGTAGACTTCAATAGTTAGAGATTAAATTAGTAATGACTGATTTCATAGATTTAAACATTTAAGCATCTGATAGGAACATCAACCATCCTCCTTCATGTAGCGCAACTTGATGCTATCTGTCCAAAACTACTGTACGGAATATGTTAAAATTTAGCCTCGGAAGTATGCCGCTAACAAACAAATTCTAATTTTAATGGATGGCGCAATTCCGATAACAAAATTAGAAGAATCGATTTTAGAAGACATCCTCATGATCTCGCCAGTCAGGTAAAGAACCTTAACAATTGTATTAAAATGAGTGGTACAGAACCTAGTCTGCTGGTCAGTAGAGGGCACGAAATCCAAGAAATCACTCAGGTCTATCTGGCCCATACACTAGCAATCTTTCAAAGTTACTGAAGAGTCCTAGATATAATTATAAACTAAATTAAAAATCTATTACTTAAACACTAGAACATGATACCAGGTAGTCAGAAAAGGATATGTCTTTTTTAAAACCATTTTCTATTCCAGGTCTATGTACATTGAACATTTAATTTAAGACGGACACACACACACACATATATTAATAGTCGACAAACGAGCAAACGAGCCACTGATGCGTTGTCGGCCAGGAAATATGGAGAGAAAGAAAGTACTGACGCTCAATCCCCCAGCTGGAACACGACGAGTTGTTCGGCGGCTGACTCGAGCATAATATAATCCTTACCCGAAGCCCTACCACCAAGCAGGCTGGCTTCTGTCGCCACTTACGACACCCTGTTCTGCCAGTATGGGATTGAGAGGAGTATTCCAGGCCGCCCCAATACGGTCAGAAACATTGGATAGATTGGATTGGATGGATCGGATATTGTGGCATATCTTAAAAATATTGTCATATTTAATTTTGACTTGTATATAATAATAGAGTATATTTTATTGTATTGTATTGTACTTCTTCAAGAACGTTTAATTGAAAAGATTGTATCTAGTTCCCATTAAGAGGCAACAACAACAGCATTGAGCTGCCGCTTGAAAAGATTGTTGACATCCAACGCGGAAACGATTAATTTGCCTCTGTCAAGTAAATAATTGTCGTAGTTTATATTTCTTTCTTTATATTCCATTAGTATATTATATGCCAGAAAATAGTAAAAAAAAATACTCTTATTAGAACTATATAAATTAGGAAGTGTTTGTAATACAAATTATTTTTATGTAAATAGGGAACTTAGAGACAAATAATAATCTAACGGCTAAGCCACTTCACTGATTCTAGTGATATTGATATTGCCGCTGTCAAAGTTCAACTTTCGGTTGGTTATAGAGACAACCGTGAACAAACGATCAAACCAACTCACTATGGTTTCAGTAATATTGATATTAACGGCGTCAAATTTAATTATTACTTCGGTAATCACAGGACATATGTACATACGAGTAGCTTCTACGTTGTGTCATTCATATCTAATGATACGATGTTTTTACGATACTTCACATCTTTGAAATAATGTCTGTGCACACGACGCGGAACTTATACAGGAATGTGTCCATTGTATCTATCCTGTAAGTGACGATGGCATTCACCATCGGAACCGCATCCGTTACAGTCTCAGATGACTCGTTACGTAATGAAGTAATAACCTCGCGCAATGCTAGAAAATTTCGAGTACGGAGTAATTTAAGAGCATATATAAACAAACGCTTACATTCGATGTGTAAATGTGGGTAGTCAGGGAGTTTGGAATTTTAGTGTTGCGAATAACATAGACATACACAATTAAGACGTCACATAAAGCATGACCCTAGAGCAAATATTTATTTATCACATTAATTTCTGCCGTCCGCTGGGAATCGAATATGAGATCTTCGGTCTGCAGGCAAGGTCATCATCAACTAAACCAGAGACAATAGGCGTATTAAAGGCACTATATGCTTTAAAATAATTATAGACTAAGTATTTGAGAACTGTCCGGTGTCTAAGTCCTTGAAACGACATTCATTGCGTTTGCGTAGCTCACGTCTTCGTTCATAAATCAACGGTGAAATATCATAACGTGTTTCGGTTTCAGTGTAGAAGATGAAGTCAAGAACCTTCATCGCTTCTTTTACCAACAGCGCATCTAACGACGCTGTTTTTAACATAACCTGGCCTTCAGCTGGTTTGTTAGTTATTAATACAAAAAAAGGCGTTATCCTGCACGCGACGTCCGCGTAATTGATTTCGTCGAAGCCGCGATCTTATTGACGCGAAGCGATGAATTGTCGCTCGATGGGTACACTACACGATAAAAAATATTATTTGGACTGTAACCCGCGACACGGCAATGACAAAAATTTCAATGTTTGCTCGAAAGTAACCTTAACTCGTTTTGTGTTCTCTGTTTTTTACATTTTTTGTATTTACGTTGTCCCGCTTGCTATGGATTACTTGTCTGTTTGGGAAGCTACTACAATAAACCATACTCCAATAAATGATACAAATATATAAATTATAATAACATTGATATAAGATTATTATTATTACAATTATTCATATTTTTTTAGTTTAATCTCATCCTCATGGGTCGAACGGTATATAGGAACCTAACACTTGAACTTCCTAACACGCACACACTGAAACTTCCTTAAATTTCTGCACGTGTTAAGTATATTGCTTACTGTAAAAGGATGTATGTAGAATAATGGATGTTTGAGGCTTGTTATGTAGTATTTCAGGTATGATACCAATTAATGATGTGATAATTGGTACAGTTTTTACTGCTTTTACCTTTTATTGCGTTTTCAGTTCAATAGCAAAATCTGTGTATTTTTGTTCTGTGCGTAAAGATGAAAGGTTATGCGTGTTTGCGATGCGTGTTTGGGATGGTTAGGTCTAATAATTATACTGTCTGTTTCTTCTTGTCGTGTTGTGTTGTGTGGACCGGTATAGTGTAGTATTTTGTCAGTCCAGATTGTCCTGTCCCAGTAAAGTTTGTAGTCGGTTGTGTCAAGTGCGGTCCGAGGTGTGTATGTGTAGTAAGGTGTTCTTTATGTATTCGTTTATATTTATATGCAAGGTTTTGATGTGTGATTGATGCTGCCTGGTCGTGTCGGTGTTTGTGGTCAAGTTGAGCTATAGCATTGTATGCACTTGTTATATGTTGAATTGTTTTAAGTAGCCAAGAATAAGAGACGGAATCGAAAGCTTTTTTATAGTCTACTAACTGTGCCCGCAAATTCGTCCGCGTGGTATTTAACAAAAAAGTTATTTAGTAGAAATAAAAGGAGCCTAAGTTACTCCTTAGTATATCTTATATGAGTACAAATTAAGTGCGTCAAACATGATTATTTTGAGAATTTTTGGAGACAAGTTATTGGTCTGTATTTTGTCATATTGGGTAGACAATTTGGGTCTTTCGGTACATATAAGTGATTCCTGTGCTGACATAATCGGGTAAAGTATGCGGCATTGCAATGAATTTATTTATGTATTTAAACATACGTGGATGTCAGCATGTATAAATATGACGTGAGGGATGTATGAGTGAACTTCTTGTACCAGTAGTTGTGAATGTTATCTGAACTCGGGGATTTTGCAATTGTGCAGATTTTTTATAATATCGTGGAATTTAGTATCATTATTATTATTCACTTTGTACTACAAGGACTTTTATTATGATACACATTATAGGACTTCACATTAGATACTGTTGCACCTTAACATATTATTGTTATTACCTTATTATTTTAGATTGTCTCGTAGCGACTGTCTCAGTGGGGATCGAGTCTTATTTTTGTGGTTTTTCAAGAATATTAATTACTACTTAAATTAAACGAAATGCTCATAGATAATATTATCTGTGTATCTAAATATGTCTATGTTTACCGGTACTGACGCGTGTCACGCTTTGAGGAAGTTCGTCTTATATGTCATTATTTGAAAAATTGTATTTTAGTACCTACTAAGCAAATGCTTGAAGTGTATTTTCAATGCTATTTTTTTTAATAATATGAATAATATTCAATCATTTGTACAAACGGTTTATTTACAGACGATCATATTACAAACAATTGGTAAAGATTTAGGGCTACCTACTTTGATGTTTTACGTTTGTTTTTGAATATTATTAGTAGATTAAGTTGATTTGAATAAAAGGCTACTTACTTACTTTGATATAAATAATAAAATTTGAATAACAAGAATAGGGAATAAAAAAATCGGTAGGTATAGTTTTTATTTAGTGTGATGATTATTCAAGTTTAAGCATGAATCATTATTAATGATTTTACGACTAGCAATAGATTGCGAAAAAAATTATTAATCTTTCGTATTTTGATTAATATTTCAATTTCAATTCAGAAACAAGTTTAATTAATCATATTAAGTCCACGACAGTTACATATTTTTTTCGTTTTCAATTATGTAGTTAGGCTTTGCTGTCGTTAAGAGATCAGAAATGATATTTTAATTTTAATGGTGAATAATTAATGTTTTAAACATATATTACATTTCAATTGAATAAAAAATATTATTCATCATACAAATAAATCATTTACATCCACATTAATTACATTTTTTTTATTTTCATGTATCTATGTTTATTTGTTTGTTGTATTGTATGTTGTGTGTTGTTGTGTGTAGTATGTTTGCATGTCTTGTTACTTGTCTCTTTATACAATATATCACTGTGATAAATAATAATATATTTTAAGACATACCTATATTATAAGTCACCGTGCTTTTTTATCTGTTTTAAATTTGGAATATAAATTCTGTCATCTGTTTGTATAATAAAAACGTTAAATACGTAAATTTATAGAAATACGTAAAACAACCCTTGCAACGATAAAACGAGGTAATTACGAAATTTTTAAAACTCTATAAAATATTAACTGCTAAGAGTATGGGCACTACATGTAAACGTAAAGACTGTTGTTTATTTTTTTCTAAAGTGACACGAAGGCGGGTTTCATATTACTCACATTTTTAGAGAGAAGTCCAGCTGTGGGTGTTTTGTCGTTGGGGTCGGATTCTGGGATCTTCTCGTTGGGGTTGTCCAGGTGGATACCGGGCCATCCCACCCAAATTCCTCCACCACGGATTACCACCGGCGCCACCGCTGTCACTAGACCGCCGGCGCTGGAAATGGATATAATAATAATTTATTGATACCTCAAGCGAGTAAACCTAAGCATTAACATCGCTCAATACAATACAACCTTTCTTGTCCCAATGACCCTAATACGACCTTTCCTTGAAGGTTGTAAACAAAAGAGAGACAGAACCAAAAGGAAAGAGAAAGAGACAGATACCCCGCGCAACGGTGGCTTACAGATTAATATAAATTGTGTTAGTTAATGCTGCGTAAATTTGAAAAAAGTTAGACAAGTATTGATTATCCTTTTCGTAACGAAAATATAAGTTTCTAAGACACCTATCCTCAACGGTATTGATTACTGAGTGACTTCGCAACTATTTTGGACAAATTTATGTCGTTTGCTTCCAATGTTAAAGAAGAATACTTTGTTCGCCACAAAATCGATCCTAAATCTTAGTCTACATCTCATAAGGGACCTTTATGTATTATACCCGTTGTTGGGAAAAGAGATCCAATATCAGCATTATGCAGGTATACTGTTATTACTACTTTAATAACGTTAGGCGTAAGTCGTCGTAGTTTGTATGAATCGTCAGGTTGACAATATGTATATTTGTTTAGTGGCATTGCTCTAGAGTTTGTAGATATCTTATAATTGCTTTATAATAACTAAAGCCACATTAATAATAAATTAAAGCCATTAACGATTTTAGATATCAAATTTATTCTGTGTCAACGCTTAATTTGTTCATCATATTATTATCTACAACGAACACTTCATTATGTTGCTATATGGTCACTATTTCCGAATGTCTATTTTTATGTTATGTAAACTCCGTCTTATATACTGTTGTATTTAAAATTTGCTCAAAAAAAATATAATAATAGGTATTGTAACTAATAAATGTAACTAATATATAAAAACTATACCAGTCTATGATAGACCAGCGAAAGTTTGGCTCTCATTTATCAATATTATTGACATAAATGACACAAACATGATAAATAGTTGCGATTGGAAGTCTAAAGGATTGTCGTTACAAGGAGGGTGATCTTGCCCGTATCAATCTTTTTTAGATCACACGAAACTCTCAGGACAAGAGCTGCTATCACCAGATTGGAATCTTTAAGTCACTAAGTTCCTGTGGCGTTTTAAACTTATTGACGCTCATAGCTCGCGTCGGCAATTCATTTCTCCAATTTTCCGTATCGGTGCAGCTTGGTGTACCCTCCAAGCAAACTCAATTGTAGGAAAAGACTCGTACTGGACAGAGAACGTGCAGTTTTTGAATATACCTTGAATATATAACCAGCTAATACAGCTTTTCAATTACCTTTTGTACAGTTTTTTCATATAATTCAAATTTCATTTTATTGACACAGCAAGGCTTTGGGTCACGAAAATATTTTACCAGTTATTGTTTTTCCCATGAGAAAATGAGCTTTCTTTCCAGATACCAGCACCCAGAGATGTAATTTAAAGAAATATACAATCAATTCCATTATGATAAGTAATGTTGTAGCAGTTTCTTCCGTATTCCGCATACTAATAAATAAGGAGATGTCTTTGTTATAAAAAAAATATTATTAGAAAATAGAAACTTCGCGGAGCCAATGTATTGCAAAAAATTAAATTGCAGATCGTGTTAAAACTGTGCAAACGATATTTTTGGAAAGACAAACTTATTTAAACCAACTGAAATTACAACATATCGTTATCACTTATTATCCGTATCATATACCAAGTATGAATAATAGTACTATATTACTTAAAGAAAAAAATATTACGTGAGCCTCACCTATGAAATCTACAGTATACTGGAGAAGAAAATTGTTAAATGTGGGCTCCGCAATTTTCATAAAGATCATTCTAGTACGGTTGTAGCAGCAAAAAATCACGTGCATTTTCTACTTTAATGTGAATTTATATTTGATAAAAACCAACTTCAAATAAAATATTATTTCATTTAATTTCATTGTTTTGCAATACCAAATTGATGTGAGGTCCAAAGCCAATTAATTTTTAGAAAGCGGTTTTGTCCCTTCAAATTTGTTCTATTTTTTTTTATTTATCTAGCGGAGTACTACGTAAGAACATCAAATGCAGATATTTAAATTTATAATTGCTTACGCTGAAAATCCACGATATGTAAGTAAGGATCTAATGGTTATGATAATAGTAATCTAAGATGTAATTTCATGGCCGTAACTGCAGGGATACCAAGGGACAGCAATTCGTGTTGTGCAATCTATTTAAATCTAATCTATTCGCAGTTCAGCCTATATAAAACTAAAGCTATAATGTTTCCTGTCGTAACCAGTTTTCGAGGCAACGAAATAAAAATAATAAAAAAGCGTTGGATCGAGTTACTCCGATACATTGAACCTCAACGGCAGTTTAATGTACAACAGGCAAATATGCAATATGGAAACAATATAAATATTATATACTTAGTTAATTTCTGAACTTCACTTTTTATTTAGATTTTTTTTTAATTCTCTTATCATTGCCCTCCACAATTACTTTTGGTTATGAATTAAACTATTTAAGTTTAGCCAAGAAAACCAGGCTCCTGTATTTAATGTACATATATAAGATTGAATTTTAATATAAACTGTACATGGTATTTTCCTGGTATAAAATTATTGTTAACAATACGCGGAGAAAATATTAATTACATTGAAAATTTATTTCTTCAAAGATCTCATTCATTACTGTTTTATTTATGTTGAAGTTTCCATAAACCAGATACAAAAACGGATGATGGTTAATTAAGATGATACTGTTTTGATTTGACGCACGAAACGTAAAAATAAAGATAGAAAGAAAAATAATATGCAACGTCATCTTTATGGTAAACTAACGAAGAATCGAGAAGAATCGATACATACTGAAACTACACTAATAAATTACAGTAGTTAACCTTTTCGCCGCCAATGACTTCTATAGAAGTTCGAGATTTCCGTGCCACCAGCGCCACGACTTCTATAGAAGTTCTTCATTATACCTACCATAATAAAACACATTTACGATACATAAATCGTTCGTTTCTTTTGTTATTTTGTAAGATACATTCCTCTAAAGCCCTATCTTTTAATTTCCAATGCAAATCAGGCTTTTTTGTTTCATTTAAATGGATAAAACCAAAAACACCTAGAATTGTTTAATGCCCCAACGCCAATGACTTCGTATCGAGTCGGACAGTGATGGATACGATGGTTACCTTCTTTACAATCCTCTATATGTCTTTGGTTCGTTCAATCGAAATGTTTATAAATTCAATGACTGAAAACAAATCTCAGTCAGTAAATAACGACTTACAAAATAAACTGTAAAATTGATATTACATATAAAATAATTTAATTAAAATTAATTAGGTTTATTAAGCATTTTCGATATTTTAACACTCATCCCTACGAAATGGCAAGTTGTCAGTGCTGTCAACGCCATGAACTTCTATACAAGTAAACTTGTGACGTCATAAGCGCTCAGTTGTCAAGGTCATTGTGACATAGTGTTGTGCGCACGTGTTAAATAAAAGTGAAAAATTAGTGACAGCGAATGTGAATCTGATGAGTTGTTGCAGATTTTACAAAGTGTGGAATCTGATTCAGACTTTAATTATGAAACTTAGCCGTATTAGGGCGGCTTTAGAATACTATCCCCAATCCCATGCTGGCAGAACAGGGTGTCGTAAGAGGCGACAGAAGCCAGCCTGCTTGGTGGTAGGGCTTCGTGTATGGATTATATTATGAGTATTATTATTAACTCATTAATATTATTACTGGTATTATTATCGTTACGTGAAGCCCGCCTGGCTAGCTACCACCTTCCTGCTTGAGTCAGCCGCCAAACGACTCGTCGTGTTCCGGCTGGGGGCTTGAGAGCCAGTACATTATTTCTAACCTTCTTCTCATTTCCTGGTCGACAACGCATCAGTGATACCTTTGGTCTTGCTGATGTCCATGGGCGACGGTGACCACTTACCATCAGGTGGCTCGTCTGCTGGTTTGTCGGCTATTAACATAAAAAAAAAAACAGAAAAAGTACATCATATGAGGACGATGCAGAGGTAAGTTTAAATTTTAAATCAGTAAATATAATCTTCATATTATGGGTATAATGTTTGTTAATAAAATACCACACAATTTTTTGACATAGTTTGGTCATACAATGATAGAAAATACACTGATTTTAAATACGAAAATAATAGGTGTTAATATCGTCATAACATTGTCAACAATTTTCGGTGTTTGACTTTATTTAAGCAGTTTCGGTACAGTCATTCTGGGTAAAATTGGACCAAAGGTATAGCAATTTTTTAAACTTATGGTAGAACGTATCACTTTGGCAGTAATGATTATAGATGTTAAAATATCAACATTATATGAAGGCATTAGTTTAGTATATGCAAGATTTAAACAAAATAGTTTGCGAACGATGCCGAGTTATGATGACATGGACGTTTTGAAACCGAAATTGATGGAGTATTATTTACTATGATATTGTATATTTAATTAATTATTTAACTGGATATATTTTTAGATAAAAATTTTGAGATAATTAATTTTTATTTCCAGGCACAATCTAGCGACGCCACGACATTGCTAGCAACAAGTCGAATTACTGGACAGCAGGAGTAAATGTGGTCTTTTAATCGATTTACCCCGGCAGTAGAAACATTTGATGATTTCGCATCTAGACTCAATATAAATTTTAATACTGCAAATTGTACACAATTGGATATATTTGAGCATTTTTTACCTATAACTCATGTTATATAACTCATGATAGAGAGAGAGAGAGAGTCATGCAAATTATTGTCCATATAAATCAATTCCATAATTATTTTATGTTAAAGGTACCTTTGTCCACCTAATCTAGATTGCACAGATATGGCACGACATAACCGTACCTGAGCGATTATTTATATTTCTAAATAAATTAATTAAATTTGCACATCTAATTTTTATTTATCGATAACACGTGTCATCCCTCCTGTCGTACTATATAATCCGTTATACATTTATACGTTGGCGTACAGCGGGACATCGCGTTCGGGATAGCTTGGCGGTGAAAAGGTTAAAAATATTGGTGTAAGTGTTGACAACTGTCAGTTTTTTTTTAATGACAAATAAACAATATGAAGATGACCAAATATATAAGTGAGGATATAAATGTTTCATAAACGATTAAATATGTCACAATGTAACAAATAATATAACGAGCTAAATAGTGTAAAATTTGTAATTGTAAATTTTGTAACGTCACAAGCCTAGTACTACTACAATTTTCATTTGGAATAGGTGATTGATTAATTAATTAGATATATCTAAAACATAATTTGTTCCCACTTTTAGAATCATAGGATAAAATTGACAATGAAATTGAATGTGAATTTTGTTTGTCTTGTCAGAGCTAAGATTATCACAAGATATATCACAATACGCATGAATCCCCTAAAACTGAAATCTTGTTAAAGTAATTTTATCCTTTTGCGTTGTATGCCATCCTAAACCAATTATTTTGTATTGCAAGTAGAATCGCACTAACTCCAGACAGGATAATGTAAAACAGAGAAAAAATACCTGCAGAGACAATGACAATTACGATTATTACCGGTTAAAAACATGTTTGTTTTGTCTCAGTCTTATAATAACTCGATAATTCAACAGGTATAACTACGTCGTTGCATAACGTTCAATACGCTCAGTAATAAATATCACAAACTTAAAAACATTTATGTACTTATTTAAATCGTTTATTATTAGTAGATCTAATAAAAACTATATCTTTAATGAAATAGGGTTATTATTGATAAGCATTGTTTACGAAATTTAAGTAAACACTCCTACTGGCAAGAAAAAATACAAGTTTACTTATAATGTAATTAGAATAGCATTGTTTATACCAATAACATCAATATGTTAATTGTTGCACGAACACGCGAATGTTCTCTTTATTGCTAAATTCAGTTTCTGGGTAAAAAAATATTAACGTAGGACGTTTAATCTTAATAAGCTTATATACCACAATTTCCAAATTTCACCATATTTTCTCCACAGTCATACCGTGAGTGTGCAGTTATTAAACGACATTTTAAATTTTGTCAATATTTTGGTCAAACAATTCTGCTTATGCTTGATTTGGTGACCTATTTTGTTGTAACACATACAATCAAATATTATCTGTACGTTATCCAGCACCGAAACTTAACAAACATCACTAAGATTTCACGTTAACCTCTTTTAGTCATAATATCTAAAACTTCGATGTAATAAACGAAAATTTTAACTAAAACATGATATTGCACGGAGTCGAGAGGAACGGTCTAAAATATATACTTACCTATTCTTCTTCCTTCGCGAACTTTCCCGACGCCGGTACACCGTGCGATGTGTTATGGTATTGATAAAACATTGGGCCAAGCTCAATTTTACTAACCAAATCAACAACATAACACCAATGGTTATATCTAAATAACCAACATCATCTACTTACGATGTTATTGTCACTATCGAGTCTAATGCAATTCAGTCGTATTATGGTTGTCAATTGTAGTTAGTGACGAAGGGCTCTTGCGAGGTCATGAGGGATTTTGAAACGTGCTGTGAAATCTGTACAGTTAGTCATTAAATACAATTAACGTGCTTCTCATCAATATTTGCATTTATTAGACGTTCGCAAACATTTTCAAATTTATTGCTGCAATGATTCTCGGGTGTTGATAGCAGCGTAAGCGTTGTGTGAGAAATATATAATGAAATTACCTGGCTTTTCTCTCTAAGTCACCGGTTTTCTCATTTCTCTTTAAAACAAATGGCAGCCTGTTAGAAACGACAATCATGCTCCCCTTGCTGTTGCACGTCGAGCGACTACCGCGACAGGCGGTGGAGGCACAGTTACTCCCACTCATAGTTTTTTTTTTCTTTCCGAACGTTCCTTTTCACGACCAATCACAGCGTAGTTCACACGCATGCGGACTCGCAACGGAGGGAGATTTGAAATACTAGATTTGTTAGGTTTTCACTGATCTGAACTGTTTATTGTGTGACATCGCAAGCAAGCTCCATCAAGTTGAAGAATTCGCTCGTGTACATTACTAACTATACATCATCGGCCGAGATCGGATGCGAACTGTTTCCTTTGTGTGCGCCGGTCGCCTTTATAGAGTTTGGGAGTCGCGTCGCAAAAGGGTGAAGTTCTTGCTTACGTCTAGAGTGTCCGAGGTCTGAGCCGACGTGAATGGGTTATCTGGGCTGACCCCACGAGGGTTGTCTCAGTATTTATCACAATTGCAAATTTTTTATTCGAAACAATTGAGCTAATTCACAACAACACGAGCTTAAAGACATGGATGCGCGTTATCACTGAATTTATTGACCCTTGTGTTAAACGAGTCGAACATTTGAGTTTGTTTTCTAATTAATTTTACTAAGTAAATATGTTCGAATTAATTCACCAATTCTAATGGTAAACATGAAATATAAATCGTTTGTATGTAAAACGTTTTAATATAGTCTATTTGCATGGTTTATCTTGAGTGGGAACACCATTGCAAACTTTTGTTGTAATCTGAAAGTTGTTGAAGCTAGAGACTTTATTTACAAAGTAAAGGAATTACAAATCAATATTTTTGAAGAATAAGCGGAAGCAGAAAGAATATTTATTTCATAAAAGAATCTCTGCAAAACCCATTAAAAATCTTTCTAATAATTATGATTTATGCCAGACGGAATAACAAGGTACTTAAAAGAAACTATTATCATAAATATATTACTAGAAACTATTTAATATTTAGTAAGAAATAATGGAGTGGAACGCCCTGTACCGTGGTTTTGGACCAATCGTCTCTGGTTTTCAGTACAAATAAATTGCCGCATAGTTGGACCCATCGTCGTATGAGCCCACAGTAAAATACCAAGTCCAGGAACCAAATATATTATCGTAGAAAAAAAAATAACAAAAAAAAGAATAAACATGATTTAATCATAAAATACTTTATATTAAAATAGCGTATATGCATGTGATGGTTATTAATTAATTAACTAAATAAACACTGAAGTTAAGTTGCTGCTCATGACATATAAGTGATTTCAAAATATAAGTCCTATCGTTACGTCACTGTGACATTGTTGTATATCTATGACCAATTAGCGTCTTAACAACAGTTACACTGTACCTACAGAGTACTTTAAGAAAATTCCAAGCACACAATTTTCGGCATCATAATGCCAATGATACTAATGTATAAATGTCTGTGGAAGACAATTATCATATTCAAATTAAAAATTATTCAATCTTTTGGGTATCTTGTACTTTTACACGACATATTTGCTTCCACCACCTTTCTTAAACATCGAGAAGCTGAGAAGGTGAAAGGTACTCCATAAGTATCATCAGAGTCCCGTTTTATTTGTGCGCCTGTGTAAAATATAAAATTTTGGTAAAAACTTTAATATTCAAGGGGTGAAAATCAGAAAAATTGCGACACCTTAAAAAATTCAAATCATTGTTACAGTTATATGTTTTTATTGAGTAAATTAAGTATTTTTAACAAATTAAGGACAGATTAAGGAAAATGCAATTATCAGTATTCTAATGTTTAACTGAAGGTATAATCTCAAAATCTATCATTTAGGTGAATGTAATTTTTTTTTATATTATTTTTTTTATATGAATTTCGCGAAGGAAGTATTATTGTCTAAGTTACTTGGGTCTAATGATCTTTAGTAATTTATTCCAATGTACAGTGAATTCGGAGATTTTTGAATGATTATATATACCCGTAATGGATAATAAATACTTCTAATGCTTCAGTTGGCCATTAAACCCTCCACTTAACCGCGTTTGAGCACCATGGTTCAGTCATTTCTGTGCACGAAACGTAAACGTGAGCTAATGAAATTTAGTTTTGAAAGGTAAGACCGAATGTAAGCAAAAGTGAACCTTCATGCTGATTGCAGCGATGTGCGTTTCGCAGGATAAATTACTATGAAATATCACTCCTTCTCAAGTTCTTCGCTGTATCAGTGTTATTTTATAGGAATAGTCTCATAGCAAACAGAAGGTAGTGACTGTGAATTTAATTGGCTACGTTGGTATTTACTTCCAATGATTACAGCTAGTGGTTTAGCAGGATTTACTAGGAGTCGAAAAGATTTCGACCACTTGCTGACACGGAATAAATCGGAGTTCATAAATTAGTACTTTAGTTTCATCAATAAATGTTTTGGAAACAGAACATTACCTATTTGGTTATGGTCGAATTTAGACCTCAGGCGAACGCTGGTATTAAGTATTATGGCAAATTTAATCGTGACGACTGGTACGTACCACGTAGTGGTGGTTAAATTTAGTGATTAGTGTTCATTATGTTTAAACCATTTAGTATGCTTAAGTTATTCTTAGGTAACACATAATGTCATAAGTTTCGCGAAATGTGTGACATTACAGAATCGCAGTGCTGTTGTCTCTTAACGTGCAGAATTAAATGAACCGTTAATAACGTATTCTATTGAGTATTCATTTCATTGACCCTCATTCCTTGTTAAATACAGAACGGTGAGTATAGACGAAATCTCACGACTAGACACAGTGGCACCGCCGTGTGATACATTCGGAACTTGGATGGGTGACCTTGATCAGTGACCTACTTAGGAGAGACGAACACGTGTCATGTCGGCTCAGCCGTTATCCTTAAATAAAAATCGTTAAACCTTGTCGAAGGCAAACGGAGTAAGAATTTATGATCACTGGCTTCTATTATGCGGATCGAAAACCACTTACGAGGAGAGACTCGCCCTACATATAAATAAGGAAAGACAAATCAATACCTCTTTCTAAAGTGTTTATATATATTATATAATATATTTGTTTGCCGAATTTCGACTACTTCGCTACAATAATAGAAGGTATTGTAAGGATGAAATTTTTTGTCAAAGTTTGTCTTGGCCTGGAAAAATCGTATCTAAGTGCATCAATTACAAAAGTGGAATACTAAAAGCTAATAAAATATCTAGTCAGCTGGATAAACCATGACCTTGACTTCTATTACACAAATATACAAGGTTATAGATAAAACTATCACGGTCATCAATTATAGTTCATATTATTTTGAATAGTCATAACGTGCCGATTGTCTGTTTATACAACTAGTACTGTCCCCGGACTTGGTTACAGGCTTATTACAAACAAAAAAATAAAATAAAAAGATATTAATTTTATTTACTTCAAAACACTTGAATAAATGTTTGTCACGGACCTCTATTATACGTAGGTTCTTACTTACAGTTTTTATGGAAGCAACGATCGTTTTTTTAACTAGGAAGTTTTCCTTATTACCTAATCGTTTATGTAAACTGTATATAGCACAGGAAAATATGATGTATGAAATACTGTATATTAGTAGATACTATTTGTTGTGTTTATCATGTAATTACTAGTTCAGTTGTAATATTACAAATAATGTACACAGGTAGTCCTCCTCGTATCCCGATTTTATTACATAATTTTTTTTTATCGGGCGTTCCAAAAATTTTATATTTACGCAATTTAATCCTTTTAGAGCTTGGTTTTTCTAGTTTAATATTTATATGCGTATAATTATTATGATATTAATCATATTAATTAATAATAAAACCAAGATGATAATTGACTATACTTTTAAGTGATATTCTGCGGAAATAGATCCATTTTCTGAGATGAAAATTATCCAAGGTGTTAACCCAAAGTAAAAAATATAAATATGTCAGTTATCACATAAATCTGCTCGGTGACTTTCTTGTATCGAATGAACAATGAGATAGTTAGACACAAAAATCACAAATGTTTGACCTATATTTCGATAGAAGGACCTACATTGAGTTATTTTTTTAATATAAAATTTATACGAGATTTTGCCGAACAAAGCCCATTATCCTGGATAAAATATACTGTAGACGACGATCTAGGTATAAAATAAATTATGAGTATGTCAAGCAACGTCTTAATTTGTTCAGTGGCTTCTGCGTGATACCGCCACAAGTAGCATTAATAATTCCAAACAGTATATATTTTAACCTCTGAGTACCCCTAACAACAGTTTTGTTAAAATTTATAATGTATATTTGATGTACAATTCTGGCCCTTTAACAGTTTTACCCACTACTAATATTTGTATAGATTGTACGTACATTAATGGTTTTATTCACTAATTAGTAGCATAAAATAAAATAATTAATTCTTTTTGTTTGTTTGTATTGTTTTTTCTTAAATAATCCCAAATAATAAAGTCCTCGTACAGTAAATATCTATTACCATATATTTCGGAGCGAGGGAACATCGAATTAATTATTGAAGGTGGGCTACCTTCCATGTTGATGTTATGGCAAGGTATATTGTTTCCCAATTTTATTTTGATTATCTTGATTATGAGATAGATTAATTAAATATTTAGTCGATATTATGATTCAGGCGTGAACCTTGTCACAATTTTAACGTGCGAGCGGCAACGCTGGCAATGTCGGATTGCCTGCATGGTTTTTGTTAAACGAGCAACTGTACCCAACTTTGTTATAAAATCTGAATTATGGACGCCAATAAATCGAATAGCAACTATACACCAATTTGTAATTAAATTAATAATTATAATCCCAGATATATACCAAAATATACTTGTGGTAATTTGATTATCGTAAGTCAAAATAATAAAATATAATAGTCAGTGATCAACAGACACATAAACGTAAAAATGCTATATTCGTTCAGCATGATAATTCCAACCGACCGGCATGAGACGACGTCGTGGTGTCTACATGACGCGCACGCGTCCCCCACATGCAATCCCCACTGCCACTGTCCCATTATAAACGTGCGTTCACAAATGAATGGAATCGGTTATTATCTTATCTTAACACTTACGTAATTAGGGAAGTTAATAGTGGAAATAGATTATACGAAGTTACTTGTATTTTTGTTTAGTTTTTGAATGTGCTATTGATTTTAAGATAACAGTAACAACTAGCTAACTGTCCCATGTTAATAGTGTATCACGTGCTGGTGAGTTTGGTTGTCTGGAAGATATTGCTAATGAAATACGCCTCTTCTTGAGAAAAATTGACTTCTACGGGTTCCACTCATTCTTGACCCCAAGCTAACCCCCCCTACCCGTGGTGCGCCTGCTGAACGACGGACAGGGCTATGGCGAACTTCCAGCAGTCCATCCTCACAGTCCAGTGATGTCCAGTTTGTTAGCCGCCTGGCTAGTTGTAGTATCGACCATGACATGATTTTTACTACCAATGCACTGTCGGAGATCCTACAATAAACTGGTGGGAGACTATCTTTGCCGACCATATCGGAGATGCCTTGAAATAGCTGAATTTTTACACATACATAAGTAGGTATAATCATTAAGGAATCTGTTTGTGATTGTGTAAGTTCTGAACGTCTTGACCAATTAAGGTCATATTTGTATAAACATTTTTGTTGAAACAACAGGTTCATAGGTATGTTTACTAGAACTCGATAGGTCGGTAGGTTGGATATTGTTGTTAATATCAGTGTGAAAATATCGGACTTTGTAAGCCAATATAACCGACTAGATTGTAGGCTAGAATTGGTTTTGCAGGCTACTTAACAATTGTCTATTCTAATTAAATATTGCCAATGTGTGTACATTGATTGTTATCGTATTTTTCTGTGTTTTGTGTAGTTTAGTTCGTTGTTATACCTAAATGTCTGTTCTCAGGTTTTGGTTGTGCATGATGTGATTTGTGTATGTTTCTGCAACCTGTGTCATAGAGAATCCCTTTACAGAGAAGCGAGTATAATAAACTTTTATTTATTTATTTGGTTGTTTACAGTAAATTTAAATCTAAATTTAAGTAAATATAAATCTAAATTTACTATAGTTAATTCAATGCTGACTTATAACAAGGTTGGACCTGAATTCATATTTATACCCTTTAATAATATGAATATTGCATAAATAGTGAAATTGTGTGTTGTCTGTGAATATTTTTCATATTTTATACTTACAGGTGCGAGTATTATGGGACAAGTACCGGTGGTCGATTATCAATGATATGCTGGTGTAAATGATTCATGCAAACAGGGTATCTTGAATGATACTATTAGATAATAAACTTATAATGGGTTCGAAAATCGACGGTTTTGGTAGGCTATGTTATCAAAATACAGATAAAAGATATGATTATAAACTTATATCATCGCGGTAATTACACATTTTAATTATAACGGGTACTTTATATATTATTTATATATATCTATATTTGGACACAATAACATGGATTATGGTCATTGGACTTCCGTATGGCAGAAAAAAACCTTTTTTTATCTGTTGCTTATCTTTCTATCTGTTACTGCTTCAGGCGAAAAACACCGAAGGAATTAAGATAACTGTAATCTAAGATAGTTTTCATCGTGGGAAACGGATCTGTTTACATTGGTAATACCTCTTAATGAATATAACTTTCTTGCTTTTTTGCAGCTATTGCAATACATGTACGTTTCCTTTTCATAAGGATTAGTTAAATATAGTCTTTAAACATTAAAATGGAGGAAATATAAAATTTATTGAACGCCTAAAAAAAATATTATCAATATTTTCGATGCGGGTGATGTTCGTAAGCGAAGGAGTAGGTACGTTATTTGAAGCAAAAAGACTGGTTCAGTGTATATATGCCAGCAAACAATATTGTTATTGTTGCTAGATAAACTATGTTACGGCAGCAGCGCGAATCATGATAGATAGACAGTGAATACATACTTGAAAAAATATAAGTCAATACTAATTAGGATTGCTTTATTTTAAAATATTTTTAAACCTGTCCTTAAATTTCGATAGGAAAAAAATATTTCTAGATATTTTAAGAGTACCTAGAGAATATTTATCATATATGAGTCATATTTAGACCCGACTTGTTTGATTTGCATTTGTAACCATGCTTTGAATAAATCTCACCAGCGCTCAGGCTATATTTATAGAACAAAGTGTTTCAACCTTGTCGCCGCTGTCGGATAATAGTAAACAGTATGGCATACATAACACCATGATTCACTCCTAGGTATTAGGAGCGAGTTAGAGTAATTAGATGCCAGAAGCATACATAGATGCATTTTAAATACAAACGATTACAGTATAATAAACATTGTAAATGAGCACGATTTACAACACGGTTTATAATAGATGTGGTGCTAGCGGCCACCACCGCCCATTAATCTTAAAAGTGACAAGTTTCTAATGTTAAAAAATTAAGAAATATTTAACATAATCAGACTTTGTTAGGTTTATTAGTAAAGTGTAAAAGAATGTGAAAGATCATTTTATGCTTCCAACCAAACACCTAAACTTGTTATGACCATGTAGAGACTATGCGACTAAAGCGGCTGCACTGAAAATCAGTGTTTCGGCATTTAACTGTCACTGCAAAAGTTATTAGCAATGGAAATAATGTTAATACTGGTGGACTTCTTCTAATATTTTATTATGTGCCTATGTTATCTCTATTATATTTCTTTCAGTCACACTGCAATTATATCAAAATATGTTGCAATTATATAAAAACTGTTCTGTTATTAGACTCGAGTATCCAAAAATAGATAGAATTAGGCAGTGTTAATTTCTTATGTTATGTAACACTTCATAAAACCTTTTTTTTTATTTAACCTACTTAAACTGAAAAACTACAAAATTGCACTAAAAAGCGAAAATAAATTTTAATAAAATAAAATATATACTAAAATGTTAGTGCCGAAGACTCCGACCTTCTCATACGCCCTAACGCACGCTCCTATCTTCGAAGCCTCCGCGCGCTACACGCCGGAGAAGTGACGGGCCTAGCTATTATTAAGTGATCGATATTACCCTGTGATTATTACCTGTTTTATACTATTGTTACTTATTTAATTGTAATCATCCAGAATATTTTGTTACAATCTATCATCTAAATTTCTTTCTTTTAATTGTAATGCTACACACGTTACGCTGAAACCTTTGATCACAAATTTTCTCCCAACCATCACATAAGACTACTTAATGTTTCTAGATTTTCCAGCGTTTTTACATTCAGCGATTATACTGACGTATGCTATTTACTTCGAGACCTTAATCAACACGCCGATTCTTTCGATTTCTTTCTCCTCAAATCACATCATCGTTCATAGTTTAATTACTTTGTTTACTACCTTTCCGATGATAACAGATTCGTTGACTAACATTAAAAAATTTACAAGCTCTCCTACTGGACCACCCGTGTATCAATAAGGTTATCTTCTTTGACGTTAATTATACAATATATTGTATTGGCATGATAAAATATAAGTGTATATGTCTATATAATCATTTTACACGTGTATATCTTTCTATCCATAATTATTCTTTCTGCTGTAGGATTCGCCATTAATACCGTGATAGTTAACTATGGTCAATAATATTAAAATATAATGATAACGTGAGGTTTTAGTAGGCTATCTCGCTTTATGTACGTATGTACGCTTTATGTACTTCGCAAGATATGCTTAGAATACAATCCCTGATGTCAATTATTTCAATGAATTGTGTTTACATGGCGCAAACCCCGGTACGTTAATTTAAATAAAATATCACAAACAAACTCGCGTGCGATACAACGTGACTGATAAAAAAAATCTAATTTAAAGCGTTAATTACATTTGAAATGTCGGTAATATTGTAAGGCTGACGTGAAGTAAGTTGTTTCAACAACAACAATCTGTCTTCCAACGCGCCCGCCCGCTTGCGGCTTGGCTATTCGGGTCCCAAGGATTATCCTTTCTACCCGGGCTGAAGCTCGGGAGAACAAGTGTCTCCCGGTGTGTGAAGGGAGGACCCCGCCGTTGAGCAGGCGTCCTAAACATTCCATCAATCGTGCCGAATTCGTAGCCAGACGGCCCCCCCAGGTTGTTTCAACTTTGTTTTGAGACCAGCAGATTTTGTGTGAAAGACCATATCGAGGACCAACTGTCCAAAGATGTGTAAAGTCCGCCAATTAGATTTGATCAGCATGACAAACTAGTGCTGTAAACTTTCTCATTGTGAGAGGAGATTCTAGCCCAGCAGTGGGACAATTTTAGGTTGTTATCATCAGCCAGCGCGACATTTACTTCGGTCGATCTCTTCACCCCTAACCGGGACCACTCACCATTGAGTCCAAACAAATCCCTGTCAAGCGGCGAAATAATAGTAGGATCGCTGAAAGTTACCAGTCTTTATATATCATTTCAGAATTACACGAGTGGTCTTGAGACCCTCTAACAAAAAAATTAAATGTTTCGATAGCAAATTTTTAGTTCTTTGCATCTTGCCCGTAAACACATCGGTTACGGCTCCGGAAGAATCTATAGGTGAATATTAATCTATAGTATTTACCGTGACATAACTGTTTTATTTATTAGTTAATCAAAGAACCTATTAAAAGTCCACAATATAATAGTTTGCCGTACTGACGGCGCAAGTAGCAAGAATACACAACCTCGTCTCTGGTAACCTCGGTGAGAGGGCATCGTATCGGCCGGACACAATAATACTTATTATTAATTATAATAACTAAAATTATGATGTATAGAATTGTTTACAAGAAACATATCTCCCACTTTTACAGATAATATCGGCGGTCTCAGAAAATATTGAAACTAATTAATACTTAATAATGAAAAAAACTGTTATCAAAATAAGAACAATATAAGAATTAGTTTGGAAAATGTAATTTTTTACAAGGATGTACTCGATATATTTAGACGTAAGCATCAGTGCATAAAGTTCTATGGAGTTATTATGTCATCATATCGGAGGAAATAAAAACAATATTCTAAGATAGGAAAGATTAACGAATTTTCTGACGTGCCATACCTAGTTGTTTAGTATTCATATCACAAAACATCGTTGACAAAATTGTTAAATTCACATGTTAAACATGGTCAAACTATATCAGATAATTAAAAGAAACGAGCATTTAAAATTGTTGCAAATTTCATGACATATCATGACATGACGACTCCATAGCCCAATTGGTAGTGACCCTGCCTGCCGAGCGTGGGGTCCTGGGTTCGATTCCTAACCGGGGCAGACATTTATGTGACAGATAAATGTTTGTTCTCGGGTCATGGGTGTTTGCAATGTCATATTTGTTGTCCATGCCACCCACAACACAGGGAATCCTACTGCGGGGGTGTGAGTGTGTAAACGTTTACTATTATTATTGAGTTTTATGATAGACCACGATATATATCATAAACACAAGACATTAATTACTACAGAGTAATGTATCTATATTGTTGGCACACTTGCAAACATGATATAAATTAGATTAATACCTACATTTAAAAGCATATTGAACGAGATTTGTTATATCGGATGGTTATCATTCGGGTCACATTGTCAAGACCCATTTATTTATGCTGTGTACTCGCAACGTGAGCAACTATATAGAATAGTGACATACAGATACAAATCCTTTAAATCACACTGTCAACTGGAATCACTTGATTGAAATGAATATGGAGGGAACTGAAACAGAATTAAAATAAGAAAAAAAAAACATAGACACACATCAGCAAAATCGATGTTCCTTTATGAATACGCTAAATTTTAACTGAAAAGGATTAATGTCTATGATTTTGTCACAGACAACTTCGCGTTTTAACGTTATTTTTCTTATGTGTTTATAACATCTGTGGATCGTAGGTATCATGATCCATTGTATGATCAAACCACTTCCGTCAACAGCCACCACTATCTGTGCCTTATAGGACCCTTATCTGGCGAGATACCCTGATTAATGAGGTTGAAAGTTAGAAGTCAAATTATTGTTATCTTAAACGTGATTGACTCTATTTTTTAATGATCTCATCATTATTTCATGTTACATTCCTAAAGAAGGTAATCTGTGCTCAGAATTGTTAAGATTAAGATTCATATCATATCATATACCTTCAGGATGTCTAATTTTTTAACAGGGACTAATGCTTGAGGAGATAAAACGAGCAATTTCTGCTTTTAATTTTCATTTAGATATCAATTTATTATCAAATTCGAACGTGAATATTTTTCTATGAACTGATAACTTTTATTAGGGGATAAAATTACAAATACTGATAATAAATCTAATAATTTGGACAAAGTTAACTGTTGAATCTACATTGGATTAATAATTAAAATCACACACATTTTAACATTTTAATACGGTCTACAATTGAAACAGCGAGCTTAAGATTGAACTACACTTTCTTCCTAAGATTTTTTTCAAAGGATAATATCGTTCTTTTTTTGTAATTAGACGCGAAAATAAGTAATGCGAGGTAAAAAGCTGGTGAGTTTAAATATTTTAAGACATAATGAAACGCCGATAATATTCGAGGAATTCTTTAAGATATTCTTTACACACTCTGAAAAATTATTATTGTTTTTTGCAATGCAACGAAAGTTGCTCGCGCCACTGTAAGCCACTGTAACACACGGTGAATTTTTGATTAAAGATTGACTCAATTGTAAGTAGTTTCTTATGAGCCACTAATAGGCGAAGCTTCGGCTTCTAGTAGTACAAAAATCAGTATATATTTTTTTATGTCTTGTCAGCCTTTACGTACCCTAATGTATATGCAACACTTATGGCTTCGTTTCGCGAAAACTACATTGACATCTCCTATTCCTGCTATTTAATGACGCCTATTGATAATATATGTCTCATTCTCTTTTTACGCCTTAAAAGTATAACTTCTTTAGAGTGTTCATGCAAAAATATGATATTTTGAATAAAACTTTATAATTTTCACTACAAAGTTTAATCAACTTAATTCCTTTTCTGATGCAGTGATGTATTGATAGAATACAAGAATTAGTTATTAATACATATGTACTTTTATTATTATTAATGCGAATTGCGATTGATTAGTATTATTATCAGGTAAAAAATTAATAAAAATAAACAAATCATAGACGAGTTTACTGTTTTCACAATGACGTTTATATTCTTCCTTTTATGTATCAGGTGTTACAGATCACTAGGTCATAGATACCAATATATACAAATCTATGTAAGCCCATCAAATACGTCTGCAAATATGTTATGAAAGGCAGCGATATGGCGGTTTTTGGCATCCAAACCTCTAATACCAATAATGAAATTACGCACTATCAAGTTGGTCGATAAATGAACTGCAATAAACGGTTTGGCGTATATTGTCACTCCCTATTCACGAACGTCATCCTACTGTTGTGCATTTGGTGGTGCATCTGGAGAATGGTCAACGAGTATATTTTACTGCTTCGAATGTTGTTCAACGTGCTAAAACACCACCAGCGACAACATTTACCAGTTTCTTTGCGATCTGCCAAAGCGATCTGTTTGCACAAACGTTGCGTTATTCGGAGACTTGGAATGCTTCATCCAAGAATTTTCAACGATGAAAGCAAGGCGATGCGGTTTCTGGTTATCCGGATGTGCGTTCTAATGATGTTGTTGGTCGTATTTATACAGTCCACCCAATGAATGATGAATGCTTATATTTGCGATCGTTGCTGATATATGTGCGTGGGCCAACGTCATTTGACTCACTTCGAACTGTTAATGGTACAATATGTCCAACATTTCGTGCTGCATGTCAAGAACTCACTTTGCTAGAAAACGATAATCATTGGGACACGACAATTGGTGAAGCAATTAACTCTGCATCACCAAGTAAGATACGCACATTATTTGCTATTATCATTTCCCCTTGTTTTCCATCGAACCCATGTAACCTGTGGCATAAATACAAGGATAATATGTCAGGAGACATTTTACATCAAATTCGTGTCACTTAGAGAAATCCCGATCTTAGGATGAATGAGGAGATACATAATCGGGCTTTACTCTTGATCGAAGACATGTGTTACCTCATGTGCGGTAGTTTATTAGTCAGGTTAGGAATGCCAAGCTCAAATCGTGGAATGAATGACGCATTTAATAGAGAATTGGAACGGAAACGTGATTATGATCGCAATGCTTTAGACTTAGTACTTCAAACTAATGTACCCCTGTTGAATCCCCAACAGAAAGAAGTATATGATACATTAATGAAAGCAATTGATGATGGTAATGGTGGTTTATTTTTCCTGGACGCCCCTGGTGGAACTGGTAAGACATTCCTCATGTCATTAATTTTAGCCACTGTTCGTGCGAGATCCAACATTGCGGTTGCACTTGTTTCTTCTGGAATAGCAACAACATTATTATAAAGATGTCGCACGGCTCATTCAGCATTAAAATTGCCGTTAAATTTTCAAATTATTGAGCAACCAACATGTAATATTGCAAAACACTCCGCAATGGCCAAAGTTTCAGTAACATCGAAAATCATCATCTGAGACATATGTACAATGGCGAATAAACGCGTATTGGAAGCACTTAACCGTACATTGAAAGATCTACACAATGACTCGAGATGTTTTGGAGGCGCAATGATTTTATTATCTGGTGATTTCCGCCAAACACTGCCAATAATTCCAAGATCAACTGCGGCAGATGAAATAAACGATTGCCTCAAATCATCAAACCTATGGCGCTACGTGAAAATCTTAAGCTGACAATAAACATGAGAGTTGCATTGCTGAATGATACATCTGGTGAAGATTTCTCTGAGCAATTGCTGACGATCGGTAATGGTTAAGTTCCTGTCGACGAATTGAGCGGATCGATTCCATTTCCTTAAAATTTCTGTAATTTTGTCTCATCGAAAGACGAACTCATCAACAAAGTATTCCCAAATATCATTGCTAACCACAAAAATTACGAATGTTTGAGTGAGCGAGTAATTTTGGCAGCTAAAAATAAAGATGTGGATGACTTAAACTTTGTAATTCAGAATGGAATCAATGGTACACTACATTCTTTCAAATCTTTTGACTGTGTAACAAAAGAAAGCGAAGCCACCAACTATCCTATTAAATTTTTAAACTCCTTGGATGTACCTGGCTTACCACCGCACAATTTACGACTAAAGGTTGGCTCGGTAGTAATCATGCTTCGGAACCTTTTTTTTTGTACCAGGGGAAATCCGTCATGGATACCCGAACGCTCGGAGCAGTGGCACGGATTATGTCGGACTCCTACCGACTAAAGCCCCTGGGTGTTCCTTAATGCACCGTTAGGCGGGAATGCGGGTACGTTTGCACAATCTTCCGCAGACCGACAGGTGCTGTCCGCGTTCGCGAACCCTCCGCAACGTGAGGGTGCCCACTACATCCTTTTCACTTGCAAACTTCAGTGGTGTGCCAGGAACACATGACACACCACGTCCTCGGCGAGAGCCTTGAGTGCCGAGTGGTAAACTATCCCCGGTTTGCCGCTCGAGGCCCTCACCACGGGGCCAGCATAAGGCTGGCATACACTCGCCTCCCATGCTTCGGAACCTAAACCAATCTAAACTATACAACGGAACGCGTTTGGTGATAGCTAAACTAACGATCAATGTGATTTACGGGACGATACTCAAAGGAAAATTCAAAGGTGAGGAAGTTCTCATTCCGAGGATTCCGATGATCATAACCGATATGCCCTTTGAGTTTAAACAACTTCAATTTCCGATTTGTCTCGCATTCGCCATGACGATTAACAAATCACAAGGCCAATCCTTGAATGTTTGTGGTCTAAATCTAGAAAATGCATGTTTTTCTCATGGTCAATTGTACGTGGCATGTTCACGAGTCGGAAAACCATCTGCTTTATTTGTTCTTGCGTCTGATAACAAAACGAAAAATGTCGTATATCACAGGGTGCTTCACTGAAGAGTCTCTTCCTACCAAATTCCATATATTTTATTATTATACTAATAAAATAAAAAATTTAACGTAATAATTTTGTATTAATTTTAAAATCATAAATCTGCTCATTCATTGACTTTATGTTAGGCGAAACGAAGTTCGCCGGGCCCGCTAGTAAGTATATAACAATAGTTTTTCCCTCTTATTGTGAGAAGAGGCCCAAGTCCAGCAGTGGGGCTTACATATTCGAAGTAAATTTAAGTCAATAGTATTTTAAATAGTTTGAGAACTAGAGAACCTTGCACAAATTGATGTCGATTTTGGTTTGTTTAAATATTTACTTGTATTTTTAAATATGTACTTGATACTCTTGTGATTTTAAAGTAATGTCATCGCGGAATTTATACATTTTATTATGTAATTCAATATTTCGACATGCAAGTAGCATGCACTGTGGTCATGCATCTGGGTCGGAATATGAGCAATAAATAAAACGTATCGAGAGCACCCGTTACATAATTGGATACTCTTATTGTATAATTAGTGATAATACGTCCATTATCAATCGCATCCGCATCGAACTCATTGATAAACGACTGACGCACATCATCACGAGAGTAAATAATAAGTAATACATGATCTCATGATAATAAGTATACAGAGTCACGAGTTTGGCCTGTGGCGGATTGTTTGTGTCAACCGCATTAGGGCTAAGGAATTACATAAAATAATACATAACAATAATTGACCTTCCATTTATGGGGTACGGTTTTGTGAATTAAAAAAATATTTTAGTGACAATTCGGCCGTATTGGGGCGACCTGGAATACTCCCGCCAAACTCATGCTGGCAGAACAGGGTGTCGTAAGAATCGACAGAAGCCAGCCTGCTTGGGGGTAGGGCTTCGGGTAAGGATTATATTATCATTATTATTATTATGGTCTTGCTCATTTCCATGAGCGATGGTGACCACTGACCACTTGGTGGCTCGTCTGCTCGTTTGTCGGCTATTAACATAAAAAAAAAATCTGGGAGTGCCACGTTCTGCACCCTATAGTTGAATGAAACAACCAACGTTTAAATATATGTATAATCAGTGTAATACAAAAACAGAACACTAATATAAACAACATAATCTTAATTCACAACCTTCTCTCTCTTGAGACTTGACAGCTCAACGAACGGCGGCGAAATAGGGATGTGTTAAAACATGACCTAGTGATAGGACTAGCTTTTAGTGGGCGATCGTGTCCGCACAAATTGGTTCTATTACTATAGAGAAACGCTCTGAACAGTTTTTGGATATGTACATTTAAGACTAGCTCCAAAAAAAACTTCGTTTTTCATGATATTGCTATGAAATCCTTAATTCTTTGTCCTTTACCATACGCATGAGATACCTAGTGATTACAATCAGCTGTGATATGAATAAATACATCATTATAACATAACACATTGTCTTCAGACGAATATAATAAATACTACACTTATAATGTTTTCCGTGGACCCATGTTCTCAATCTATTTCTTGGGAGTAAATACTCGTTTAAATGAGATTGAAGCAGATTGATAAGGTCATAATAATAATGTGAATGTCATTATTATCAATTTAGTAATATTGATTAGAATAATTATGATGTAGGTATCATTTATAATTATGAGGCCGGCATAGTCGTTGTCTTTGAACTCTTGGTGGTATTTACGGCAGACGCGTCAACATGACTGCAGCTGCAGGAGGCGTGCGATCCGTGCGACGGAATAAATAATGGTAAGTACGTCCAGAAGGTACGGTTCGTGAACATGTTTTTGTAAATATTGACTTTGACTACGACGTAAGACTTGAATAGACTTGACAAGACTATTTAATTCATATTTTCTGTTATTTTATTTATATTCATCTATAGAGCGCCCGCGCTATGCGTAGAGCCTTGTATGAATCTTATACTTAAGCGTTGGTTTGGTCATTTGTTCGATGGGTTAGTAGCCTTGATTTTTACAAGTTTATTTATTACTTTACAAATTAAACTATCACTTATTGACTTTTATGTAATAGTATTTCAACTTGTGAAACAAGGCAGCTTAAACTATAATTATTTATAAGCCCGATAAAACGTAAAAAGAGACATGACAAAACTTTGGCAGTGTATTGACAATATCTTAATGTTCTACTAGCTACAATTTAGACCAATAATAAATTAGCATTGTTGAAAATAAGAATAAATCTAGTGGAGCTTTTCCGATTCTTTCTGAATTTGATTTCTTGTATTTGAGGTGGATAATAATTGAGCTTTTTAGATTTTAGGTTACAGGTAACGAACAGCACGCGTCACAGGCAGTGCGAATGTTAAGTACTGTTGTGTGGCCGCGGGCTGCTACAGATGTCGGACGCCCGACGTCATTTACAAACGTTCGTCAGTTGCCATCGTACAGCAGCACGAGCTGCAGTTACTTCGATTCATTACTGACTTACGTTTGTGTCATCGATATGCAATTATTGCAATAAGAAGAAGATGATGATTTAAGGACGTATTACTACTTAAATATTAGGGATTGTATTTATTATCCCGTGATATATATCTGGTTCAGTTTGCATATAATGTGTTTATTTTTTTATACGTCAAAGAAAATAAACACATTATATGCAAACTGAACCAGATATATAATATATCTAGAGATGAAATGGATATCCGGGGTAAATTTAATATCCGTCCGGACACCAAATAATGATCGCGACGTTTGTACATCGGAAAACATTTTATGTAACCCATATCTATAGTAATAAATAAAATTGGAGTGTCTGTTTGTAATATTAAAATAACCGCTTTTTACTATATGCATATGAATGTATATACGGTATATATACCAAAATACCATTTTTTACAATTTTTATGTCTGTCTGTTTGTTCCGGCTAATCTCTGAAACGGCTGGACCGATTTTGACGGGACTTTCACTGGAAGGTAGATGATATAATAAGGAGTAACTTAGAAAAATTCTTAAATTATAAAAAAAAACTAAATAAACTAAATAACATTTTTGTTAAATTCAACGCGGACGAAGTCGCGGGCACATCTAGTATCAAATAAAACCATTTTTTTTTTACTGCACAAAGAAAATCAATACTCATACTGCACTAAGGGCAAATTGTGACGCATGAATACCAATTTCTCTGCATTAAGAGGCAAGAATGGTTTTACTTGTCTTCGTATACAAGGCCAACTTCTGAAAAGTCCTTCTCTGTATATGCTACTGCAGGGCGCTGAAAGATATTTTTTTTATTCGCTACCTCATAAAATCAATCCCAGAACATATCATGAACTTCGCGAGATACAGAAAAGTCTGTCTCTTCTAGTTTTTTGAATGTATAATGAACATGAAGTGCTGCTTTAGGACTCTTCATAAGACAACTTTATGGATTCCAAAGGAATCTTCTAGCGGACTCTCTTCGCTTCAATAACTCCAAAGTAGTTTGTTTCGAATCTTGGGTCTACGAATGTTGTAATCAAGTAGTTGGAGTCTTGATATAGGAGCTGAAACGGTTTTCTAATTCAGCTTTCAATGAAGCCTCATATATGATAAATCAAGTGTTTTATGTTCCGTCAGATATCCGGCACGAGGTTGGTCAATCCGTTTCGTCCCCAGTATTCTCTACATGCGTTAGCAAGCGCCTGTCAAAAAAATAATATTCAATCTACATTTAATGTTTATGCAACAGATTTATCTTAGGCGTTAATTGTGTACTCGTAGCTAATCTTAAATTAATATTTTAATACTATATCATCGTATTCAAGATTTTAATGCAAATGTAGAAGTACATCCTGTTTGCGCCCCTGGAAAGGGTATTTGAACTCGATAATTATTATAAATAAAGTCGAATATGTAAGGTACAATGTGGTAGCCGTTGGATGCCGCCATAATGTTAATACACCAGCGTAATAGAGGAACACAGTGTGTGAGTGAGATTTCGAGCTGTACGGAAAAACCTACTTGCGAGAAAGAGACGCAAGAAAATTGGCCGTAGGACTGTTTTTAAACTATTTACTCTCCATTAGTCTCTTGTCAGAAAATAGCTTTTTGGTATTTTATTAATTTCTTATCAATCTTACTGTATTTTATGGGACAAAAAGCAGCAAACACGAGGATGTCGTATTTTCTATTAAACTGCATATTTACTTATAACAATAACCCAAACAAAGAGACTTTCCACAGGTAAGTACCAATAGTGTAATACTCGTATTACTTTCATTATGCGTATTTCATAGAAGTTGATCTTAAAATTATATATATTAAGATTAATAACATGCAATAAATACTCCATTTTTTGAATAATAACTTATTTTTCATAATAATTATGTGTAAGATATTGTGTACGTGAAAATGATACCGTTTCGTATAGGGCTTGTACAAATCTTTCGATAAGTGGATAATTTCTACATAGTTATAAATAAATATTTTTTATTTTACCTACATTTGTTCACATTCCGCAATTCATATTTTACAAAAAGTAAAATAGACTGTTATAAAGGTGCATCTTTGGCTTTTGAATAGTATTAGCGCCTTAGGTTGATAAAACTTGGCGAATTTTATATCTGTTATTATTATGATATATTATGACAATATCCGGCTAATGTGATATGATATTTATATACTAATTTTACTACTTGTTGTATTTAGATACTTACATATTTTTATATGTAACATTTTGGTACTCGCATACTTTGTATCTTTTATAATACTGCTTTGGTAAACTTCTTTTATAATTTGATCCACTTATTCTGTAATTGCTTTAATTATTTTGTTTAATGTTTCGCTATTATTGTCACCACGGTAACTTTTATTTTTAAAATGTATGATATTGCTCTCTTTTGTAATAAAATTTGTTAGGCTGATAACAGATTTTAAATACATGACAAAATACCACAAGAAAAAGAATGATTCCAGAAAATTCGTCACATAAAAGGCGAGCTGTGACGAGACTGAACAGTCTCGCGCGGATAGGCGCAACACTTCTGTCACATCACGGAACTATCTCTCGCGTGTAGATTCGGAACACTTCTGTCACGTCACCGAACAGTCTCGCGTTCATAGGCGGAAATCTTCTGTTATTCACGACTCCGGGATCTATATGTCTCGTGCGCCCTAACGCACGCTCTGGTTAAGGAGATCTTCGTGTGTTCAACACCAGAGGCACTGGCGTCATGTGTATCCAACACACGCCCCAGTCGCCGAGGTCCCCGTGTGCTGAACGCCGGGGACTCCGATCGTCTCATGCACTCAAAACGCACGCTCCTGTCTGCATAGCCTCTGCGCGCTGCACGTCGGAGAAGCGACGGACACGACGAGCCGCCAGGCTACAATAAATACACACAATAAATTACAATAAATATGATACAGGAGATTATAGCTATATAGACCTATCATCTTACAAGTGACGTTTACTTTCTTAAGCTATTATCTCCTGTATTATATTTATTGTAACAGCAAGGTATAATTGAATACATTCTATCTTCCAAATTTTTAAATCTTTTACTTAACACTACATACTTCAAGGTTTCCTGTAAATGCAGTTCAAAAAGAAAAATGGATTCGAATGTTGAACCAGATAGGTGGAGTTCTTCACAAAGTTTCCTGTAGACATTTCAAAGGGAATTATTTCGTTCTACGAAATCACTGACATCTTGTGAATGAAGAATCTATACCCACAAAATTTGTTGGTTAGTTCGTTTCCGAGGGCAATGAGTTATATCGATTTACATCAAATAATTAATTCAAATCAATAAGTATTAGTATTATTGTTTTCTTTAGAAAAAAAAGATAAATATTAATTATTTTAACATTTAACAAATAATCAAGAGAACGAATTAAATATAGCAAACAACCTGTAACGGATTAGTCGACATTCAGGTCGACAGTGCATGGACGTGAATTTGAAATCACTAGAAGTCACACACACTAGTGTCGTTTACACACGCATGCATATATTTAGGTTTTGGTGACGCGATGATAAGATGAGTGTTATTCGTCTACTAATAGATAGTATATTAAGTTTATGGGTGCAGCGGACACAAATGATAATTGTGTTTTATAAACGTCATACAACAATATAGGCCTGGAAGTTTTCGTTTAGCAATGCATTAGCTCCGATGAACTGCGCAAGTGTAATTTGGCGTTGGTGCTACTTATGAGTAAAGGAATTGATACCGAGTATTCCATCGAAGTGAAAAAACTAGGGAACAAAATCTTCACCGTGTTTTTCGATAATTTCACTACGACACGGGTTGGTTAAATTAGAAACAGCCTAACCGTCAACTAGTGCTTACAATTTGAAACGTATTGATAAGTCCAGATTAATCAATGTTTTCGACAAATATTTGGTGTCCAATAAAACATGTTTCATTTTAGCTTTTAAAAATGTTTAGGGTTCGGTATTTATATCTATTTTTATTTCTTAATACCTAGTCGTAATGCTTTTCGCAAACTATTACATGCCCTGGTTCGCAATACATATAATTAAGTTGTATTGGGATGAGTAATATTAAAAAATTTGTTACAATTTATGAGTCTCGATGATTTGAAATGGTAATTGGTTACCTTTAAGTAATCCTAATAAAATAATTCCATGATACATGGAAAATTTCTATAATAAATAATCTGATGGTTCGGAATTGCAACGGATTACAGAACGTATATTCTCAAGAACTCAAATAAAGAGAGTGACACATTCGGAGACAGGGCCTCTAGAAAATTTAAGATTTCAATACTAGGGACCGAAGTCGATCTGACAATGTGTAAGGAATTGAAAGGAAATTGTTGAAGGAATTGAGGATTTCTATAAATAGAAAATTGACAGTCAAGTGCGAGCGTGCACAGATAACTTATGTCATGGTGCGGTGTTGCCATTTAAAATTTTTATGCACAGAGTAACTTCTGTCACAATTATTGTCTCTGTCACAAAGGGGGGGGGACGGGGCCCTGCGGGCCCCTCCGGGTCTTAACAACACACAACCTAAACCTAACCTATCTTTTTGACTTCCGTGTGGATGTCGGGGGTGAACAATGTCGGTGTAAGTGCATAGTGTAATCGGTTGTCAAGGGTCCAGTCGGACCCACTTTTCTTTTTTTTTTTTTTTTTTGGGGGGGTTTTAAAATTTAAACCACATCTATCTTTATGACTTCTGCATTTATTTAAAATAGTTATCTACATTTAAAGAAGAAAACGTAAAATGAACCTTAAAAGTAATAGTACATTGTAATCCGTATTGGTAATAAAAGTGCTTTTGTCCTTTGATTGGAAAGTTAGTACCTTCAAAACCTAAGTAAGCACGAGCAGCATGATCTTTATTTATTACATCCGGGGTACCCATGTTAAGTACAAAACCGCTTATAGTAGGTAAAGAATTTAACAACGAAGTCTCTGCCCTTTTTTTGCAACGGGGATAATAGGTGTAATTGATTGTCATCCCCTTTTTTAATCTATAACGTCTAACACCCTCATAAACATTATCTAGTTTTGGAGTAGCAAAACTGGCGTGATTATTAGTGGCATAAAAATTTATATAAAATGTATCCTGAGAAAACAAGGGATCGACTCTCAAATTAGAATAATTGCCCTCAAACTTTTCTAATTTCCCCATATCATAATATTTATTTAACTCTACACCTGAAATAGTGTACTGAATTTTATTTATGATCATCATGCCATATTGTGTTTGTAAAAATTGCTTTAAAGGTGCAGAACCTATAGGTGCAAAATCAAAAAACGGTAAAGTTTTATAAGCATTATCATAATGACCATCACCAAATTGCCAATCAAAAGACTTTATGTACTTTCCAGTAAACGTATATTTCAGTATCTTAGGACTAGATGTCAAATATCCAAGGCGAGGGGGACCGTAGGCAAGTACTCCTCCTCTTCTTTTACGTCTCCTCGTCCTCATCTTCCGACGACGAGATATAAAATGTTTCCTGATATACTTCCGCGGTCTCCTCTTCATTCTTCGGTAAAATCGCCTGAAGCGCCTCCCAGTATGGTTGATTGGCACTAACAAACAACAATCTATTTTTCAGAGCCGCGTCCATAGTACTATCTAACTCGTTTGATACAAAAATAATAGGTCCCTTAAAACTAAATATTAAATCACTGTCACACTTAACTGGGTAAGAATATTTCCTACCCTCTAATAAACGTTTCAACATAGACGGTACACTAAACTTAAACTCGAACTCTTCAAACAAAATAATCTTATGATACCCCGGTTTAAACCCCTGCATAAAAAATTTACCAACCCCTGGATAAAAAACATAATTTAAAAATTTTTTCCCTATCATACGTTCTATAAAAGTGGATTTACCTACATTACTATCACCATACAAATACAACTGTTTACGCTTTAATCCAGTAGTGGAAATAAACTTATTATACCATAAAACTACATCTAGGGTCCAATTTTGATAAGCTAAATCGTAAGGTACTAAATCTTCATTACAAGAAGGATACTTAATGTCGTTAAAAAATTTCTGCAAAAAACGGTAACAGAAACGATGCTCCATTACAAAGGGGTCATCGAATCTAAAACACGTAGTTCGCTGAGCCCACAAACGAGCTCTTAAATTAAAATGAAGTAAACTTTCCTTTACGTTATAAATAGGTGAAGGGTCTTCTTTCGTTATATATTTTATAGTATTCTCTTTTTTTTTACAAGTCTGTAAATCGAAATGAAGACCCGGAAATTGCGCAACAATTTTCTGGCGTAACACTTCATACAAAATAGGTTCTGGGAATTCAAAGTAACAATGCACGTGTCTACTCACTATTGTAGAAGTCCTCGATTCCGAATACTCGATTTTGAATATCATTATTGTTTTTTTATGGTTTGAAGGAGAAACGAAAAATCAGACGCGGAACCTCATGTTAACCAGTCATGGGTATCTATCAACAATATATAATATTGTTTAAGATCGCAGGGCCGTGTGCGACCAGAACTACGTCGTGATGCAAACTGTCCATGGCCCATTTATTCCGTGAACGTTTGCTGTGGAGGCTAGCTGTGTCCTATTTGAAAGTAAAATAAAAATACGATGTTGAAGAGCAGCAGACTACTTTTAAATATACGACTATGTTTCTACAGTGCAGCGTTTATACATTTAGTGATAGTGGCTGTAACTATTTTGCCCATTGATATGTCCAACGACGCAGATCCTAGAGTGAGTGCGTACATATTCCTTAAATGGCGGCTTATCACATGCTGGTTCAATGTAAGAACAATATTTTGATTGCAATGTTGTTATTTATGTATCTTTATATGTACATTATCGTTGGTATGTTTTTTTACGTAGAATAAGTTAATGCTTGACAACAATCCCACCTGATTGAAAGTGGTGATGAAGTCTAAGATATTGAAGGCACTAACTTATAAGAGCCTATTCACTCTCCTCTTAAGTAATCACCGAATTATCATTTTGATTATTAGATTTATTGTATGAATACTGGCTGATCTGGCTGAGGTCACTTTGCAACGTAAATGTGAATAATTTTGTCCACTTATCGGATTGATTGCTAGGATCCATTTGTTTCGCAAAATACCTTAAGCCTGGACTAGTCTTCGACATACATTTACATAGGCCCTCAAAAATTAAAAATAATATTAAACATGTTTCATTCATCACACTAAATTATACGCAATATATGTGTGCCTTATGAAATTTGTTAAAATGTAGAATTATGAATTAATCGAACGGTAAAGGAATTGATAGAGACGTTACCTACTCTTAGTATAACTAATTAATAAAAAAAATGTGTTTTAGACACACAATAATTTCAGATCGTACGTTAATCATAAGGAAACAGGTTCAAAATTTATTGTACACCAAAAATACTAAATATATAGAAAAACTCAGATAGAATATATTTTTAAGTGCAATAGTTGTCTTATCAATTAAATATCGATGTTTTTCAGATAACTTATTAATCTGATACGGTAGGTGGAGTAATGAAACAAGATAATGGTGCACAATTATGAAAAATATATATTTGTTTGCTTTGTCAGCAGACAGCGTAATTGAAAATATTGAAATTGTAAATAAGGTGTAAGAAATAATTAAGTACGGTATATAGTGCTATTAAGATTAAGTAGATAGTACAAAACTTATGGTGATCACAGCGGGAGATAATGCTCCTTGATTAGTTTCTGGAAAGAATCTGGTGATGCGCACATCGGATTGTAATAGGTAAGGAATTCCAAAGTCCCGCAGCCACTGCGTTGAAGGATTGACCGTAGAAAAAGGAAGAATAGCAGAGAACTAACAGAGACAGAGAAATATTTATTAGAGCTTAGATATGGAACTTAGTAAGAAATAAATTTGGATTGGAATCGTTGTTCCAAGTACTCAGAAGTAATGGGATTAAACAGGACGCAGCACAAAGTAGAGAAAATAATAATACATTTGTAATTCATCGAATTTCAAAAATTCATTCCTAAAACAATGCCGGCGCTATTTCTAAACTTAAGACGTACGTATTTTGAAGCGAAGAGAAGGCGGGCTACAAACCAATTATATGATTTGTTTTACCTGTCAAGCAATATGATAAGTGAAACTCCTTATAATTTAATGGGTACCCTTCCGAAGAAACATGTTCTTAGGTATGTCTCCAAAATTACACCTAACCTTAATACATTTCGTTTGTAATTTTTCTGTAATTTCGACATGTATGAATAACAACATGGAATACATACAAAGTTTGAAATATCCCGAGATAGCTTATAACCTTATTTTAAGGTTTGATAGCCTATCAAAAGATGTTGAAGAAAAACACCGGTAGGTGTTTCAAACATTTTTATGTCTTATTACGTTTCAGAATATGCAGGCTTGTGAAATGCTACAATAGTTCGGCAGAGACTTTATAAATGCTTGCGATATTTACCCAACGGGTAAAATAAACAAAAATAAATTTTCCCTAGCGTTTCATTTGCGAACAATTCCATGCGCCAAAATATTCATTAAATGTGTGGGAAATTCTTGAATAATGTACTAATCGACATTAAAAACGTGCGAGTTAAATTATTTTGCATATAAATGAATACTATAGTTAATTGACAAATGTTTTTATAATAATTAAAACGAGTAAATGTTTCAGAAAACCGAGTTCAATTTGATGAAGGTGGATTTTTTGATTTTATCTCCTATGTTTCACCCTGAATAGTAGTATTTTTTCACCAAATTTAAGTGGAACCAAACGGGAAGTATATTTTTTGAAACAAAAAAGAAATTTTACAAATCGGTAAATAAATGGCAAAGTTCTGTGATAACAAAAAAAATAAGGCCTTTATAACTACTATACTTATAACATATTCATGAATATTGATTGACCAGCAGATTATTCTATGAAACGAAGGCGTTTAGAAATATATAAATGTGAAAGAGCAGAAAGTGTCGATGAGGTGAGGTGATGTGAGCGGGGCTTAAGATACGACAGGAGATGAGAGGAGCAGACAGTGATAGAAACATTAGTGGCCAAGAGGTACACTCTTGAATGAAGATATAGTTAGTGGGATTATTTGGAAATGCATTCGGAACTGAAACATGACAAAATTAATTGTTTAGCGAGTGCAGGAAGATTTTCCTTTTATCCTTACAAATTCTTAATATTAATAATAGTCTCAGAAAAATTTTCAAATATATATTTATATCTTTTTAGAGATTGTATCTATATTGTTAATTGTTAATATTAATGTTAGTTTCAGAAAAAAATTAACATATTTATTAAGACATATTTAGAGATTTTATCTATAATATTAATTATTTTATGAACTACCTATATAAATATATAAATGATCACAATGAAACTAATATTTTTGTACGTCATTGACTAGGTAAGTAGCCATTTATCCGTATAGGTACAAATCAAGTCATTTTCTGGTGTTGCACGGTTGGACTAGCAATATAATCCGTCCAATGTCAATTAATCTTTCATCCCTCGATCAGAAATATTTATTTTAAATGCACGTCGTATTTCGTAACTAAATAACACACGTAATGCCTTGTCCAAACAAGTGGCCAATTCATTGTCTACTAGGCACTATGACGACAACATTTATAATAATAGACAATATGCAGTATTCCGTGAAATAAATTAATGCAAAGATCTTTGGATGCAGTGAAACTGTGCAATTATGAAAACTGGAAAATTAACCTAACTGTGGTATCAGAGTCGATAGCAAGAAATGTTTTATTTAATGGAGCATAACATTTCCTGTACAAAAGTAATTAACTTCACGTTACAGAGTATCAGATGATGTCCCTGATGTCGTCCTATGAATTTCTTCACCACTCTCAGATGACATGCATGTGTTTTTTACTCATGCATTAAAAAAAAATATTGGGTTTTTACAAAGCAAATTATAACGTAAAACTCATATAATGCCCATAAAAATAACGCTATTTTTATTTGTTTGAACTGTAAAACCGCTTTAGTTGTGATATGACAAAATTATTTTGATCTTACAAATTCTGGCAACGTGCATGACTTATGAATCTGATAAGAGTTATTTAGATATTTTTATTAATATGTATAACATAATGATATCACATATATATATATATATATATCAATAACACAGTTCATAATAAATATAATATAATATAGTTATTTTTTTTTAATACTAATTAATCTCCTGCAGTAAAAACATAAAAACGTAAAACATATTTTATCAAATAACGTAGTTTATCTCACAATCAATAATACGATGAATAAAAATGCCTTTTACCGAATAATCTTACAAAATGAAAGAATTCTTCAATTGTTTGAAGAACTTCAACAAATAAGTCAACGAGTACAAGTACTTTTGTTCCAATCTAATAGCATGTAAAAAAAGTGAACACATCTGTGAAAGCGTACCAAAGTAAGATCAAATCGTCGTTGAATCAAATTTAATAGTTTTACTTTTTAATACATTACAGCATTATATGATATGTATATTGCATATATTGAGAATATTATTAAATAGAAATAGATTTAATAGAAATTCGACGATTAAAATTAAATGCTATTTTTTTAATTTGTCGGGATTTTGAAATAGTTGTCAAGAGAAACTAATATTGTAAAACATATATTTACTGTATGTTTTTGAATCAACAGCCTATATAAAGAAATCATTTACGTATTTTTACCTATTTAATTTTTCGTTCTTTATACGTAATTTGGCATTTGAATGTAATTAACCACACCGTTCCATACCACAGTGAAATGAAAAACTAGAAATTACTCGGCATTTTTCAATTATCGACTTCTTTACGAGAAGCTAAGACTCCAAGTTATAGGTTTGAAATCCGTATAATTTTAAATAAATAGTAAATATCTATTAATGTGATATAATAAGTGTTCTATATTAGGCCGGATATCCGGTATCCGGCAAAAACCTATGCATGTCGTCTCTACTATTCTCTACATGCGTCAGTAAGCACCTGTCAAAAAAATTATTTTTAATTTTATTTATTTTTACAATAAGATTCCTAAGTCGTTACGCGAGTTGCCCATTGGAACTTTTAAGCGTCGCATTAAAACACAACTTATAGGCAAAGGATATTATAGATTAGATGAGTACATGAATGACAAGGATGCCTGGACAAAATTAGTGTCGAAACCAGTTCCGCACAGGTTTAAACTTTTGTAATTACCATATGTTCTTTAAAAGATGTGCTGAGTAGTTTCATTCGCCGTTTCTTCTCCTCATTGTTAAAGCACCTTGTCGAAACGGTGGTAGAAGCAAAAAATGACGTTCATAAGTGTATTTACTGAATACCTATATGATTAAATGATTCTGAATTTGAATTTGAAAAAAAATCTACATTAATGTTTACTCAGCAGATTTATATTTTAGGCGGTAATTATGTAGTCGTTGCCAATTTTAAAATTTATATTTTATTACTATGTGTAGGAGTACATGTATCCTGTTTGCGCCTCTTGGTGGGCGCAATGGATTTCAAAGAAAAGGCTATTTGAATTTAAAAATCATTTTAATTGTGATAGCGGAGATTCTAGCCATGGATCTTAGTGTGATAATGATGGGTGAAGACGCTAACGTTGCTGCTGAACTGCTGATATCTATGATTGGCTCTGTTTATTAGTAAGTACTCTAAACTGATTGACGTAACCTTTAAACAAATTATACTCAAGCCTGGACCTGCGTACAGACGCCGCGGTTGGTTGGGATAGGTTTTACCCCAAACTTGCTTACCCGCAACAGTGCCAGTCATTACCCACATCTGTAATTTATATCTATCATCAGGTGGCTTCCCTAAAGTCTTTAAAAAGCAATTGTCCATCCTATATTTAAAAATGGAGATAAATCAGATGTCAGTAATTATAGACCTATTTCTGTTTTGCCACCTATTTCTAAGGTGCTCGAATAAATACTCAACAATCGTTTGTTAATTTCCTCGAAACATACAATCTCCTTGTATCCAACCAATACGGTTTCAGACGTGGTGAATCTTGCGAAGGCGCTGTTGCTTCATTTATCAACCATGTTGTTACTAAGTTAGATAGCAAAATGAAATGCCAAGGTATGTTCCTAGATCTCTCTAAGGCATTTGATATTGTTTCATTTCCACACCTCCTTACGAAACTAGAAGCTATAGGAATTCGTGGACACGCATACAATATTTTTGAAGACTACCTTAAAAACCGAAAGTCAGTGCGTAAAAGTAAATGATGTAATGAGTGACAGTCAGCAACTGAATTTCGGTGTCCCTCAAGGTTCTATATTGGGTCCAACACTATTTTTAATCTATGTTAACCTACGGAAAACTTCTCTGATAAACTGTGCCATCTTCACATAAGCAGAATATACTGCAATGCTGATCCATGGTAATGATTGGGCGGAGACTCTCAGATATGCTGAAATAGCTCTCACAAATGTGCTTTCATGGCTGACCAATAATCTTTTTACTGTCAGCCTACAAAAAATCCATTTACTTGCTGTTCTCACTGCAATCCAAACTCTGCCATCTCCGCATTTTCTAGTTTTCTGGCCCCACGTAAATAGCTTCTCTACTGCATCCTTTCGATGTTCATGTCCTCAACTAAGTTATTTCACTACCACCTTGGAGATGAAACTGACAGCTTGATAATACAACTTTTTAATTCGGAAAAGTCATCTCGAAAGTCTTACATCAAGAGTACGGAAACTAACCTTTGTTTTTAAAAAGATAAGATGCTTCGCGGATTATAGTATATTAAAAACTGTATACTACGCTTTATGCCAATCAATACTTACTGCATTACAGCCTGGGGAGGGGCATCAAAGACTAGTCTATTAAGACAAGAACGAGCGCAAAGGGCTATCCTTAAAGTCATAACTTTTAAACCCTTTAGATATCCCACTAATAGATTATACACTGACTGCCAAGTTTTCTCAGTGAGGCAGCTTTCATTTTTCAAACTGTTCTTCGAAAACACTTTTCTATGCAATTTAATGCAAATACTAATAAAAAACGAAGATTCCATACAATATGCCTAACAACAAAATGTAAAACATTTTTGGTTAAAAGACATTTTAATGATATAGGGAATCACCTCTACAACATTATAAATGAACATACTAATATACATGCTCTGAGCAGACAACATTGCAAGAAAGAAGTTAGTACTTGGATACAGACGCGAAACTATGATGTGACTGAGCAACTTATAAAATTAGCAGTGTGTTAAAACATCACTTACGCAGCACACATACACACACACACACATCGCACACTTTCACACACTATTAAAACCTAATTAATTTCGGTATGAACCTTAAATGTACATGCACTTCATTTTATCACCGAGACCATGTTGCAATGTTAGAGGCTACTCTCTTCGTGAGAGCGCCGGTAACCATAACACAAGTTAAGTCTTATTTTGAGTATCAGAGTTCAACAAAACACTTGTGTAACTTTTTTTTTATATTGTACTTGAATTAGTTTTTTTTAGCATAAATTGTTGTTCAACCTTATTGTTGAATAAATTTTTATTATTATTATGTATAAAGTTGAATATGCGAGGTACAATGTGGTAGCCGTTGGACGCAGCTCCGATGAACTGCGCATGTTTCAAATGAGTGTATACACATCGTATTCTTGATTACCTTGTTTGGATAATTGTCCTATATTAAGGTAATGTAGTCGTAATACCGTAAATAGCTCATGATTTGCCATGGCGCCAGAATGTTGGTGTATCAAAGTAGAGTACGAGTAAAGTGTACGAACATAATATCTTATGTAAAGATATTGTACGGCTCTAAGAACGTATAATAATATATGTAGAATCGGCGATTACAGAGATAAGAAATTAATACTAAGCATCGACGACAACAACTGTATAGTTTCAGTTTTAAGATGACAATTAGTGGATAGTTTATCAAAATTTTGGAGTTTAACACAAGTTGTTTCCTATCCATAGCGGCTGATGTAAATTTTTATCGCAGCAGCCTTCGGACTTTTGTGTTTGGTCGCTTGTTGCACATAGCATTACTTCTGGCAAAAACTTTAGTATACCATTCGGCATTTATGGTACTTATGAGTTAATAAAAATAATTATAAATAAAAAAAGCAAAGGAAATAATACCAAATATTCTGTCAAAGTGACGTGAGCGAAAAACTAGCGAACAAAATCTTCCCCGCATTTTTCGATAATTTCACTACGACACGGGTTGGTTAATTTAGAAACAGCCTGAAATTTGAGCCGTATGCGGCTAGAACTACGTCATGATGCGAACTGTCCATGTCTCATTTATTCCGTGAACGTTTGTTGTGGAGGCTAGCTGTATCTTATTTGAAAGTAAAATACAAATACAATGTTGAAGAGCAGCGGATTCCTCTTAAATATACGACTATGTTTATACAGTGCTGCGATTATAAATTTAGTGATAGTGGCTGTAATTATTTTGCCCATTGATACGTCCAACGATGCAGATCCCAGAGTGAGGGCGTACATATCCCTTAAATGGCGGCTTCTCACAGTCTGGTTCAATGTAAGAACAATATTTTAATTGTATTATTATTTTTATTTATGTATCTTTATATGTAGAATATCTTTGGTATGTTTTTCAGTAATGGGTTAAAGTTTGTATGACACGACCGACTGCGGATGCTCACTGATTATATAGGTACTGCTAAAAAGGCAAATTTTGTATTTTTTTTTCAGCTTCTTAGTGACACACTTAGGTTATCGAATCTTTTGCAGTAACAGAAAATGCACCTAACGATCATTTTGATAATTAGATTTATTGTATGATCCGGCTGTGTGTGTGCAACGAAAATGTGAATAATTTTGCCACTTATCGGATTGATCGGATCTATCTCTTTGGCAAAACAACTTAGGTGCCTGGACCAGTCTTCGACATACATTTACATAGGCCCTCAAAAATTAAAAATAATACTTAACATCTTCCATGTTATTTATACTGAATTATACGCAATATATATTATGTGCGTCTCATTAAATTTCTTATAATGTACAATTATAAATTAATCGAACGGTAAAGGAATTGATTGAGACGTTACCTACTCTGTGGTATTATTAATAAAAAATGTGTTTTAGATACATCACAATTTCAGAACGCAGCCTAAAAATAAGGAAACAAACAGATTCAAAAATTATTGCAAACCCAAAATTATATATAGAAACAGTCAGATAGAATATATTTTAAAGTATAACAAGTGTTTTTATAATGTAACGGGTATTCACGATAGGTACATTTTTATTTCTTGTCAATATTTCGGCCCAGTTGCATGGATCGTGGTAACGTTGAAACTGTATAAATTCCGCGATGACATTAGTTTAAAATCATATGCAACAGGTGTCTTATCGATTAAATATCAATATCTTTCAGACAACCTATTAATCTGTTACAGTAGATGGAATAATGAAACTAGATAGGGGGACACAATTACGAAAAATATATATGTCGGAGATGGGCATTAGTATTGACGTGAAACGAAACACAGCACGATATCCGAGTGATGGCAGCACCGCCGCGATGACGTCGATACTCGGCTAACATTGTGCTACAACAGAGCCTAGCTAGTGGAGTGAAGCCGGATGGAGCCACTGTTTACATTCTGCGGCCGAAGTGATCGGTTCCTCCGCACTGGGAACTTGTTACTTGTTTCGTTTGCCCGGTGTGAAGTGTTTGTTAACAATTAATTAAAAGTGTTAAACGATTATATGCCCACGCTATGTTCGACAATGCTGCTAAAACTACTGACGTTGCAGACATATATTTGTTTGCTTTGTCAGCAGATAACGTAATTAAAAATATTGAAATTGTAAGTAAGGTGTAAGAAGTGATTAAGCACGGTATATAGTGGTATTAAGATTAAGTAGATAATACAAAACTTATGGTGATCACAGCGGGAGATAATGCTCCTTGACTAGTTTCTGGAAAGAATCTGGTGACTTCGCACATTGTTTGTTGATAAGGAATTCCAAAGTCCCACAGTCATTGCGGTGAAGGATTGAACGCAGAAAGGAACAATAGCAAGGGACTAAGAGAGAGAGAGAGATTTTCATTAGACCTAAGATACCGATCTTAATAAGAAATAAATTTGGATTGGAATCGTTGTTTCAAGTATTCAGAAGTATGGGGATTAAACAGGACGCAGTACAAAGCTGAGAAAATAATAATACGTTTGAAATTCATGGAATTTCAAAAATCCATTTCTAAAACAATGCGGACGCTATTTCTTAACGTAAAACGTACGTAAGTCAATTATATGATTATTTTTAGCTGTCAAGCAACATGATAAGTGAAACTTCTTTTCAAAAAAATATTCAATACGTACCGTTCCGAAGAAGCACGGTCTTAGGTATGTCCCCAAAATTATACCTAACCCTAGTACTATTTCGTTTATAATTTTTCTGTAACTTTGACCAGTATGTAACATATCATAAGAACTTGTCACACATAAGATGTATGAAATATCCTGAGATAGCTTAGAACGTTATTCTAAGCTTTGATAGCCTATCAACGGAATCTTCAAGAAAAACCATTGGTGTTTCAAAGATTTTTAATGTATTGACTGAATCAAACTAATAATCAAATTACCTACATACATTACAAAGTACTGTCAAAATTACAATCAAAACGAAACAATTGGTAACGAACAGGTAAATGAGGCAAAGCTGATTTGATCAAATTCTCGATGAAAAAGTTTACGTGTATAAGATACAGTGACCAACGCATTGAGGAAGTCGAGCAAATTTTTAAGTGTTACTATTGAAAAACATTTCATTTGGATATACCAATAGAGTTTCTATTTAACGTATACTCGGAAACTATTTTCAAAAAAGCTGTCGAAGAACTTGACCTGGGCATTCGGGTAAACTTATACAGAACATTCGTTATGCAGATGATACTGTTCTTGTGGCAGAAAGCCTAAATGACTTACAAATTATGCTTCAAAAATTGAATCTGGTACAATTGGAATATGGACTCAAAATTAACACGACTAAGACTAAATTCATGATTATTGGTAAATATTTGAATTCATCAGAAATTTTGCGATTGGGAAACGATTCTACAGAAAGAGTTAACAAATACAAATATCTCGGCTGTTGGTTAAATGAAGACTGGAAACCAGATCATGAAATCAGAATAAGAATTGAAATTGCCAGAAACCCCTTTCAGAACCTAAGGAAATTATTGACTAACAGATAAATTAGCTTAAAACTGCGATTAAGTATAGTTAAATGTTATATACTTCCAATTCTTATGTATGATTCCGAAAGTTGAACACTGAAAAAGAAGTCATTTGATAATAAAGTAAGGGCTTTTGAAATGTATATCCTACAGAAGAATGCTTAAAATTAAATGAACTATTTTGAACATATATGCAGGAACAATAAATATAACTTATTAAAATTAATAATTAAAGGCAAAATTAAAGGTCCAGGTAGACGAAGAATCTAATGGATTTGAAATATAAGAGACTGGCTGCGGATTAAAAGCACAGATAAGCTAGTTCATATGACTGCTGATAAAGAGACGTATCGTACAAATGGTCGCCGACCTCCTTGATGGAGATGGCACGTGAAGAAGAATATCGTTTCACTTGCGAACAATTCCATGCGCAAAAATGTTCATTAAATTTCAGAAAAGGAATTTTACAAATCGGTTAATAAATGATAATCTGAGATCACAAAAAAGAAGCAAAAAATAATAATAAGGCGGTTATAACTACTGCATAACGTACTAACAAATATTGATTAGCAGATTATATTATGTAACGAAGGCGAAACAGAAAGTGTTGATGTGGTTAGGTGAGGTGAGCAGGGCTCAGAATAGGACGGGAGGAGGTAGAAACATTAGTGGCCACGAGGCACGTTTTTAAGTGAAGATAAAGTTAGTTAGTCAGATTGTTTGGAAATGCATTCGGAACTGACACATACAAAATTAATTCTTTAACGATTGCAGGAAGTTTTTCCCTTTAAACTTACTAATTGTTAATATTAATATTAGTTTCAGAAAAAAATTAACATATTTATTAAGACATATTTAGAGATTTTATCTATAATATTAATTATTTTATGAACTACCTAATATATAAATGATCAGAATGAAACGAATATTTGTATGTCATTGACTAGGTAAGTATCCATTTATCCATATAGGTACAAATCGAGTCATTTTATGGTGCTGCACGGTTGGACTAACAATATAATCCGTCCAATGTCAATTAATTTTTCAACGCTCGATCGGAAATACTTATTTTAATGTACGTCGTATTTCGTAACTAAACAATACACGTAATGCCTTGTCCAAACAAGTGGCCAATTCATTGTTTACTAGGCACTATGACGACAACATTTATAATAAAAGACAATATGCAGTATTCCGTGAAATAAATTAATGAAAAGATCTTTGGATGCAGTGAAACCTTGCAATTATAACAACTGGAAAATTAACCTTACTGAGGTATCAGAGTCGATGGAAGAAAATGTTTTATTTAATGGAGCATGACATTTCCTGTACAAAAGTAATTAAGTTCGTCACAGAGTATCAGAGGGCATATCGAGAGTTGACAACATTAAAAAAATTGCCAAATGGATGGTTGAAGTATTTCTACGTTTTTCATCAACTCAGGCAGTAAAAAATAAATATTTGTAATTTACAACGCGAAATATAATAACCACAAAAAAAAATAACGTTATTTTAATTTTTTACTAGACAAGACATGACGTGGGTGTATTGGAGTTACACCAACTAAATAACAAGTAAAAACAACCGACAAATGCGTATTTTAAAGCGCATTTTGTACTTTGAAACATACGTGCTCAGGATAAATATTGGGATTAATTTTATCAGAATCAAAAGTATTTATGTATTTCATAGTAATATTCAGTAAAACAAGGTAAAATCTATAAAATCCCTTATCTTAAAATCTTCGTATGGTTTTAAACCAATCCTGGTTATAATTAATTTAAAACAAATGTAGTTGAAATTACATTTGGCTCTACCTATTTCTTTGCATTTTATTTCAAATTGAAATGAAAAACCAAGGTGGGGAGTGAGTCGAGGACATATGTATTTTTGATATGTATAGAAACGTGTATCGTTGGGACCTTTTTCATTCCTCGGTTACACGTGTATAGTGCCACCCTTAATATTTTAGCCGTATTTTTACTATTCCAGAAGTCGCGGTTCAGAGAATCGGTACATCTTAAAATTTAATTCATGTAATACCCGATGAAAATGGCTTTGACATACAGACGGACGAACATGACGAATGTAAAAATCAACTATGACTACTCTGTATCTTAGAATATTGATATATCCGACCTCCGTGTTAATTGTCAGTCAGTCTTTATGTTTTTCTAGAAAGAGTACCTTCTTCTGTTTTTTCATCCGATGGATATACTATTAAATGTATTTCGGGATATATTGTTTTAATGCAGCTTATTCCATCAGTTTTGCATTTTTGCCATTTGTCTACGGAATCCTAAACCGCAGTTACGTTATTTTTTCTCTATAAAAATTTATTCGTCGATTATTGTAAATGCTTACACATCAAAAAAGACCAAGCAACATGTACTAATTTGAATTTCAAAATAGTTTTTTAAATTTTGACATCATTTTGTATTTTAATATTTAAATAATAATTTTAAAGTCTTACTAGCGCCCTCGCTTTGCTACTGTCACTGTTTTACGACTGAGTTTTTCTCGTTCTGTGAATTACAAATACATATATTAATTTATAACTATTTATTCATTAACGGATTAAAATAAAACAAATTGTTAATTTAGGTGATGCTTACACGTTAACGAAATAGGTTAAGCAGTTTCTGATATTAGCACGGACAAACGCACAGAGAAACAACAAAAATTCTAACAACTATTGTTGTGGGTTCTATCGCGTTAATAAAGGCCCCTATTAATGATTTTTCTCAAATTTCGACGATCAACTATCTGAGACAAAATTTATTAATGCTGGCATTCTCTTAAGTTCGGTGCTTTCTCCCACGCCGTGCTATGCAGATGACAATACGGTTGATGCACATTATGAGGGTCGCGCAAACTCCTCTTGGTCTCACCTAGAGAAAAATAGAACCAGACTTGTGTCCAAAATCGAGCTCTCTCTGGAGCAGGTGTCGGATTGGGGTCGACCAAATCTAGTTCTATTCAACCTTTTTTTGCTGACGAGGGGGAAACCTTCAAAAGGTACTCGGTGCCGTGGGAGCGATGCCTGGTTATGTGGGATTTTTACCGCACTAAAACCCCCAGTGGCCTTCCTCGGCGCTATGATAGGACTCCGGGATCTTCATCGGAACACGACCGGAATGCTATGAGCACGTGCCCCGTCGGGCTCTGCTCAGGATGAGCGGACGATCATCCCCGAATTTCTGGTGTTACGCCGGTATGTGGCCACACATATCGACATCCTTCCCGGGGTCGTTGGCAGGACGGTTCAGGCTCCCACCCTAGCCACCCACGACCCCGGAAGCCCCCGTTTTAGTCGCCTTTTACGACAGGCAGGAGATACCGTAGCCCTATTCTGGTTCAGGGCTACAGGGACAGTCCTATTCAACCTAGCAGATACAAGTCTGTGCGTTTTCCACAAAAATAACCCCATTTGTCTTGGCACCGAAATCCCAAAACTCATCTCTCACCATCAGTAAAAGCATTTAGATCTTGGAAGTCGACATTTCGAACGAAGTACAGTATCGTGGTCATCTGGAGAAGAAGGCTAAACTCGTCTTCAGAAAGCTAGGTGTACTGAATAGAGCGAAGCAGTACTTCACGCCGAAGTAGCGCCTGCTGCACTGCAAGGCCCAAGTACGACAACTTATGAAGTACTGCTCTCATTTTGGGTCGGTGCACCCAATTACATTACCCAATAAAATAAAAATGAAAAGCACTTTACTGCAGCCTTTAGTTTTATTAGTCAAAATACTTCCGGGTTGAAGGCCTGGAGGTTTGTGATTTAGGTTACCCTATTAGAGACTCCAGACTGTCACACAGCTGATGTAATCTTAAATTAATATTAATTTCTAATACATTACATGTTGCAAAATTATTATTATTATTGTTTTATCTTTAATTTCTTTTGCGATTATAGTTGATTAGCTTGGCCTACTTCCCCGTGTGCATATATTGCGACTGGATGGAGAAACGAGATCAAGGAGATCGCAAATTCGTCGCGACAGTGCGCAAAATCAAGGACCTAGTGATGACCAGCATCCTGTTTCCTACCATCATGGTTCGTAAGTTTTACAAAAAGTTTTTTTTTTAATTTAAACTTGATATTTTTGTATGGCTTAAAATAGGCCACGGTTTTTTTTGGTCTGATCAAGAGGTTGCGCTGGTAGATCTTCATTTAAATTTTGAAGTAAATGAAATGAAACATGAAATGAAACGAAAGGAAACGAAATGAAATTTTATTCGAAGTTGGTTTATACAAACACTTTTCGAACGTCAAACTACGCCATCGTTTCAACAAATCCCTACTGTGAGTGGTCTCGGAAGAAGAAGCGGCAAGAAACTCCCGAGGAGTTTTTTTTCCTACTCAAAGTTACAGAACGCACTTAAACTGGCTTAAATTATCCACATGTTACAGAATCTTATAAACATTATTTTAGAATTGGACCTTTGAGATATTTACTCTAGTCTTATATGATTTTTATAACAAACTTACAAAAAAAAGGTGTTTTAAGACGAAAATATTTTGAATTGGAAGAAGCATTCCACCAACTAGTGTACATTCAAAGAGAGATTTCTTCATCGAGTTATTTTGTTATCTTATTTTAAACAATTGTGCAAATGCATGCTAAATTATGCAAGAGCACAAATTATTATTTTTGCATTTTCGTTATTGAAATCAAAGACTGGACGAATCCCATACTAGTAATATGTATATAATTTAAGTATAATGGCTTTAATGCAAAAATTAATATTTTGATGTGCCCATTAGAAAAATGATTCAACAACAGACGAAATTCAGGAGGGAAATAATATTTTTTTAAATATTATATATTTCTTATGACTAAGCTTAATTTAACATCCGTTGATATAAATTTTATATAATTCGAGACGTTTGATAAGTAGTGATAAATTTATCAGTTTTTTTTAAAGCTGATTGGACATTTTGTTCTGAAAGTTTTTTCAAATTTTATATATGTAAAATAGAGGAATATTGGTATTTATGTAAAGACATTACCGAAAATATAAGTTTTAAAAACACCTTTCCAAAATGAATATAGAATATTGAGTAGGTAGTCTATGAGTGCTGGAGGCGGTGAAAATTGATCTCAGCCCCAAATATATATGTCGTCCACTAGATCGTTTTTACCGAAAGTATCACCGACGAGTTTCCTGCTGAGAAAGAAACGAAGATCTTCCTTTTTAATGAATCTCCTAGATTACATTCGAAACACGAAATGAAAACGTTAAAAGTTTTACGCCAAAGATAAAGACAGCTAATTCTTACCACATCGCACGGGTACCATCTGAATCACACTGGATGGCACAAAATCTAGAGATCTGCAGCAGACGAAACTAGGTACCATTAGGTAGTCCATGATCAGGGTGCATGGATGCACCATCAGTAAGGTCTTCGTCTTACGGGTGGCGTGAATGACAAAAATATGACATGTTTGTGATGTCACCCATGAACCGAAAATAAAAATGTATCTGTTACATAAATGTCTGTGCCGGCCTGGAACCCCGGGACCCCTCGGCTACAGGCAGGGTCACTATCAAATGGGCTACCAGGACGTTAGGTCAAGTCACTTTCTGCACATTCTTTTAGCCCTTTTCAAAAGAAAAAAAATAAAAATAAAGATTTTACTTCACAGCCAATGCTTTCTTCCTTTCTTTCTTCTTATTTCTTGGCTGACAATACATCTGTGATACTTTAGCGTTACTAATGTCCTAAGGCGACGGTGACCACTTACCATCAGGTGCCTAGTCTGTTCATTGTCAGTTATGTACATAAAAAAAGTCGACCTAAGATATCTTTTTCAATTTTTTTGTTTCCAGTTCGGTGACACGTTGTTCTGGAGTTTATGGCATGCGGACCCGGGTCTGATTGCACCAGTGCGGGTATTCGAGTACATGCCTGACTGGTCTCACCACTCCCTTCACACGGTGTCCATGATCGTCATCACACTGGATCTTATACTGGTCCCTCGACGCCGTCCCGAGACCACCCTGCCAAACTTAAAATTGATGATGGTTTTCCTCACTCTCTACAATTTGGTGTAAGTTTCGTATTCGCAAAAATTATAAATTCATTGCCTGCCTGCCTACCTACCTACCCTTCTTCTACAATCCACTGCAAAATGTTTTGACGTATGTCAAGAGTATTGTTTGAGAGTAAGTCAAAAAGGGGTTCTACTGGTTTTTTTTTGGTTAGTAACTCAATACTAAGGCTTGTTTTGGATGAAAAATCCTCGCATATGGGTGGCGTAACTAATAGAATTCATGTGATATATAATAAGCTACTTGATTTGACTTTTGACTGAGTTTTTAGTTTTACCATCTTTCTTACAGATTGTCTTGGAGCTACCGGAACGGAGAGATAGTATACACTATATTAGCTATCTTGAATATCCAAAAATTTATAGTCTTTTTAATCTTCATCTACATTGGGTGCCTGTTCTATTTCACAACCCAGTGGTGCATCATAGACTTTGTATGGGGACATCGGAAATCTCACTATGTAAACGTTTATAACAAGAATAATTGAATAAGGTTTTTATAATAATATATTTTAGTGAGATATTAAGGACTTATCTATCCTAGTGTGCAAACCGACCTTTCTCGCACATGGTGCTTTCTGTTGATAAGCAGACGAGGTAGCATTATTAGCAAGGGGTTTAATCTCGACGGTACCTATGTTTCTTGGTGAGGTTCATTGTCTAGTTAGCTATTAAAGTCGTTCATAATCAACCGTGAAATGTTTTAAGTATTCCGCTATGCAAAGTTGCAGAGCCAATTGTCATGCTGGCTTATTATATACTTCCCACCTTCAAAGCTTTGGTGATGTGCCTGATTCTAATTCTGTAATATCACAGTTTAAACTTGCAGCTAATTTTGCGCTGAGATCATTATACTATATGTAATATTATGCATATTATAAACACGATAAACACAATTAATAATAATTTTTGTTATAATTTGAACCATAATAAATGGTTAATTAAACCACACTACTCACTAATATAATAATCTCACTGCGGATTTAACTGAGTTTCATTTGTTGTCTCCGCTCCTTTACTGTAAAATCTACTAACATCAATACATTCAATATAATATAATGGCAGAATTATATAATGAATGTTTCTTTAGTATTATATATACAGTAAAACAACGTATAATTTAATTAAATATTTTATAATTATAATTGTTTTAAGTTAATTCAGCTATTTATTTACAATATATATTTTCTAAATATATTTTTTTTTACATTTTATTTTTTAATTTTTTTTCTATTCTAAACTGCAGCACATCTACCAAAAATCAATATTACAACATAAAAAAGTATAAAATATTTATTTATTTTGTAATTAATAAATAAGAGCTATGTCGCTAACAAATCATCTTAATTATCAAAATTATGCATCCCCGTATAAGGACTAATTGAAAAATTTTGAACAGTATGATTGAATGTTTTACTAAATAGATGCAATTCAAAAAATACAAGCCATAATTTCGAAGTATAAATATTAAATGTCGATCACTTATAGCTCAAGATACAACATACAGATGAAATGGACACATCCCTGGCAAGTCGACCAAGCGTAGGACATTACATTTGGCAACATTTTGTTCTATAACAGGAGACTTGCGCTCGGCGACGGCCCTCATCGTCCTCATAAACTACTAGATACCTACTACAAAGACTTCATATACGTCTGTTCGGATAGTCCCAGAATAGTACTACGGTCCTCGAGTAGAACCTGGAATAGAGTCCAGTCCTGCAATTAAACTATAGTCTTCGAATACAAATAAAATTCTCGAGTAGAACTGACGCCCTCGAACTAAACTATAGTCATCGAATAGACCTATAATTCATTTGAATAACATTAGTAACACAATAATGTTATTTAATGTTAAATGTCCATGAATTATAATTTATAATATTCACATTGACAATAAAGCATATCCATGCACGTTTCATCTTTGCCAATAAAAATGCATTACATTGCTTCTTTCAAAAAATAATAATAAAAATTTGATCTGCAAGCTATTTATATCTTAATATAGTATGCCAGTTCATTGAGTTGGCATTACCGTCAAAATTAACTAAGTTAATGGTATCTACTTAAACTCTATTCACTTATATTAAATCTAAATTGAGCGGATAAACTCGTGCACTGACCGGTATCTCGACATGGAACATAATACTCTTGTATTATCACATATCTAGGAACATTAAACTCGAAGAAATTATTTAAAAGTCGAAATGGTTGTGCCTACTATGAACTGTTTGAGTACAAAACACAACATACAAAATTCATTCATTACTAGCGGCCTGCCCCGATTTCGTTTGGGTTAAACGAATATTATATAGCCTATGACCATCTGGAATAATGCACTTTTGAAATGGTAAAATAATTTTTCAAATAGGTGCCGTGGCTCCGGAGATTAGGTACCCTTTGCACACACACTCACAGAACTCGCACTCTCCCTTTATATTATTAGTATGAATTCGGTACCAGTTGCCATCACAAAAAACTAATCGGTGCATAACTCGCGTTTGGGATGTTAGGGGTTCTGTCTATCATTGAGTCCAAACTAACTTACCCTGGTGCTTACTGATCAATAAAAGACGCTATGGTGCTCGATACCTCCTGCTGAAGGCTGGTTTCTGCCTTTTACCACTGAGTTTAATACAGACGGTATTCATGCATAATGGCAGGATTCTTTAGACGTGTTGCCAGTAACCATTCTTTTAACATTGCAATTTTAGTGTCTGAGGGTAATGGGAGACCAGCTCTCGCGTCCTTTTTAGACGGCAACGGATGGTGGTTTTGCCATTATGAATACAAAAAAATACCTGACAGTAAATTATTTCTAGATAGAATTCATCACCTTCAAGCGCTTATTACAATCATAAAGAAATTTTGTTTTTTGTTCATTCGTTGAATGGTCTCTTATTTACCAATAATACTATTGAAGAGACCGTCAGTGCACAAAATTTAAAGCAACACAAATTACACTCCGATGTATACGTCGTATATCGTATGTATGTTGTATATTGTCATACAATAATTTCAAACTAAAATGACCTTGTAAATGAGTAAATAATATGATTACAATGAATATAACAAAGTTTTAAAGTCCAAGGTAAACTATTGTCTTCCAACAAAAAAAGATTGTCAACATACTGTCAAAAAATTATGATTATTAAAATGAATATTAAAATCTCACTTAAATATATACCATATTTTTTAGATGACAACAAACCACAAAAATCACATAACGTATATACTTGGACCCATTTTACTAAATGGTAATAAATTGATATGCTATTTTGTTTTTTGATGATTTTATTAAAAACGTCTCTTTAGTTCGTTGTAGAATTACTTAATCACCGATTCGGGGGATCGGGGGAGGGATACGGGTACGATCATCGTCCACCAATGGGGTGAAGGGAGTTCCACTCGAAGCGTACCGTGCTGAATAGTCGAGATTGTGGTGAAGGGTTCTTCTTGTTTGCTGACTATACACCTGGCCTACGCATTTTCGTCGTTTTTATTTACTCTGAGTAATATCTTTATTATATAATTTGGTTATTTCCACAACTGTACTTAACCTACGCATGGCTTCAGTTTTTCTACTCTACCTAACGGGTGTTCGAACGATTCGATCGTTTTGCCGAAAGTACGTATCACTGTGCGCTTGTGTCGTTGGCTGTACGCGCCGACTACCGCACGGCGTTGAGTTTCCACTTGAGTAAGAGGAACGCAGCGGTCCTGAGCAGCACCACGGTGATGGTCAGCGCCAGCACGTCCCACCAGAAGCGGTCCGCTGACATCGCTATTTCTCTTAAGAACTGTCGTGGCGTTCTGAAACAACATACACGTAGCGTTGGAAGCAATAGTAAATTGTGTCACAAGGGATTAAAATAATGTGTTTAGGGCGAGAGTGATTGTTTGAATCCAGAGCGAATTGAAGGATTCAAAAGTGGAATCCTAAGCGTAGCGGAAGGATTCAAAGTACGTTGCTCGAGGTTAAATCATTTGGTAACGTGTGGCACACTTTGCTTTTCATCCCCATCTATGTAAAAAATAAATAGAGCTGGTTTTAGTAGTGACGAATATTTATATATACATAACTAAATTACAAATTTATATTAATATTAGATAGGTTTCGCAATTTTTTGTAACTGTTTTGTTGGGAACAGAAAATGTCGTTGACTTATTTATCACTTTAGTATTCGTAATAACTTCAAGTATGGTTGATTATCATATTGAATCAATGGTGACTAAATAAAATTTTCTGTAATATTTTGATAAAAAGTAATAAAAAAACGAACAAGTTCCCGTGTATTTTTTTTTTATTTTATTTGGTTAACTAATAATTTAATAGTTAAATTAAAATAATTAATTAAATAATTTATTTATTGGTCCATGTGACCCTGACGGTCATTATCTTTTTAAAGAAATATTAAAAAATTAAAAGTAAAGACAATCGACCCAAAAGCTGGAAGCTTTCTCGCTCAGCGTAGCATTGTTATACAACGAGAGAAAGCTGCCTGCATTTTGGGTACTGCTTCACAAGGACCTGATTATATACAATTATTTCAATTAATTATGTTATTAGTTAGCTAGTTGAAACATGACTCTGACTTTCCTCTGGCTCTGTCTTTCCTGACTCTGACTCCTCCAGTCACAAAGTGGTACCAGATTTTGAGAAACGTGTGTCAAGGACTAATCCATTCTAGTCTCCCCTGCACATGTTGTGTCCTAGTAAAAAACGTATTGGAGGTCGCCGCACATCATAATCCCGAAGGTGATAATGCGTGGTGATTGGCTTTTTAAATACTTAACAATCTAACACCTTCCTTCCAGATCAAGAGTGGAATATGTCTTCAACATGTTTTCATCGACCATAATATATTAATGAATAAACTTAGGCATTATGGTGTCTCCACAATCAGTTAGCCTTATAAAATCTTATGTTTCTAAGCGTATTCAAAAAGTAGTCATTAATCGAAAATAATTCCCAGGCTCCAACATTACCATGGGCGTCCCCCAAGGATCAATATTAGGACCACTACTATTTTTAATATATATGAATGATCTTCCTTATTTCACTAGGGGCTTGTTTAAAACTGTATTGTTTGCTGATGACACCTCCTTACTTTTTAAAGTAGATAGGAGAAAACAATGTTTTCACATTGTAAATAATACTGTTTCGCAAGCGTTACACATTATCATTAGTTACATTAGTTTACATGTAATAACTTTGTGTTAAACGCTAAAAAAACGAAATGTATTAAATTCATTTTACCAAATGTTACACAACTGCCAACTCATATTGTTTTAAATAAGGAAGTGCTTAAACTAGTAAATTCTATCACATTTCTAGCAATCACTATAGACTCACGACTACAATGGAGTCCTCATATTGAAATCTTGTCAGGGAAACTTAGCTCTGCTGCCTACGCTGTTAAGAAAGTGAGGCTGTTAATGGACGTGGAAACAGCAAGATTAGTTTATTTTAGCTACTTTCACAGTGTATTCTACAGTCCTATGGTCCGTTGTTGTAGGGCTCAGCTGCTGATATTAAGTCGATTTTTATATTACAGAAAAGAGCAGTACGCTCCATTTACAACCTCAGCCCTAGGGATTCCCTTAGAGATCTCTTTTAAGAAATCGATATATTAACTGTAGCATCACAATATATTTTTTATAATATATTATATACGTTAAAAAATACTCTGTTAGTTTTCTTAGGAACAGTAATGTTCACAATTTTAATATTAGGAATAAGGCTAAACTGATTGTTCCAAATTTCAGAATACGCAAAACTGATGGCTCTTTCATGAGTATATGTGTAAATATTTATAATAAAGTTCCATAATAATTGACAAAAATGCCATATTGTAAATTTAAAACTCACTTGATGATTATTTTTAGGATAAGACTGTTTGGACATGAGACTAATATTAAGCCAGTTATAGTCATAAGTACTTTCTGTAACTGTGAGTAGGAAAAAAAACTCCTCCGGAGTTTCTTGCCGCTTCATCTTCCGGGACTACTCACGGTAGGGATTTTTTGAAGCGATGGCGTAGTTTGACGTACGAAAAGTGTTTGTAAAAACCAACTTTGAATAAAATATTATTTCATTTCATTTCGTTGCATAGTTCGTATAACGAGGGATCCCTGCTTCCTTTGCTTACCAGCCACTATATCGCGATGCGTTTTCATGTTACCAATGTTCAAAGGCAGTGGTGATCGCGTACCAAAAGATGGTCAATCTACTTGATTGTTGGCTATTAAAATTAAAAAATGTGTGCAGCTTCCAATTAGTATACTCAAGCAGCATTCAAAAGACAAGAATTTTTTTAGTTCTTATGGCGAGCTCGTAGCCTATTTAGTGGTGAACCTGCGAGGGTTCCCGGGTTCGATTCCCGGCCGGGGCAGACATTTGTGTGTCAAATAAATGTTTGTCTTCAGGTGTTGGTGATGTCAAATAGTGTCAATGGTAGTGTGATGGTGTATATATATGGTAGTGTAATATATATGTGTGAACATTAATTATTAGAAGGATAAAAATTACTTGTAATGACAGTATTCTGCCTCGTTGCACTCTAGTTTGCCTCTGTCGAGGCCGTAGATCGCGTTGATGTAGCCCTCCAGGCCGTAGCGCAGGTACGAGATGTAGGAGCCCCAGTAGAGGTAGGGCGGAAGGTCTCGCAGCGTGACGCCGAAACCAGCGAACATCATCATCGGCACGGAGAGGGTCGGTCCAAGGAACGTTCCGTTCTGGGATCGTAAGAAATAATCAGATATATTTTTTTAACCTACTTCAATAAAAAGAAGGAAGTTCTCAATTCCATTCTATTTTCATCACCTCAAAACTCCGTCATTTAATTTAGTAGATTATGACTCCCAGGATTCATAACTGCAGCAGGGAGAGGAGTTGTGGTCCTTGAAAAATATACTCGTGCCTACTTGTAACGTGACGCCGCTGGATTTGTTTTTGGCTCTCATATAATAATTAACAATAACATAAATAAATCTGCAACGATCGCTCACCACAACATTGAACGCAGCGCCGATCATGAGGCCGAAGCTCTGCGCCACCAGCACCGTATAGATCGAGATGGCGAAAAACATCGCGAAGCGCTCCGCGGTCAGCGGCTGCGCAGACATCGTGTACACTATCACGCTGAAAATCGCGCACGACACTATCTGCGGAGTGTTAGAACAACACGTGGTAGAACATAGAGTGGTATAAGCAGAAAAGTTGTCAATAACAATTATAATATCATAGGTTAAACTAAGTTTAGCCGAGTTGTGATTAAACTCCTTAGTGCTGTACATGTGCAGCAACCACCGACCATTAACAGCGGAGAGCTGGCGCCATCACTCATCCGCTGATCAGGAGGAAGAACTATGCGTTGGGAAAGTAGAGACCTGGTGCCATTGGTTGTACCGATGATCAGCAGATAGAACTATAGGCTGGGGAGGTTGAATTGAAATCCGAAATCATATTCTGTGCAACTTATTGAACACCGGTAATATGCCCTCGTTGCTCTTCGGGGAATACGATCATTAAGTTCACAAATAATCATCGCGCCCCTAACGGCCGTTAGTCGTTTTTATAAAGCGTTTTATAACTTTCCTCGTTTACCCCCTTAAACTGAACCTGCCTGTTCAATCACTAGCTATTCAGTTCAGATATGTAGACGGAAATTAGTAAAAACTGTGCAGTAAAAAATTGAGACAACTCACCGATATGGGTAAATCGACAATGGTTATGGAAATGTAATAGGATCCCAAGGAGTACCATCTGTTGAAATGCTCTTTTGAAAGAATTGACATCTCGGCAGGGACTGTAAGAAAAACCGTAGATTACTTAGGTACATTTAAATTTTCCTAAAAACTTCAACCACCATCACCAAGACAACTAAATTCTCGATTTAGAGTTTTGAGGACTGTGGCTCTCGGGATCTGCTAATGAAGCCAGCTTATAGAAGCGGATCATTTGTTGGTGCAATGATGTGCCCACGTTCAGTGTTATCGACAACCAGCTATTCAACTTATTCGTTGTATCGCGGAAGCAGCTACAGTAGAATATAATGTAATTATGGAGCGTGGTCTAATAGCTTTAGTACTAATTGAAAGTTACCTGTTACCAATATTAGACATAAGTATGTTCTATCTAATAAGCTACTAATAGAAAAACTTGGGTTCGTTCGTGTATCTGTAATATTTCGAAATAATGACGGTATTTTATTATAATAGTGTTTGTAAGTTACTATTTGCTTCAGTGAAGGGAAAATGGTGTGGATGAATGTGAACCTATACGTGCTCCTCAATGTTCTCAAATGTGGCTAAAGTCTGTCAACTGGCACTTGGTCAGTGAGATGGTGAACAGCTTTAGGCTCTTCATTTTGAGAGCCGCCAACTTACTCGCATTTGGACAACGTGGATTTTTACTGCATTTTCCCATTCCGAAAGGAACCCTGAGCCTAGCAGTAGGACAATTATTTTAAATTATCATCATGTTTAGTTGTTGTGAGACTTACACGTGAGGATAGTGAGCATCATAGGCGACATCATATGGTGCATCAGGATAGCGAAGAGAAGATTGTAATTCTCGATGACACGAGAGCCTTCATTTCCGGCGCGGATGAACAGCGAGCCCAACATGATGCCTACCACTATGTTCACGAAGATACGGAGATGCGTCATCGTCTGTAAGGCACATTGAATTTATGTGAAAACGATGGAATGGAAATCACGGTAACATTAAATATAAAAAACAAAATTCTCAAAGCTATTAAATGAAAATAAGATAGGAGCTGTAAGATTAACACAAGAAGATTTTTGTGCTAAAATGTGCTTTTTGAACGTAGCGTACCACGATTGCAGCAAGAATGAGTTACAATGCAATTTTAGATATCTTTAATGCTTCGTAAAATAAACGAAATAATAGGCCGTACAAAAATGTAAAATAGTTATTAAGGAATAAGCATTCATGTATAACAATTGCAGTTTTCGATTATTTCAAGATCAATCTGCCCTTAAACGTTACGAAGGCATAAAGAAGACATCTTCAAAACGTTCGTTAGAGCAAACTATTTAATGTATAGGTGGTTAATTTTACGAAGCAGTTTTAAATATTTTTGATTTACGAACATAAAATGTGCTTCTTATATTATATTTATGATACACTTATTATATTTAAAATGTTTAAATCACGTGAACTGACAGTTGTCGCTTTAGTGAAGTTCTAATATGCTTTTTTATGTCGTCATTACATCATTATATACACTAAAATATTCCAGTCTAAATATATTCTGTGTCATCTCATTTGATGAAGACTAAATAAAAAAAGACTGAAGAATTACTGAGATGAAATATAAGTGTTACTGAGATGAAATATTAAATATAGCAATGCTTACAGGATCTCGTTTCGCTTTCAAAAAGCCTCTCTTTATTAGCACCGACCGTTGATTGGATTGTGGTGTTTCTTCATCACCAGCACCAGTTTCTTGCTCCCTTAGCGTACTGAGAGGATACTGTTTCCTCAGACCCTCCATCGTGGGTATAGTGTCCATATCATCGAACCAATTGAGAGCCTTTCCATTTTCGGCTTTTGATGTCAGGATGTTAATTTTGTCCTCGCCATATTCTCCACATGCCAATTCAATAACTAGAAATAATGTTATAAATATTTAAGAAAAAATAAAAACGCTTCGGAAAATAATGTAAAATAGGAAGATTAATTATTTTTATTAAAAGATAATAAGTTAAGGGATAAAAGAAAAAGAAGTTCATATAAAGAAATTCAAATGTAATTTAAAATCGTTAAGGTAGCAATTAATTTCAATTATATGTATATCTTTCCTTTAAAGTTTATTAATGTATTATATTTTGATTCTAAATTTTAATAGCTTAATTATACTACATTTTTATGTATTTTACACCTTATGTGACAGAATGTTTTAATTCAAATTAACAAGAATTGAAATAAGAAGTGATCATTTGAATCAAATCTATAATCCTTCCACAACAGACTTCAAATACACATACCTCAAATAGAAATGTATTAATCACGATTTCACTGCTTATATACATGCATACATATTTATGAACAAAATAAAAGCAATCTAGAGAGAGCAATCGAACTCTAAATTATGATCACGTATTCAAATCCCTTTTTATTACATTATTATTTTTGTTGTTATTTGCCTTAGTGTTATCTCTGTTTAGAGGCCAGCTGACCTTAACTTTATATGAATAGCTGTGACGTACTTAGATTATAGTTATTGCACGGGAGTGCCAACAAAAAATGTAGTTAATTTGATAAGCGTTAAATACATAAACAACGTCTCTCGCTACTTTAATGTGTTAATAATGAAACGCGTCGCTTAGGTGATGCGGCGCAGTACCATCGGGCTTCTATTAACCAAACTGGAGCGCGTAGACTTTTTACTTTATTATGCTTATCTTCTATTTTTGGTTACGTAATATAATTATATGGATTTTTTCCGAAATAAAATATTGTTTTTATCATCATCATTATTATTAATGTGCTTAGTAATAATCAAATTATTAACTTAGTTATCAAGTTATTGCAGGTAACTCATCTACTACACTCTATTTACTCTATTCTTAGTTATTTTATTTTCAAATATTTCCTAGTTATAAAGAGTTATAAGTATAAGTAGTAATAAAAGAATAAGTTAAGAATAAGTTATTATAAGTTAGTTATAAGTTAAGTCTTTATATTTGCAAATAAATTAATTTTAGTTTTTATTTTCTATACATAATCCTATAAGAACACAGGCCGGATGACTTTTCCCTATTATTTCAACCAATATATTACTGTCCAACACTGGAATCAGGATTCGTTTTTCAATGTGATAATGCGCTCGGCGACCTGGAGGTTGTTGAAACAAGGAATCAAATGATTTTGCCTTATCCTTTAATTCAACATGGCGTGCCACGACTAGAGCAGCTTGGCTTTGACTTAACATAAATTAAGACTAGTATTTCTATTGTACACAATAATAAATTTTACCGTAATCAGCAGGATTATGATAAATCGGACACGGAACTCCAGCTTGTTCTAAATACGGCACCAAATTCTTCGTGGTACCCTGGTAGAGGCAATTTCCAGCAGCCAAGATGTACACATGGTCGAAGAGAGCAAACAACGAAGCCGAAGGTTGATGCACGGTACAGACAATTGTTCGCCCTTGGGACGCAAGGCTTCTGCATAGCTGCACTACTTGCGTGCACGAGGAACTGTCCAGGCCTCTGAAATGGAATGAATGTAAATTTCGCGTCATAAATGCCCGCTTGTTTCTTGGTCATTAATGCCTCTAGCTATGTATTGGCAATCCGCCAGAAGCTTATTATATTTAAGAAACAGCTAGTTATATATTTCAGACAAGACTACGTTGATCATTGAATCAGTAATAGAATCATCGCGAGAAAAAAGGGTCTATGAGTAATTAGCTTTATTAGATTGTATCGCCAAAATTAGATATAGAAGTAAATTAAAAATATTGGTAGTTTTAAACTTAATATACAATTATAGGCAACCACGAGATGCAAATTATTACACAATTCAATAAAAAGTATCAAAATACGAAAAGATAATTTTCAGTAATTGAATATCAAGCAAAATTGTCCTTTTATGCGATCTTAATGATTTAACTGACTTCGATGATACGACGAACTTTGTTCATAGCAGTCGTCACTTTGTTAATTACTCAAAATTAAAAAATAGTGAACTTACGTAGTAGGCTCATCAAGGAACATGATAAGGGGATTGTTGATGAGCTCCAGGGCGATCGAGAGCCGTTTCCTCTGACCACCGGATAATTGAGAGCCGCGGGTGTTTATATGCTCGTAAAGACCCAGGTTCGTTAGGATGTCTTCAATCTGTCGATACAATTAGTGAGGAACCGTACAATTTTATATACTTGGTTAAGTTGCATCTCTAACTCACAAGTAAAGAAAGAAGGCTTGTCAAGAGCGTCATGATGTGTTGCTATTCTATGATGAATTCGAGAATAAAATGGAGGATAAATAAATATGCCTTTGAATACATGTCCTAAATAAGCTCTAAACCAGGAATATTACAGATACCTAGTTACAACACGTACGTACAAGTACGTAGTACACGAAGCAAATCTATTTAAATTAGTCCGTAGTGTAAAGTTTTCGATTACCAAATTCATCGTTACCATAACCTATATCGTTCCACCGCTGAGCTCGAGCTAACCATATTCCTCAACGCCTTTGAGAATAATACAGAAAAATCCCAAAGGTATTCCCCAGGATGTCTCCCTTGACCGAAGCAAGTGATATTTAGTTTGGACTAATTAGGGCTATGACATGATATGACAAAATTCTTTCTTACCACTTCCCCCTTTTCGTATTTATCGAGCTTAGTGGGTAGCTTGAGGTCTGCGGCCAGGGTCATGTTCTCGCCGACGGTAAGCAAGCCTTGCAAACGATCGTCTTGTTGGATGTAACACGACATTCTCTTGAAGTTCTCTGAAACGTTACCGTTGTAGACATCATCAAATGGAGACATTTTAAAATTCAGAGAATCGTTTATTTATGTCATTGTAAGATTGATCAAAATGAGAAAATAACCAATATGAAAGTGAGCACAAATTTTGCATCCATGTTCGCCTGCCTCCTGCCTCCTGGTATAAAATAAAATATATATTTTGAGCTATATAAACTTTTATCCATAAATAGCTTGATTCAATCGGTGACAAAAATGTTAACTAGAGAGACCTCTGTAGGGGTTTTTGAGCTACTAATTTTGCAATGTTTGGCCATAAATCTGAGGTAAAAATTAAATCAGGAAATGTATTTAACGGGCTACTCTTGGCGGGCAAATTAAAATGCGTAGACGCGACATTGTGGTCCGCGGGCTTGGGGTTGGACAGCATTGATATAACATAAGCTAATTCATACTTTTATATCATTTGATGCTCATTCACTTCAGAGACTATAAAGTATTATGCAAAATTATAGTTTTATTATGTTTCAGATGCTGTGTATGCGTCTGATATTATTAACGGTACTCAGGCATGTTGATCTACGTTCATGATTTTATTACAACGACAAGAAACGTCCTATTTGAATCCGACCATAATTGGTCAGTAACAATTAATTAGAAGCATGGCAATTATATTTCGTTTCTTTGACATGTAATGACATGCTATAAATCGATAACTGTGTTGATCGAATTAATGTGTGCACCTCGATTACTAACAGTGATTCAAGACAGCTAGATGTATTTGTCTTCATAATTTTAAAATTAGTTGCATCTTTCAGCTGACCGTCTTTCACTAAGTATAGAATTATATATATATAAAATAATTTATCTTACTTTTAAAGGAGTATTAATTAAAAAAACTAAGTTAACAAGTCTTTTAATGACTACCTGTCGATGGTAAAGAATTACACAATATATATTAGATAGATTTTTAAGATACATTCATTTGAAATCCAATTACCTCATTTAAAAGTATACCAAGTTTTCAGAGAGCGCAACATTACTGGCTAGGTCCTCGCTTCCATATTGGTCAACAACGCGATCATTATATTTTGGTGACATGGATTTTCACTGTGAAAGGTAATTAATCCTACCATCGTCTAGCCATTATTAGTTGTGAATAGAGAAAAAGTATGAGGAGAAAGTCTTTTCTTAAACTGTACCGGTAATAACGATGGATATCCCATTTACCAGCAGTAAATTGATGTAAACGAAATATATAGTCTTTTTCTTACTCATGATTCTTCCCCTGCCGTTGATGAAGATAGCGCCTCCGACGCCCGTAATCCGGTAGCCGGACAAGACGTCTAGTAACGTGGATTTGCCGGCACCGGACGGGCCCATGATAGCAACCAGCTGGCGCGGTCGTAGCCGTCCATTGACGCCATGAAGAATCTGCTTGGACCCTAAAATGAAAATAGATAAATAATTAGATTTGGGGGTACATGGCAGTGGTCTTGGTTCACAGAAGTGTATTGTAATGCTCAATAGGGCAGTAGCAGTTGTTCCACTCTTAATTTTGGATTATTTATTTAAGGAATAGTACCTACATTATTTTAAGTTGATTTATAACTTTTTTATTTATGGACGGATTGCAATGAAACAATTTTTAAGTATGTAGTAACTAATGTAATAAATGGTGCAACAGTACTGTGTAAATATCGGCTCGGCGTCCTCACTCCTGCACGTCTTCACTGTGCGGCGGTCGGGGCCAGACTCCCCTCCTCGCACTATGCTTGGGGTCTAGGTCCGAGACGACAGGTGTCTTGAATGTGTGTGTTCGTGTTTGTATGTCTGTGTGTTGACTAACACATCCTTAATTTACCTATATACTACAAAGTATAAAGTGACGCTTACTGCAATACATTACTGAGAACCAGAACAAAATCGGTGAAGCCGTTTCTAAGATTAGCGGGAACAAACGCACAGATAAACGGACAAAACAGACAAAGATTCTAACAACATATTTTTTTGGGTACCATTGCGTTAATAAAGACCCCTAATCATATTTTTTCTCATATATCGTTCATGTACTGAAAGCGATCAGTTGGGATTTTATTTATGTATAGATTATTTATTACGATTTCTCTATTAATCTGATAAGTATATAAATGTGTTTTTGTTTCATTGGCGCTACTGCTGCATGAGCAGACAGGCATTTTATGGATGATTACTGTAAAACCCTTTGTATTAAATCTATTCGCCCACACATGGGCATTGATTAAATGTTGAGATTAAATATTAATTTGGGGTCACTAATATCGTCTCCTACTTCCTCCAATCCTTGTTTTAACGCAATAAATAATTATAAACACTAGCAACGTGCTTCTTAAAAACGTTTCATAAACATGTTTTTAATATTATTATCAAAATTAATAGTATTTTACTCATGATCTTTCTGTTTTGAAAATATTTGATTAATGGGAATACTTTGTTTTGCTGTTGTTCGACGATCGTTATTATTATTAAGTCCTCCCTTACTCTACTCTACTTATTTACTCTACCTATTTATTCTACTTACTCCACACTCCTAAAGAAGTTTAATGAAAAATAACAAGTATTTAGTAGTACATTTGACTTCGTGTTTGCGACAGGTGTCCGTGAACGTCAAACAGTGATAACCCTTACACGTCAGTGTTTAGCTCTGCCGCTGTGATGTGTGTGATTTAAATTTAATTCAGTCACGTAAATGATATTGACGTAAAAAAATTACGTACTGTCTATATTCGGTGCTAGTAACCCACCCTCGTTTCGCTTCAGGAAACCAACGCCTTACGTTTAGTAATAGTACTCGCAATGTTTTACGAATGTGTTTTTCTAGTTATGTGAATTAGAAACATCATTAATTATTATTTTATAGGTTTTTATTAAACATGCAATCAATATTTTATTTACTGCCCTCTTAATAGAATATCCAAAAAAACTTATTTCATTATTTCGCGGGAACACATCCATTTCTCAGGATGAAGAGTAGGATACTTTTCATCGACCGGAGCACACCTCTACGTTGTAATAATAAATTTGGATTTGTTACTGTAATTCCAGTATCTTATTATTATTGTATTGTCGTTATTATTATTTCTTATCATACAATAACTTATATATTAGTCAAGTTGATAGGTTAATATATTTAAATTTCAAGTATATTATTGAAATATCAAAATTTGTTTGTTGTTATTTTACTTACTATACTATTATTATTTATTTTCATTTAGAACAATTTGAGTTTTTTTTTAGTCGCATAAATTAATTGAATTTGAATTAATATACAATTTAAAATTATTAAATTTAAAATTAATACATTCCAATCAGCTAGTCTTTGTCATAAGGACCGCCTAAAGCGGTAAAAGCCTCTCTCTAAATAAAAAAAGTAAAAGATCTCTGTTTCTTGCTGTTCTTGCCCAAACCTACCTACCCGCCACTTTGGTAATGTCATCGTCCCAACGTTTATATGGTCTGCCTCGTTTTCTTTTAAATTCTGCTCGAAACCAGTTTGTTATAGTTTTTGTCCATCTTACGTCTCTTAGTCTTTGTATGTGACATGCCCACTTCCATTACGCGCGTACTATATATTTTGTAATATCTTTAACTTTGGTTGTTTGTCTGATTTTAAAGTTTTTAATTTAGTCTTTAAGTCTAATTCCTTGATAATTTCTTTCCATGTTCCTTTGTGTTGTTCCAATTTTTTTGGTATGAGTTTTAGTTGTCGACTAAGTTTGGCAGACATATGTTAAACATGGCGTAATGCACATTTCCATCGCTTTAGTCTTCAGATTTGTTGGTAATTTACTTTTAAATATTTCTTCATGCTCCAATATTTTTTCCACGCATTTTCTATTCTTCTATTTATCTCTTTTTCTGTTCCTCTATCGAATGATATTAAACTGCCAAGGTACATATAGTCGTCGACGTACTCAAGAGTTACAGACTGTAGTTTTATTGGTACTCTGTGCATATTAGTCATAATTTTAGTTTTGTCTATATTTATCTCTAGACTAGCTTTTTGACTGAAAGTACTTAGGCTGTCTAGCATATATTGAATTTCCATACTGCTTCCCAATATAGTTGATAGTATCAGGCGTTACTTTGCGGAAATTCCTTGTTATTAAATTATTATCAATTTACTTTGCAACAATCCGCAAGCACAATATATGATGGTATATACTTCTATACATGTATGAAAGGACACACATAGGAACACCCTCCCACAAAGGAAAACATGCAATTATCATAAAAGTATATACCAACACATATACCGTCACCAACACGTGTTTCGCTCCGAAACAGAGCATTGCTTCCTGATAGAAGAACGAGGTCGTCTGCAAATCTCAAATGTGTGAGGTATGTTCCTTGAATTTTTAAACCAATGTTGTTTCAATTTAATTTCTTGAATGTATTCTCCAGTACTGAAATGAAGAGTTTTGGCGACCGTGGGTCCCTTGCCTTACTTCGCGTTCTTAATTAAACTGTCTCCCTACATAATCTAATTTGACCCTCGCTTTACTATTGTTATAGATTTGTTTTAAAGTTTCGATATAGTGGTTCTTGTACAGATAGAATTTCCCATATTGAGTTGTGAGATATAGAATACCTCTACGTCTTAAAAAAACATACAAACATGTTATTGTGACACAGAATTAATTATTTAGTTGGGACATCACAAACTTGCAATAATATCTACTAAATCAATCTAAAACTTATGTGGCAACAACATAGACCTCTTGATAACTAGTTTACATTTAAAAAAATTGGTTTAATAAAAATAAACTGTATGAATCAACTGGAATTTCAACAGACATTCGCCAATCAGTTTTTTTTATTCCGATTAGGTATATCGCTTAAAAGATGTTAATCGAAAGCTAACAATGGCGACAAGGAATACGAAATGTATGTAATTTTATTAAGTGTACATGTATTCATGACGAAGAATATTAAAATATTTACGTTATTAAAATATTTAATTTATTCAGTAATTATGTAACTATAGGTATAAATTAAGAAGCAATTATAGTTTTTTATGTTCTTGGTGTATTGTTGACGTACTTCACACGAAGTGGTCGTCATAGTTTGCTAAAAAAATGTATATCTACTGCTTCCTTCGTTTTCGGTATTTAACTAAAAAATGTATATCTACTGCTTCCTTCGTTTTCGGTATTTAACTAAAAAACGTATATCTACTGCTTCCTTCGTTTTCGGTATTTAACTAAAAAACGTATATCTACTGCTTCCTTCGTTTTCGGTATTTAACTAAACTGTTTGGTACCCCATCTGTACGACAACAACACTGAACTATCAGTGGACAAATTTTGTGTAACCTATTTAAATCTTTAGTTAATTGGTTAATTTACAAATTGAAATTGATTAAGAATTGTTACATGAAAATCAGTTGCGGTAAACTTATCTGAATATGAAATGGAACAATTTGATGAGAAGACATTTTAATTTAATGTGGCAAATGCGGTTTCATGCTATCACTACAACTAGGCGAAATGATTCGCGAACTGAAGCAAAACATTTCATGGTTCATTTAAGCTGGAGGGGTGGTAATTTCTTCAACCAGCAACAAAATATTACCAGTATATAAGACAATGTGGAGCCACCGCGTCGAGAGAATACTGGGACCACCTTGTAACAATTTGTTAAAAAAAATCACTTTCAATGGAGGGGACCAACCAATTCGTCATTCATTGACAACGAGACCCGTAATTTTCCATGTATTTTTCCTCTGTTCATTAATACTAAATATTGTAGCAATATACTCGAACCATACTTTTGAATTTTTATTTGCCACATAGATCGCTTAGATAAAATAATATCTATGATGCGAGCACTTTAAAATATGCAAATATTTCATTATTATTATTATACGTATTTAATTTGAATGCAAAAAAGTAGGAAAATTTTCATCTTATATCATATCTTTCGATGTACAATTTACATATGAAGTTGGAGAGATCACGAAGAAAAAAGAAAAACTAAATCGGCTAAATTATTTTTTTACCAAGTAGTAAGTAGGTTAGCCACTTCGAGCTGCGCCGTCAGTCGGTGATGCCTTTTATGTTACGGATGTCTATGGAGGGTGGTGACCACTTACCATCAGCTGTCTCGTGTGATGGTTTGTCAGCTACTGTCATAGAAGTTCGCTAACGGGTTAAAGGTGAATTTATTATTTTTGCACTTGTAGTCAATTCGCTTATGATAATGCGAGTATAATCATTACTTGACATTTAACATTGACATAAAATATAAATTACTAACGTCGATCAGTATATCTTCCCTCGAATTTCATAGGGTAAATGGGCAGCATCCCTAATCAGTAATAGACGGTATTGTAGAAATGTCGAGTGTTACACAATTTAATGTTTGGATTTGGTTTTCTAATTCTGTGAATTATTTATTGTAAGTATATTTAATCATTAAGAAAATTTTCAATTGTATAGTTCTCAATTATATAATTAGCAAACTAAATAAGAACAATCAGAGTAATAGTGGCTGTATTTTATTTCTTGTTTTGACGAAGATATTTACTGCAAACAAGTGAGTCTGGAGTGTATTTGAAACGGCACACAGACAAAATCTGGAACCTACTTGTTCCCGTGGCTCCAGTATAGATAGGATAAAAAAGTTAATTCATGAAATAATGACTGTAATTTAAATACCCATAGTTCTCTCGCGCATGTTTTGCATATTACACATTTCTCAACGGATTTACCTTGTTTAATAGTTAAACTAAACTAATCTAAAGTGCGAAGCGGTGGCAGATTACTGGCATATAATAAATACATAATGTTCCGATACATTGTTAGTATTACGGCAAAGTAATTAAAGATCCAATTAGTATTTATTACTACATATCAAAAGAGACGTGATCTGCGTTATTAGATACTTTAACGGTGAATTTATAACATAATAGATACCTAATTACATCCAAATCGTTTTGAACTGCAGCATGAAATTATTGTAGACCGCAATAACAGATAATTATACGTACACGCCAGGTATATACTTTATACCTATAACAGGGAACTCTTCAACTATTACGACTGAGTTTTACCAACCATTACATCCAGGTGGAAATGATAAAACCTGTTTTGTAGCGATAAAAAATATACGCAGACTAATAACAAACTTTAAGAGTACAAGACGATTACAAAAGAATATGAGTGACCTTGCGAATTCAAAATAAACAACTTTAAATCCATACGCACAAACAAAAAAACCTTTAATCCTTTTTTAAAGTCGGTTAAATAACTTACTTTGCTGACAGCAATACATGTTCGTTTTATACGTCTTTTTACTGTGACATATCGCTCATAAATAATACTTAAGAACAATAAATTAATGTGCAATAATTTAAATTACTAAACATGTCTGTTAAATCAACCGTAAAGCAACTTGTTGCGTCACGTCATCTTGATTTTTTGTTTTGAAGGATGCTGGGATGAGCGACACACACTATCAAGGATTTAAGTAGGGTTTCCCAAAAGGAGATTGGAAGGAGAGCGCACAAGTTGGCCGTTGAACGAATTAAGAATTTTGGTAGATTTATAAAACTAGTATGTATGTGCTTGAATATTATACATGTATTTATGAGCGTTAAACAGGGGTAAACTCGGAACTTGGTTATAGGTGATGTCTTAGTGTACCTCCATCCGATGCATTGTATCTTAGCGCGATTACGTTATTTTGCTGTACTCCTACGTAACAAACAGTCGTTATGTGCCAATATTTTCGGAGCTCCCATCGCCCTATATTCGGGCTATCAGCTGAGTTGACGTCACGCGTTCACTGACACTGCGATAACTGCTTGCTTCGCGCGTACGTATGCTCTGCAACAAAACTTACCACGTGGTCCTTTGTTTGTTTTGCATTGTCTCCGGATAGAGACCCCAACATTATTAACACGTGTATAATTAGTGAATAATTTTGGCATCTTTCAGCTGTTTCCACAAAACATAGGTCGTGCAACTAACTACGTAGGCGAAATAAACAATGAACAAGCATTTACGAAGTCACTGCGCTTCACTATGTGAGACTACATCAGCATTTATCACCAAATGCGATTGTAGTCAATTGTAACATAATCCTCTGTCATTTTGGTTATCATATTAAAAAAAAACTGTAGCTCATTATTTTCCCTATTTACTCCTTTGCTCATTTTTAGGAGATTCTCTGGCCTGGAATAGACGTATTCATATTCATCCTGGATTACCGCTCAAAGCCTCACAGCTTTGGATACATGCTCTAGGTAGCAAACCTTTAACCTATGCCCCAAGTTTTCCACTAAGACCGTTAGGTAATTTTCATTTATGAATAAGGACATTTATTTAAGATCGGTTTATATAATAATACAAAGGAAATATCCAAATAATCAACTAAGCATTACTTGTGAGTTTTGCTCATAAATTTGAAGATAAGCGTGAATTGTATGAGATAGCTTATTGTATATACGAGGTATTGTGACTTTATACATATAAGATTATATATATAAACATAATAACAATTTAAATTTAGTAACAAGTTTTTTCATTTATTGATAATTTTACATACGATTTATATTGAATAAATTTACAAGCAGTCAAGAACAAACATTTAATTATAATATACGTAAATGTCAATCCAGGTAGGAAATAGAACGTAGAGTCAGAGACCTATTTAGTCACCACTGAGCTACAGGGTCATCATAGCCTTTTCTGGCTACTTATTGTTTACTTTACGATGGCGGGAAAGAATGGCTTGGCGTTGTTCGAAGCAGCTCCACCAAAAAATATGCAGGTGGATATGTACTCTCATCAGCCCTAAACGATTCAATTACCTATGGCTTCGATTCTTCTCGAAATTGAGAAGGCCTAGAGCCTACTACATCACGCTATTTAATGACATACAATTAACTAATGAACCACTGTTTCCAGGTCTTGTATCTGTGAAATACGTATATATATATATATATATATATGAATGTATATATATATATAACTTGTGTTTATAACGTTTTTGTAAGATTTCTATGCACATCAAATCTAAATTCGAAAATTAAGATAAATATTTCCATAAATTGATATCGTCAAGGAAATGAGTATTTGATTATGGTGCCAGTATAGCAGGAGCTAATCACGTAAATAAATAATTAATGTTGTAATAAATATATGTAGCTCTATTTGCGTAAATGATAACAAACAAGTACATACTTACTTGGATACAACGGTCATATTGAGAGTTAACGTCAACATTATTAGACATTAAAAACCACCGTTTAGTTTCGTTTGTACAGATGAAATCATTAAGCGGCAACCAGTTTATGCTGTATTCACCTTACTTCAAATAACCAATTGTTGTTGCATCACTCATAATTTATTATGATAATCAGTATACAAGTGAGGGTTAATGTTCAAGGTCGAAAAACTATCGTTAGGTTGCACTACCAAAAAGGTAGTAGGATGTTTAAGTAATGTGTTGCTTACCCCTGAAGTCACAAAAAGTAAAATTAAATTCATCAATACATATTTACGGTATTCTAAGTATAATTTTACATGACTCAAATGTATGTAACTGAGTGTAACTGCACCGTTGTTTAGGTTTTTCGAAAGCGGAAAATTTTGAGTTTATTCATGTTATACTTAAATAGCCTTATTATTAAATTCATAGAACTTATTTTGATACTGTTGATTCTCTTCAGAAAACTTCCTTATGAATACAAATGATTTTTATATTATTAATAATTTTTATTCCATTATTTAGTATTGTTATTATTTTTTAGCAAAACCAAAGGTATCGCTGATGCATTGTCGGCCAGGAAACGAGAAGGTGAGAAAGAAAGTACTGGCTCTCAAGCCCCCAGCTGGAACACAACGAGTCGTTTGGCACACTGACACAAGCAGGAGGGTGGTAGCTAGCCAGGCAGGCTTCACGGAAACACAATAATACCAGTGATAACTAAGTATACAGTGATGACTAAATAATAATACTGATGATTCAGTACTTACGCGAAGCCCTACCACCAAGCATGTTGTCTCCTGTCGCCTCTTACGACACCCTGTTCTCCCAGCATGGGATTGGGGCGTATTCGAGACCGTCCCGATACGGCCAAAAATTTTATTCTAATTATTAACATATAACTACTTACTAATTACATTAAGCCACTTTTTATCATACATAATATTGTTCGTGCTATAAATTGTTAGATCAATTTATTGTAGTCGTTAAAGAAAATGAAATTGAAATGAGCAAAAGGCTCTCTCGTTATCAATGTTATCAACTTATTTCATAATTCTTAGATTTAGATAGCATTTATTCATTGCGTTTTATATGACTTGGGGATAAGCTGAGATAATCACGACATAGTAATATAACTCTAATCAATAGGGTCATATCCGGGATCTTATGGACATGCGCAGCTCACATAACTATATTTCACGATATAATATGCTTTACAGTCTAGTTCGTGCAACGTGGACAAACTTAGAAATATTTCTTGACTTCGTGTTAGCAGGTTTTCCACTACAATGTATCTCTCTCTTTCACGTTGCAATTACATAGTCTTTTTTTAACATATTATAAAATAATTGTTTAATGTGTAATGAATCGTCCTTATTAATTTAATGTAGGTAGAACTTATAATTATACGAAATAAAAATAAGGCAAAAAAAAAACTATTCATATCATATCTATGAAATTATAGCTCTTGCAAATATGGTTTTGTATAAAATTAAATTGTAGTTTGCGAAATAACGTCATGAGATTAAATATACGTTTTTTTTCAAATTCAAAACCATTTAATGATTTAGGTATTTTGTAAATACACTGATGTGCCTACATAATTTCTTGCTTCTACTCCCGTTTCGAAAACATTTCAATGAAGATAGTCATTCAGGCTGACAAGGTATGCTTCAGCAGTTAGGCTGGATATAAAAGAATTGAACAATAAAAACATTTCAAAGCAATCTGTGATCTGGATACAATTGGAGATATTTCTCTTCTACGCATTCAGTCAAAGAGGAAATCACGCAATAATTGCACTGTTGCATCTAAATATCCGCTAGTATTAACTCACTACATCATTAGTAAAGCTGCTTTATTATCTTTAAATAATATTATTGCATCAAGCTGCATTGACACTTTAATACATATAATTGTGAAGTCTTATTATGGTCATGACCTACGAACCCTGCTGCAAAAGTCATCAATTCTTAATGAAGTTTATGTAAGCAACTTCACGTATCTTATTATAAGTACATATAATCTTAAGCAAGTTTTCTTTGTTGCAGATTACTTGAATGCGTTTTCTTGCGTTTCCTTAGAATGCGTTTTCATTATTTTATAGACTTTAATATGAAACTTGAGGCCACATGCCTATTTCATTCATGAAGCTTAGAGTAACATAACGAACTTACATAAGATCGTCTTTTTTAATAAATACTCATAGTTATAGTGTAGGAATTTTTTCGAGTTATTTTTCATTTATGTTCTACTATTTTTCCGAGATTTGTGCTTAACTATGTACAGTCGAGATTGTCCCCTATAAAATACACGTACTGTAAAGAATTATTAAATACAGATATATAAAATGAAACTCCTGACGGTTGCTGGTAAATTAACTGTTATTCAATAATTTGCAACGATGATTTGCTTTTTGTAAACCTATAGACTTCGATAAGCTGTTTACACTTTATAGCTTTGCTAAAGATATAAGTAAAAGTACTGTTCAATAAACCGACGTGAAAAAGGCAGTGTAATTTAGAAAAAATATTATTAGTAAATTAATTAAATCTTCATTTATGATTACGATAATTAATGAACAAGACATTTTGTAGTCGGTACCGAAAATCCTGAAGATTACACAGAAGAAAAACTAAAGAAAAATCGTATAGGATACGTAAATCTATCGATCGTTTTTTCTACCTGGTTAGCTACCAACCTCCTCCTGGAATTAAGCTGGGTTCCCCGCTTCTTCCTTGATCACCACCGCATTGGTGAGACATCTAACATTAGGCGAACCATCCTTATATTAATGTGCGTGGGCTGGACGATCATCAAATGACCCAATTGCTTGGTTGTGTGCTACATACATAAAAAATTCACCGATTAATTATCTCGAAATGTTGAACATTGAATACCCTCTGATAAAAGAACGAACGATTACAAGTAGAACACAGAATGACGAAAGGTGTCCTTGCATTGTAATGTGGCTAGATAATGAAATTGTAATGCCACCTCCGGCGTCGATAAATATAGTTTAATTCTTTACTGTTATCGACGTCAATTATTCTCTTACATTTACAGATTATTCTGGGTCATAATGTATAAAGCACCTGCTTATACTATTCAGGTTTTGGGAATCATGTTAAGCCGCTTGAGTTTCATCCTAGAAACACGCCTTCACTTTGCGTAGAAAAATTCCTCGGAAGCAGAATTTACTGCGATGCAAACTTAATATTAATTTCCATGACGAGTTCAGGAGTTTTAGTGTTATACGTCTTCAGACAGATACAATATTAAAACAAAATATATATGTTAAGGCCTCTATATCGATTAAAAAGTCATCTTTTGAAAAAATAAGTTAATGCTTGATCTTATGGCTTATAGCCTATTCACTTTACTCTAGATCATGGTTGCACAGACTTATGAAGACTAGGGGCCACTCGGGCAAATCATGAACTGATGGCGGGCCGGCCGCCAGAAGTATAGGTAATTAAAGACAATAAAGAATTGATAATAATTTATTAAAATTCAAAAAGAATTTATTAATTTGAAGCGTGGCACTGCATAGTGTTTACAATCTTTTTTATATTTGGCTCAAATTTACTTGTAGCAACACGTAAAACTGCTTCCAAACTTTCATTTGCAAGGCGGTTTCGATTTTTTGTTTTATTATTATTTAGTATTGAAAAAGTTTGTTCACATATATAGGTAGAACCAAATAAGCTGGCACATTTCAGAGCGTTTATGCGCTACTTTTCGTACATATTTTTATCAATGCAGCGGTAAAAGTTCAGCAAGTCTCCTTCGTTGAATTTGTTGCGTAAATCTTGATCGTTTTGAATGTCGATAATTTCTAACTGCATTGACTCTGGCGCATTTTCAACTGAAATCGTGAAAGGATTGCTGAATATGTCCAACAGAGGTTTAATTTTTTTAAACTCCGAAAATCTATCTTGAAAAGATTGAATCAAAATATCTAGCTTTTCTACATAACTGAAATTAATCGCAGTTTTATTGAATTTTTTAGCCATTTTCTTATAATTCGGAAAATGATTGTAATTTCCAGAATTCAATTGTGATCTGAAAAGTGTCAGCTTGCATTGAAAGGATGATACATGAGCGTAGAGCTGGGATATCAGTTGATTTTTGCCTTGAAGCCGTGTGTTCAAGACATTCAAATGATTTGTAATGTCAACTAAAAAAGCCAAATCACTCAACCAATCAGGATTTTTAAGTTCCGGGACATCCCTTTGCTATTCCGCCAGAAATATTCCAATTTCTTCTATTAAATTTAGAAATCGTTCTAGTGTCAATCCACGGCTTAGCCACCTTACTTCTGTATAATACAGTAAATCTCCGTATTCGCTTTCGATGTCATCAAGGAATTGTTTATTTTATTCTGGAACCAAATTAAATATTCTTCGAATGTACGAGAGTATTATTTTTGCTGTCGGTGGGACACCAGTATTCGACCGGCGGGCCACGGTCTGTGCATCCATGCTCTAGATAATCCCCCACATCATAAGTATCATAAGTAATATCTCTTCCAGTCTTTTGCACTGCGCATAACGTATGACGACGAAAACCAAGTCGTCGGTAGAGATAGGAGGAAACGGCTATGGGGAAATTATTTCGAACAGTTGTACCAAAGGGAACAGTTGAACTATAGTAAATAAATGTACGCTATAGAAGACCGAGAGGTTGGCAACCCTACGCCTGAGCTCAGGGCTTTGCAAGTTAGTTTTAACAAAATTTGGTACAGCAATGAGCCCTTTTGTACGCCTTTTAATCAGATTCCAAGGCTCCACTATATTACATCCATTTACACTGCATTTTTTTATTAACTTGCCTTGACTTCGTTAGGGTTGAACAATTATCTTTTTTTATATTATAGCCGACAAACGAGCAGACGAGCCACCTGATAGTAAGTGGTCACCGTCGCCGATGGACATCAGCAAGAGCAAAGGTATCACTGATGCGTTGTCGGCCAGGAAATAATAAGAAGGTAAGAAAGAAAGTGTTGGCTCTTAAGCCCCCAATCGGAACACGAAGAGTCGTTTGGCGGCTGACTCACGCAGGAAGGTGGTAGCTAGCCAGGCTGGCTTCACGGATAGATAATAATACCAGTAATAATATTAATAACTTAATAATAATACTGATAATATAATCTTTACGCGAAGCCCCACCATCAATAAACTACCACTAATAATATATCTAAGTGTAGGTTGAAAAATTAAGATCTAAATTAACACAAATTGAGATGTAATTGACGAAGATTGTTATGACTGTAGCTTATTTGTAATATAATATAGCCTATTTTCATCCGGAATAATGTACCTTTCAATTGGTAAAGTAATTTTTGAAATCCTTCACATACACACAAATTTTATATACATTAGGTATCATACTTGCAAATTTTATAGAACAATTGTACTCTCTTTATAATATTAGTATAGATATAGGTTTGAGAAATACTTTCACTGATACCAGTGGCGAGCTAAGCTTTAAATGCTCCTAAGCATTACCAGTTTTATAGGCTTTTTTTCGTAGGCACCTACCTGTTACCATACAAAATACTTGCTCAATCTACGTAAGTAATAATAATTAAGGTAGCATGGTTTTGATAAATGAACATAATTTAGACTATTTCCGTTAATTTGTGTAATGTCGAAAATTAGTTATTAGTGACAAATGTACAGTACGGATAATTTTGTCGTCAGTATACCGACTCTACTTGAAAATAAAGAAGATTCTAAGACGTCCAATATTTTCAAAACATCTAGATTTCCAACTTATTGTAGGAACAATGCAAATGCATATGTAGTACAAGAGTTATGCTTGTTTAACTGGCAGGCTATGACGCTTTCGCATGAATCAGGGGGTACATGAAACACAGAGGCGTGCCGCGGTGCATAGAGTAAACACCGATAATCGCGGTATAAAGTCCAAGGAGCACTTCTATCCGGAAGCGTTCGTGGTGTGCGTGTTAACAGTTTGCGAAATACGATCCATAGAATAAAAAAATAATTGAATTATATTTTTTTTGTACAAAAACCTTTCTTGGCCATTAAGTTGTAAGTGTCTGATACAATAATACTTTAATTAATGTGAGTAACGCGGTAGACGATGGCCTTGAGGCATCACATTCGTAGTGGAGACTAGAAGTCAGTGAAACAATGTAAGCAGTAATTATAAGTCTATGAATTGGTACAATGTGGTGTACTGCAGGATGGCGCAGAGAGGTGTGTCTGTAACCATGTCATGAATATTGTTCGGGTATGTAAAGATAAAGATTGATTGTAATCTTTGATCTAAACCTTTTGAATAAAGTATTGAACGAATTGTTACGATGTCGCATAGATTAAGACCCTATTTAAATATATTTGCTTTAACATTTAAATAGTCAAGTCATATGCATATATATGTACTTCTAAGGTTTTAATGTTTATGATATTGGTTAGTATATTATTGGCTGAATTGAATTACATTTGGAGAACATCTGAGTACTCCGGCTAAGAATGAAGTTTCTGGTGATGATTGTTGTACTATTTGCGTCTACGTCTTGTTAAGTACATACTATATTACTGTTATAATTATTTCGTCATGAAAAGCGGCAGACGGCTCAATGCGTTGTAATGACGATACAACGCATCGATAATGCTCATGTGTCACTGTTACACCTGCCACAATATTACAGACGTGCTGAGATTACGCAGAAAACACCTTTACTCACTAGGCATTAAGTATGAATTTAGCAAAAATGTACCATAAGGTCTCCAAAGAAATTGGATCAAAGACAATGTTCTTTACAGAACCATTGATGCGGATAGTGAAACTTAATATAGTGAGCGATAGGTACGATAAGGTCATTTAGTATGCACCTATAAAAAACTGAACAGAAAATACGAAGCTAATGCATTTCTAAGAACTAATTACGCTTGAAGCGCATATACAGAGACATCTCATTTCTTTAGTAAGATAGCTGGAGTTTATATTAATTTGGAATTCTCTTACATAGAGCCGTGTTGCATCTTGCTTAAATTGTGCTAAGTGTGATCAATCAAAAAAGTTGATATCTTATCACGCTATAGTTTATAGTATCAGGCGTTACTTTGCGGATATTCATTGTTATCGAATTAGCATTAATATACTTTGCAACAATCCGTAAGCACAATGTATGATGGTAAATACATCTAGAATCTACTAGTAGAGTCCACTTACCCTGATGATGCTCTGTTACGAGGCGAAACACGTGTTGGTCATGACCATTGGTATATACTTTTATTTTTCCTTAGCGGCCCGTCCCAACTTCGTTCGGATTCAACAATTATTTTTTTCACATATACACTTAATATATTCCTTATGACCATTCGGAATAATGTACCTTTCAAAGGAAAAAAAAACCTCTCAGATTCTTACCGTGGTTCCGAATATTATTGTACATTCCGCATATACGCAAAGTCAAAATGTCGCACTCTGTTTATAATATTAGTATAGATATACATATATGCACGTTTCTATTGTCGGAGGGAGGAGAGGTGCTACGCATGTCTCGAGGTATATTATATACCATCATACATTGTGCTCGGCAATTATTGCAATGGAGTTCAACGGACTTTTTATTGATTTAAGAAGGACAGTATTATTTATATCTTATATATAAAATTCTCGTCTCACAGTTTTAGTTACCATACCGAACTGGCTTGACCGATTTTGATGAAATGTTATATGTATATTTTGTAGGTCTAAGAATAGTTTATCAATTTTTTATACACCTAAGTGATGAGGGTGGTCCACCCCACATTTTTTATTTTTATTTTTTGGACAAATTTTTTTATATTTTTTTTTGATGTGGTATTAAAAAATACACACAACTCTAAATTTTCAATTTTCCCTTCTACCATCAACCCCTATTTTTTAATAGCGATATTAGTAATTCAATAATATATGTGGCCTGCTCTCGAGTGGGCAAACCATCCAGTTTGTTTGTGTTAGCTAAAGATGGGATAACAAAAAATATTGTGTACTCTATTGCGTTAAGGGGTTCCAATTGTTTTTTAGTAAAATTATTATAATTAGCGATATATATAATTAATAATTTATATGGCAAAACAACGTTTGCTGGGTCAGGTAGTAGTAAATATTATTGAGTGAATAGGCTTTTACTTAGTGCGGTTTTCCATCATAAACTACAGCACCAATTATCATCGGGTAGCATTGTATTCAAGCGTCAATTTATAACAAGTAAAGAAATGAAATGTATTTTTCTACAGAACATGATAAAGTCCATAAGTCACGCAATCTTACATCCTTGACTCGACGAATGCGGTTTTAATTGCTCATATAAGGTATCGCTTGACGTATTACTAAGATCACTAGAGCTGCTATAATATAAGATAAATAATATTGAAATATATTCGTTCGCGAGTTTGGTAATGAATATCGTATATTATCTTTTAAACACCTTGATCGATTCATACCGTATTCACCCCAGCTCATGGCTATACTAGTTTCCGAGAGGTTGTGCTATAATCAGATAATTAATTAACTATCCAAAATTTCTACGACTCTACGATTGAAAAAATAATAAATTTTTGTTCTCTTAGCAACGCAGAGCTCACATTTTCACGAATTAGCGCATTTTCACGTCAATGATAACAAGCTATACCTACTTACTACATAGATTGTTTGCTTCGGTAAAAATTGCTTCAGCAGATGTTGAGCTTCTCTCTCTGCTTGTCAATACAAGCTATGAGCAATAGCATATTTTTCGAAATAAAATATTAAATATCGTGATTGTCTGCAGGTAAGGTATTTTTTATTTTACTGGGTATGAAATGTACAATGTAATATTCACATCACTAAAATTTTATTACGATTCATTGTAAGTAATTAGCATGGCAAACAAATCACTGTATTTTAGTAAGTTGTTTATAGAACTTACAGTTAAATAAAATCATGATAAGACGAGCATGATAAGACGTGAGTTATGTTTTCTTCTTAACACTACCAATAAGTTAAGTTTTAATTAGTCTTAGTATTAGGTATAGGTAATACAATATTCTTGATAATTTGAATTACAGTTTTTTAATACACTAGCAACCTTAGGTACTTAGCTGTGATATTACTGAGTGGTTAATACTAAGCATCTGCATTTGGTACAATCGTAATACAGTATCAGGTATCTTTAGGTTTCATGGTTTATTTGAACACAATATAATAATATTAACACTTAATGTAAATCAATTCGCAAACCACACAATACGAAGTAAATATTTAATTTACATTAAGCTTGTAGCAATTTTTGAACGAAAAGACGCCGAATGTATTATAATATTTATAATGTAATTTGGTAGCAAACTACGGCAGCTAGTTTCATTATTGTCCGGTAACGACTCAAGCATAGACCATGAGAGTGTACAGAAGTAAAGTTCTTGTATATACTTCAATGTTTATACCTACTTTAGCGGTCGCGCTAGGGTTGTTAACTCCAGCTTGTATAAAAAAAGTGTGATACAGCTAAATAGAAACTAGGTGTAAATATGATTGTCCCTGTAGCTCGGAACCAGAATAGGGCTACGGTATCTCCTGCCTGTCATAAGAGGCGACTAGAAGGAGGCTTCGGGGTTGTGGGCGGCTAGGGTGGGAGCTCAAACCATCCAATCAGCGACCCCGGGAAGGACGACGGTATGCGTGGCCGCATACCGCCGTAAACATCCGAAGGTCAGAACATCATGAGGTGCAGAGCCCGGCGGGGCACGCGCTCGGGACTCCGGTTGCGTTCCGTTGGAGATCCCGGAGTCCCGTACATAGCGCTGAGGAAGGTCACTGGGGGGGAGGGGGTTTGTGCGGTAAAAAATCCCACATAATCCGGTGTCGCTCCCACGACACCGCGTACCTGTTGAAGGTTTCCCCCCTCGAAAACAAAAAAAAAGGTGTAAATACGATGTATTGTGGTGGTCGTACCCGTATAAAGATGTTTGATTGGTTGTTGAGAATGAAACAAGAAGAACAGAAATAAAAATCAATAGCAAAATAATTATTATCTTACAATTTTTTTACCGAAAGTAACTTCCGACAGTTTCTATATTGTTGAAATGCACGATTATTATATTGTATATTAACAGATGTTTGCAGTAAGTCACTGTTAATCATTTGTAAGTAATTGAAAGTCAAAGTTTGTACGAGCATGGATCTACTTTCGTCTTTGAAACAACTGGGAGTTTAAAAAATTTAAGATCAGTATTTAGTAAATTTATTTTAAATTTAAGAATTTAAACACCTACTTAATAATACTTCTCTATTTCTGAGAGAAAATAGTCGCAAATCGCGTATTGCACTCGTGCTCGGAATGTTCCAGCGTGTTTCGAAATTTCGTGTCCATGAGAAATGTCTATGTGTGCGTTGCGAGCACATATTGTGTATAGCCTAACTTCTGTTCTCTCGATGTTTGTTCCTTGGTTTTAACATGATACAGATATACAATACGTTTATTGTACAATGATATCTCGATTAAGTGGGAACACAGCACTGGCCAGATGTCGTTTGTATAGTATGTCGTAATATGGTTTACAAAGCTCAAAAGTGAACTGGGTATCTGGTAGGTGTAATGTCAAATGTCACCTGTCCCCTGTCAAGAGTTTCTCCGTGCAACTGCAGTTTACCCGTGTACCACATTCCTTACAACTCCACTCAATACCTATCGAAATTTAAAATGTGTTTTTCCAACGATTTGTCAGTGAATTTAGCATTTATTTATTTTTTTAAATGTTCGAAATTTTATCTAAAGTCTGCCAACCCACGCTTGGCCAGGGTGGCGGACTGGAGCCTTAACCCCTTTCATTGTGAAAGAAGACCCGAATCCAGGCGTGGCATAATTTATATCACCATATAAATATACATTTTTCATGGACATTTTGCTCTCCGGACCTCTGCGGAAACGATTACCTAATCATGTCTGGTTGGGCTTTGAGCGCTTCATGTGATATGAAATACGGTATAAATCATTGTTATTTTGCTTGATTGACAAACTTTCTGTTCTATACATAGTTATGTCTTTACTAATAATAAAATTCTAATTGATCGCTTTCTGTACATGAACGATATATATGAGAAAAAAACATTATTACGGGCCTTTATTACCGCAATAGAACTCAAAACAATAGTTATTAGGATTTTTGTCTGTTTGTCTGTGCGTGTGTTCCCGCTAATCTCGGATACGGCTTATTCGATTTCGCTCTGGTTTTCACTAATGTATTGCAGTAAGCGTCACTTAATACTTAAAGTACGTTTCATCTAAATCCGTCCATAAATAAAAAAAATATAAATTAATTTAAAATAATGTAAGGCGTAGTTTTCCTGAAGCGAAGCGAAGGTAGTTTGCTAGTTTGTTAATAAGTTCACTTATTACTATACAAAATACACGTGATAGGTATTATATATTTCATCATAGGTGATAAATCTAGCTTCGACCTCGATATCTACTGACAACAATGCTTACATTAAACAAAAACATGTAATACACGGGTATCTTTCACTTTTATTACAAGGAGAGATATCGAGTGAATCTAGAATTCGAACCCGCGATGTTAAATTTCTTTGTACCATGCGCAGTTGGTCAACAATTACGATTGTAAATAATTCAATGTTATTTACAATCATGCTAATATATTACCACTATGAATTTACGAAGCTGACATCATTTGTTATTATTAATTGTGTAAATTTACATTATATAATATCGTTTTGATGGTACCATACAAATTATGAGAAATCTCCGAACTTTTACGGAATCACTCGCATGCTTGTCAGACGCGATGAATCGCGAGATTTGAAATTTGATATAAATACAGATTAGATTACTCAAAGACGTTCCGATTGACATTGAAGGGTAAACTTTAAAATTATAAAATCACCTGTATATAGAGCGTCACGTAATAACGTCAGGACTTGAAAAATACGAAAACACCTTGTAAATTACAGGAAAACCTGTTCAAAAAACCTAGGAAATGAAAAATAAGCCGATTTTTTATGTTGATAACCGGAACTTCCGGTTATCAACACAAAAAAAACAACTATGTGCCATGTGATGGTAAATAAAAAAAAATGGTACTACAGTACTGTTGCAGCATTTGTATGCTAAACTTGACTTGATCTCCAATACTGCGAAGGAAATACTTTATGGAATAATTCTTTATTTCAGACTGATAAGTCCATATTGTTTTAGTAATCATTTATTAACATCATATTTCTTGTTAGATTTTAAAAGGAAAGAAGAACCATATCGCGTTGCTCTAATACCGTCATGAAGAGGTTAGCTTCAAAATTTAATCTAGCGACCTATGATATCCGTTGTTCAGCAGAGTTCACCAGAGTTAGCTGGAGAGATTGGCTTGGAATCAAAAATGGATGGAGTCCCTTACACCCGCAATGTAATACATTTATTTAATAACGTTGCCGTTAAGTTGATGTTATAATATTATGGTCTTCCGCCATCGCCAAATTGTTGGAGGGGCGATGCGGGCCAGGATACGTTGCACCAATTGAGTTGATTGAACTCAGTGAGCCGCGTTAATGGTGAAACATAAACAATATTTCGAAACTGTGTGAAGATAGTACAGTACAGTAAAATTTTTGCAATAAAATTATTACACAATTTGCATGTAAGTACGAATTTATTCAATCAGTGCCGATGTGGTTCTAATGTAGTGATGAAATAAATTGTTACGATGGTTTATGAATGTTCGACGGAACACAATAACAACCATAAAAACCAGGTCCTGAAAATAACTACCTCGAGCAGATATGGCGACTTTAGCCCTTAAACATTGCCAAAAAGGCCGAATATCGCGTACACGTTTGCATTACTACCTAGTTCATGTATGTTCTATTGTTGTCCAAAGAAACTGACACGCAAGACTTAGGAAGTTCCAAACGGATCGTAAATCGGTATAAATAACGGGTCATTCGGATCTCGAATACGAAAGAGAAGAGCTTTACAAAACAAAATACGTGCGGTTAACGAGTTCTACTACAACTGTATGTATAGTAGCGTTGAAGTGCAGTAGTCTCTGCGAAACAAGTTTGGTGTTTTTCGACCCAGTGTATCGTGACACGTCACAACATTATCGGTATTTCCATCCGATTACAGCGTGAATGTATTAAAGTCAACATTAAATAGGTATTTTCTAAGTAGTGCGCTTTACGTTTACCGTGGGCTACATGGCCCCTTACCATCATGTTGGGATAAAATATCTGTAAGATTATCTTATCTAACCTAAGAATTTCTCCGTAAAAATACGATTTTTAGTTATTAATAAACCGCGTCGCCCAGAAAATCGGGTAAGTTATGTAGAAAATATAAAAAAAATCGTAATTCGGTTACTATAAACATAAATAGGTTTGGTAAACACAAATAAAACAGTAAAATAATCTAAATTAAAACATCTGATATTATTACACACATTTCACCTATACATTGAACTTACGTGCCCCAATTAAGTCTTTCCAATCTCTAAATCCAGTCAGTTTTCTTCGCACGGTACTAGACGTCGTGACATTCTACATTCTCATTTCTCATTATTCCTTCCTTCCTGATGACAGAAGCGTCTTTTTTTTCTTCGTACTTAATTAAAGATGGCAATGGACTAACTACTTCTATAATCTTAGATGGTGTTTCTTCTTATGAAAAAATGAAAGCATGTGATATAGGCAGTTGGATGTTTTGAGTCAACGAAAAAAAGAAAGACCATTTAGAATTAGCAAAACTTACTTAGTTAGCTTCTGTGGAATAAAATGATCTCTCATCCAGTTGAAGAATAATTCGATGTTAAAATCTAACCCATGTGGTACATTCTCAGAAAATTAATGGTTTTTGTATTTTACCTTAAAGAAGAAACGTGTGTTCAGAATTGCATTATTTTCACCTGTTTCTGTGCTGGTTACAATATTAACACATTTTGTACCTTCGCTAGTCAGTACGCATTCAGTTATATGTATAACTAAAGTTAACTTGAATACTACACTCGCCCATGTTGAAGATTATCTCCGGTTTACCAATAAAATTATTATCAGTTAGTACTTTCAACAACACTTCAAAATATTTATTACTTCCAGTCGAATCATATTATCAGTTGTCGTAAAATCTTAGATCTGGGCGTCTCTTCATAAACCCTTAAAACCAATCTCAGTCTGCTTGCCTTTTGTCATTATTGAATCGAAGTGGCAATACAAGTTTTTTAAGTTGATACGTAATAGTTTATCGGCTGAAAGACTTCTGTATTTTTCTGTTTGAGGATGTGTTTTCGTAAGGCTTGTGCCGGTATGTCATATGCCTGGCTCTCCTCATTTACTTCAATTTTCTTGCTATTTAAATGGTATTGCTTTTATTAACGATACACATTTACGATACACGAAAACAGATACAAACGATTAACACATACGAGTACATACTTTTAAATGTCTTTTGCTCAATCAAAACGTATTAAAACCGGCTCTGTGTTGTTTACTCCCAGCGATACTTGTAGGTATCACTGACCTGTTCGAATCAAACGAGCGACAAGTTCAAAACGCATCTGGTAGTTTAAAAAGTGAGGCACGTTTGCCTGATTTAACTATCCTCAAACTCGACGAGCTCAAAAATGACGACCAGAAATATTGTTTACAACTTTGAACTCGCCAATATCGGGAAGCATTCGAGATTGCTTAATTTTATTTATTTTGAAATTTACTTTTAAAATTTTTCAACCTCAGTATGTATGGTATTATGGTGTATCTCATAATACTGATTTTCTGGGCATGTAGATATGTTATATCAAAACTAATTGAATAAGATGGATACACGTACGCACGATCTATGATTTCATGCATTTGTCATATAATACAGAAATTCAATGTTAATTTAATTAACAGACGGTAAATTTAGGACAATATTCGTACATAATAATAATTTCAAATTACAGAAATAACACATTTGTTTGGTATATTTAAAAACTTATACATTTATAGTTTAAAACGCTTAAAATTACTATTTAATTCGTTATTTGTCACATCCCACAGCAGTCCCACTATTGCGATTAGTCCATTACCCTGTTCAAATTCAGTTAACAAACTTCACCTACCTATAATATCACTGTGTAAAATTCTTAGGCGTGCACGCACGCTTCTTCGTGTTTACCTCGACGGAAGCCAGCGATGTTTGATTAAAATACGTACACAATTTTGAAAAATTTGACGATTCTGGTTTTGAGGGACTACAAATCCCCCGAATATTTAAAAACTTATACATTTATAGTTTAAAACGCTTAAAATTACTATTTAATTCATTATTTGTCACATCCCACAGCAGTCCCACTATTGCGATTAGTCCATTACCCTGTTCAAATTCAGTTGACAAACTTCACCTACCTATAATATCACTGTGTAAAATTCTTAGGCGTGCACGCACGCTTCTTCGGGTTTACCTCGACGGAAGCCAGCGATGTTTGATTAAAATACGTACACAATTTTGAAAAATTTGACGATTCTGGTTTTGAGGGACTACAAATCCCCCGAATATGAGACTGACATTCAAACAACCAGGCTACCACTAGTCATCGTACGTGAGTGTTAGTTTTGTCTCTCAGACATCTAAAAACTTTTCTGAACACCAATACGACGACAGTCAAATCACAAGTAAAAATTATAAAGAAAAATTAAGTATGTCTTACGCGTACTAATCTAGACTCCCATGGAATATGACATTAAAATACAAAAGAAATCCGCAAACCGATTCACACAAAAAGCAATCGGCGAGCACACATTTTAAAGATCTACATAAATTTAATTTTTTTTAAGTTAAGGATTCCCTGCTCCTTTTGTGGCCAGCAATGCGTTGGTGCCTTGGTGTTATAGATATCTATGTGTAGCGTTGATCACTTATCATCAGATAACCCGTCTGCTTGTTTATCGGCTAATTACATAGTATTTGGTTAGTGGTCAAAATTGTTTATTGATAACACCGAAGCTCTTCAATAGCTACCAAATAAAACCAAAGAAAAAACTGTTGATAAACATGAGAATAGGACTGAACGGTTTTGTATTTGCCTATTTATATATGTTATCTATATTACCTCTAACCTTTTTGATATTAGGCGTCTTCCGATACCACAGACTATATTATAGACTAATAAACTGCCCTCACTTCGCTACGGAAAAACTACCTGACGCTTAGAAATAACATCTGCATTGTTTTAGAACTGTTTCTTTCACGTTCTGTAAATTAGGAATATAGATAATCTTTCATAACTTTTTATTTATGGATGGATTGAAATTAAGCGAACTTTAAATATTAAGTGACGCTTACTGCAATACACTAGTGACAACTGTACTGAAATCGGATAAGCCGTTTCTGAGATTAGCGCGAACAAACGCACGGATAAATAGACAAAAATCCTAACAACTATTGTTTTGGGGTTAAATTGTGTTAATATAGGCCACTAATAGTAGTAGTATTCCCCCCCGGTGAGAACTGGGTGGGTGACTTGGATGGTACAGTGGCTGTTGTTTTGTCGACAACACTTGGGGCTCCACCTCTTAAAACAATTGCGAGGGGCAGGGGATTTGTAGCGGTCCATTGGAGAAAGTACGTAGTGATTGGGGTGTACTTTTCTCCTAACAGAGTCCTCGCTGATTTCGAGGCGTTTCTGGGTGGGATTGGGGCTCTCATTGGGCAAACCCTTCCTTGTCATATTCTAGTTTTGGGGGATTTCAATGCCAAGTCAACAGCCTGGGGTTCCCCTGTAACTGACAGTCGCGGAGAGGTCCTGGAGGACTGGGCAACGATGATCGGTCTAACGGTTCTAAACCAGGGGTCGGTCAACACGTGCGTGCGACAGCAAGGAGGTTCAATTGTTGACATCACTTTAGCATCTTCTGCTGTTGCACGTTTGGTCCAAGGCTGGAAGGTTCTGGAGGATGTGGAGAGATTATCTGATCATCTATATATAAGGTTTGATATGTCCACCACGCCAGATCACAGATGGGTGCTGGGAAGTCTCGATAAGGAGATCCTGATGGAGGCTGCTATCGTGCAGGCTTGGCTGATGCCAGTCGTGCCTATAGAGGTCGAAAGCGAGGCGGAATGGTTCCGAAGTGCCATGTCTCGGGTATGTGACGCAGGCATGCATCGAGCTAAACCACGACCTTCCAAGGGCCAGGTGTACTGGTGGTCTTGCGAGATCGCTGAGCTTCGCTCCAGTTGTGCAGAAGCAAGACGCAAGTACACCAGGAATCGTAGGCTATGGCTTCGAAGCAGTAATTTCACAGAGGTGGACAGGCAACTGTACGAGGCCTACCGAGAGCGCAAGTTGGCCCTGCAGCTGTCCGTCAGTCAGGCCAAAGAGCACGCAAAAGCTGAACTCTTGCAGTCTCTGAATCAGGATCCGTGGGGTCGCCCATATAAAATGTTCGAGGGAAAATGCGTCCTTGGGCGCCTCCCCTCACGGAGACTCTCCAGCCCCAGTTTTTGGAAGAAGTGGTATCGACCCTGTTTCCGCTCAGGGTGATGCACGCAGCTCCAATAATGACGGATTCACAAGAGGACCCACACAACACATCTGCTCCCCTTGTGTCAGAGCAGGAATTAAGCGCGGCAATCTCAATACTCCGTGCCTCTAATAAGGCGCCGGGGCCTGACGGGATTCCAGGACGCGCCTGGGCCGAGGCGCTTCAGGTACTAGGGAACCGGTTCCGCAGGCTACTAGATGCCTGTCTGGAGTCGAGTCGGTTCCAAATCCAATGGAAGACGGGCAAAATGGTGCTCCTCAAAAAAGCAGGACGCTTCGCAGAATCTCCCTCAGCGTATCGCCCCATCGTGATGCTTGATGAAGCTGACAAGCTATTTGAACGTATCATAGCTAGTCGACTCATCAGGCATCTTGGAGAGGTGGGCCCGAACATATCGGACCCTCAATTTGGATTCCGAAGGGGCAGGTCGACTATCGACGAAATTATGCGCATCAAAGCCCTCTCTGAGGAGACAACGGCTCAGGGCGGGGTGATGGTGGCAGTGTCTTTAGACATTGCTAATGCCTTCAAAACCTTGCCTTGGACCTGTGTCAGAGAGGCACTGAAATATCATGCGTGCCTCTCTACCTTCGCCGGATTGTCTGCGCTTACCTCTCTGAAAGGAACATTTGCTACTCAGGGAGGGAAGGACGCATGCGCACTAGGGAGATGTCGTGCGGTGTTCCACAGGGTTCTGTCCTTGGGCCACTTCTGTGGAACATCGGTTACGACTGGGTGTTGAGGAGTGCCCTCCTCCCGGGTGCGGATATGACGTGTTATGCAGATGATACTCTAGTCACGGCCCGGGGGGGGGACCTTTGAGGTAGCTGCTCGCCTTGCTACTGTGTCGGTGGCACAGGTAGTTGAGAGGATAGAGATGTTGGGACTCCGTGTGGCTCTAGAAAAGACAGAAGCCCTGTGTTTCCACGGGCCTCGGAGGGCACCGCCACCGGGTTCCCACATACTCATTGGTGGGATCCGTATCGAGGTCGGGCCCAGCATGAAATATTTGGGACTCGTCCTTGATAGCCGCTGGAACTTCCGTGAGCATTTTATGCGTTTGGCTCCTCGGCTTATGGGAGTAGCCGCGGCTTTAAAGCGGCTACTGCCCAATCTTGGGGACCAAACGCAAGCAGCCGTCGCCTCTATATCGGTGTGGTGTGGTCCATGGCCCTATATGGGGCCCCCGTGTGGATGAAGACCCTATCGGAGAGGACCATCGCCCTCTTGCGAAGACCTCAGAGGGTGATGGCCGTTGGGGTCATACGCGGGTATCGCACCATCTCGTATGAGGTGACGTGCGTGTTGGCGGGGTGTCCTCCCTGGGATCTGGAGGCCGAGATCTATGCGTCTATGTACTGGTGGCGCTCGGACCTCCGGGCCAAGGAGGAACAACCCCTGCCAAGTGAATGGAAAGCTCGGAAGTTTCATGCTCGGCAGGCCATCATTGCGAAATGGAAGGAGCGGCTAGCCCAACCAAGGGCCGGCTACTGGACTCTCGAGGCTGTCCGTCCAGTCCTCGAGGATTGGATAGACAGGCGGCATGGGTCCCTAACCTTCCGACTGGTACAGGTGCTCTCCGGGAATGGATGCTTTGGAAAGTACCTGTGCCGAATAGTCGGAAGGGAACCGACTACCATGTGCCACCACTACAGCTGCGTCGAGGACACGGCGCAGCATACGCTGGAGGATTGCCCAGCATGGGCCAGAGAACGTCGTGAACTCGTCGCAGCTGTAGGAGACGACCTCTCGCTAGCAGGTCTGGTGAAAGCCATGATCGGAAGCGAGGACTCGTGGAGAGCGGGGGTTACCTTCTGCGAAGTTGTAATGTCGCAGAAGGAAGCTGCGGAGCGGGAAAGGGAAAGGACAAGCAGGCTCCCGATCCGCAGCAGGAGAGTGGGGCGTCGGAGAAGGATTTTACCACGCCCTCCTCCAGCCCACATAATTGAGGCCTAGGCGGTGGATACGGGGGTATCCATCGTCGCGTATATAGGCCTCGAGGAGGCGCGCGCAGTGTTCTCGTGCGTCCCCTTCAAAGCAGATCAGATGGAGGAACTCCAGCTCCATCGCATCACGATGGTTCTAACGTTGTAGGGCCGCGGAAGAATGCGAAAGCGTGCCCGTAGCCCCGACATTCAGCGTTGAGAGGAACACCGTGGGGTTTTAGACGGTAAGAGTCCGGCATAACCCTTGGTCGCCCTCGCGTCTGAAGGGTATCCATGATGGATGGATGATGGATTGATGTACAGAAAGCGATCAGTTAGAATTATAATACATGTATAAATCTATGTCTGTAATCTTTATATTTGTATCGATAGTCATTTATTTATCAATATCCGCTTTCAATTATTGCACCAAATAAGTTATCAGAGTAGCGAACAGAATAGTAATAATAATCAGAAAATTATTTCTAATATACCTTTGGTACCATCGGTCACATCAAGGCAAGTTGGTGTTTCGCGTCACAATTTAGGCGTAGTGCAAACGTAAAACTTATTGATAGACTCCAATTTGACTTCCGTTTCAATATTTGAAGTTATAACAACGAGACCGGTTGCTCCCACTAATTGTACCAACAGATCGAGAATAACTATTGACACGAACGAATAGGGAACCGAATCATAAACAATCAAAGACAATCGAAAGATGATTTTGATGGATATTAACTAAGAGCTTAAATTTAGTTAAAGTGGAAAAAAAGAAATTAAGTAAGGAGGTCTATTTAGTAGTCTATGATACGATTTCAAAGTCTAATTTGAATGGAAAACCAAATAACATTACAGTTACAGATTACCGAGCAACAAAATGAAATATAGTTAATGAGCTGTGATCGGGGGTGCTACCTAATTGATGTGAGTGGGCCGGGCGCCGTGCGGTACACGTAATTACGAGATCAATTTACTTCCATCATAATATATAAAAAATGTAGTTGAGTATTTACTCAAGCAGGTCGTTTCATTTAAATCCATCCGTAAATAAAAAAATTACAAATGAATACCCGTATTTCTAATTAACATAACGAGAAAAACTGGCTGAAACAATGCAGTTGTTTTTCTGTGTCTAAGGTAGTTTTTCTGAAAGGAAACGAGGGCATTTGCTAGTGTTAAATAAAAGTATAAAACACTGTGTCGCTAAATGGTAAATATTCAGATATTTGTTTGCGACGTATTAAAGTCTTACGTTATTATTTCTGTACTGTACTCAGTCATTAATTAACAAGCAAATATTACAATGTATGTTTGTATTTTTAATTACTTGTCAAATTTATATTATGGGCTATTATAATGATATATTCGTACTAGTCGATAGTTGCCGGATACCGATTGACTGCGTTTGACATTACAGACATTTGTTCGGTGCCTTAGATAATTTAATTGAAAATCCATGGCCTAGATCACGGATCAGAACCTGTTACTCTATGATTCAACCTTTGAACTCGATAACTAATAATCTATTATAATAATTACATGAAGTAAAACATTACCAAGGTATCAGTCCTATTTATTGAAACGCTTCGATTTCTTAGCAAACAATAAGCCAACGTGGCTTATTGTGAAATATTAGATCTGTTTAGTAATTGATTAATCAGTATAAGGTATTAAGTACCTGACCTACTTATAAATGTTAATCGGACAAAAAACATAACATTTACAAATTTATATAATCAGATGGTCACTATGTAGTTATACCTTAAGAGAAATTTACGGATACTTCATTTCGTTTCAAAGCTGCATCGAACTTGTACAAGTAAGAGTATTCGTGTTTAAAGAAATAGTTGATAGTATCAGGCGTTACTTTGCGGAAATTCATTGTATTAATTTAGTTTAAATTTGCTTTGCAACAATCCGCAAACACAATGTATGATGGTATACGTATATTTCTATACCAAAACGTGTTTCGCTCCGAAACAGAGCATCATCAGGGTAGTAGACTACACTTTGCGGTTAACATTCGTCCCGGTTCGATTCCCTGGCATGTTAAACATTTTTGTGACAGATAAATATTTATTCGCGGGTGTTGGGTGTTAGTTTTGTTTATGTCCATGGCACTCACGGCAAAGTACATCCTGGTGAGAGTTGTACCAGCGTTTATTTATTGATTTCATAAGTTCCATAGTACGATCTTGTCGAGTGACTTAGCCACTGACATTATCATGCCATATCAACACTATCAAGTCATAAGGAAAATATTTTTTATTGTGCTACGCGACTTCTTTAAATATCTCAAAGGAATAACGATTAAGCTTTTAAATTGTGAAAATTAGTTTAAGTTTACATAAATTGTCACACGTGAACCTAGCATTGTTTAAATAGACATATAATCCTCTTTTATCTTTCATATTCCTAACAAACTGTAATAATGTTAATATAAAATTTTATGCGTTTCACTTCATTCCTGTTTGTCTTGATACTTTTAGTATAAGTATCAAAAATCATATTGTTACTTAGTTTCCGATTCTTAATGAGTTCAGCTTTGACCTCTGGTCAAACATATAATAACCATAGGGATGTGAGTTAAAAATTTCCAATACTAAATTGGGTCCAAGAACTGGTTCTTGTAATTACGTAAAGTTCTGAGCGCCGTTGTTTTTAACACTCGTTTTATATAGTTATACTGTATTCATTCTTCAAGAACAAAGGAAATTATTTGTCAAACAAAATGTGAAAACAGACGAGAAGTCAGTGTCGTTCTCCATAATGGATTATCGCTGTACTTACGATTTGTGTACTTAAGACTTACGTATCATTTTATACGATGTACCTTTAAAATGGTTGAATAATTTCTCAGATAGGTGCCGTTGTTCTGGAGTTTATTATCCACATATACAGAAACTCTCACTCTCTTTATAATATCCAGTATAGACTAGCGACCCGCTTCGACCGCATTCGGGATATACAATTATGTTTATTTATACACATATACACGATTTATAGCCTATGTCACCTGGAATAATATACCTTTCAAATGGTATAAGTATTTTTTAAATAATTGCCGACTGTCTGTGTGTGTGTGGTTCTGAAGATTAACCTCCGTATCCTCCACTTACACACAATCTCACTAAATTCACAATATTAGTATACTATAATTCTACTTACCTTTGTTGATACCAAGTTTCACGGTGCAAGTAATATTGCTGAAATGTATGTCTACGGGGTCTCTCACCGGCACCCTAGCTAGACCCGCGCCGGTAGCTGGGGTCTCCTGTGAAGGACCCTGAACCGTCATCGGAACTGTTTCACTGTTCAAGTTTTCAGTTTTATAAACCACGCTGTCATTTTCAATGACACGAGCCCCCGCGAGCATCATTTTAAAAAAAAAGTTGCAGAGAACGATTCAAATTACGCGCGCTTTTGCGTCTGTGAGGCGCGATGAAATGCGCGGGAATGCGCGCGCACTCAAACCAACGACGTGGACTGGACTGGACTTATCAAATCAAGCAAAACTTGCTTTTGTTCGTAGACCGTACTTCGTACGCTTGCAGCAGATAATTGCAAGCGTGTTCGTTTTAAAGACGCTAATTACTTGTAAATATGTGTTGAAGCGATATGATTGTAAGCGATAAAGGAGTGAGAGGAGGAACAATGCTCTTTATTTCCAACCATGTAACGACTTCTCAGTATGTCAGTGAGACAAAGAAGCAACTCAACGACGTGACTCCTCTGTTGTTCGCTTTATTTATTAACCATCACACAAATTAAAAAGGTAGGTATTTAGGTATACTATATATAGGTTTCTCTCAATAATTAACTTTAAAACGCTATAAAACTAATGAGTGTGTAGAATTTACGGTAGGTACTAAATGTGCAGAAAGTATACAAAATAATTTATTTAAACAACGAAGTAGTAACTACGGATGAATTCATAACTTTTTCGTTGTAGTCTTAGATTGAAATCTTCATTAGAGGACCCATATATTGGTTCTCGTGAGGGCGATAAGTAGGTTTGTTTATGCTTCTAGACAGATAAGAAGATAGTTTGCGGACGGAATAACACTAGCTTGTTTATTTTGCATATATCATAGGATCATCATGTAGAGTAAGCAGATGGCTTTCAATCAAAATTAGCATTGTAGAAAAGGGTAAATAGAACTATACATACTACAGCCGCGTCAGTTTGCGGAGAAATTTCAAGAACTATATAGGTATACCACAGTGGGTTTGGAACACATTTATATATACAAGTGTTCGAGTACTTGTAAAAAAAATCGACCATAATTATTGAATAACATTCTATTTTTAAAATTTTCTTGATTGCTTTTGATTACCGAACAGAGGAGAAAAAATTACATGTCTACTGAACAGTGTCTTCTTT
>PDGT01000051.1:544606-576381 GCA_003671415.1 Megathymus violae
TATATATATATATATATATATATATATATATATATATATATATATATACGAAAAATATTGCTAAGCAAAATACGTGATACACACAATAGTTAAACACGAAATAGGCATAATTGGGTTACGTGTTTTCGCACACGCGAGGTGCTGCGTTCTTTAAATGGAGCTCAGCGTACGTTATTACGATAGTCTCCGAAGTTGATGCGCTAAAGACTACGTTTGAAATCACAGATTGAAGCTAAAGGATATTATAGTTTAGACAGATAGCTCAATGAGATGGAAGCTAAATAATATAGCGCCGTAACCAGTTCCAACACGTAACTGATGTTTGGCAGTTTAAAAGGAATCCTTCATTCTTTCGTTTTTTTGTCATCAATGACAAAGTACCTTTTCGAAACGGTAGAAACAAAAAAATAAGTAAGTATATAAGTTTATTTGCAAAGTATCTTCTGAATTTAAAGTTATATTACCCTTGCTTATAATTGTCATTAGGGCTTAATTTAAATTATTGCACAAATTTGATATTATAAGTTAAGTATTCTGGAAATCTTAAGTAAAAATAAAACAACTAAAAATTAAAATTTAATGGTTTTCTAATAAAGTTTTATATAATATATCATTATGGTAAAAATATAATAAGCTTGTGTAGAAATTATCTTAATGTTTGTTGTAGTTGCTAGCGACACCTAGAGTGCGACTGTGAATTCACTTTTTTCCGGCAAACGAGCACACTCATAGTGAGGAACTATTGACCCACGTGGACGTCATAACAATATAAAAAAGGTCTTAGCCGACCAGCTGACGGCCAGAGAAGAGAGTAATAAACCTGTTCGCTGATATCTCTACAACTTTTCAATTAAAGCGTATTATAACACTTTAGGTGAAAGTGGCTGGTATACACTTACTTTCTTAATTGACACTTACTTTCTGTTCACACATGGTGTTCGCCATTCCCTCGTTTGGTGATAACTAGGATGAATCAAAAGTAGATGAAGTTGTCTTAGACTCAAGCACAGTTGGAGCTTTTCACATTTTGTTTTGAAATGTACAATATTGGTAAATATATTTTTTATATAGGTACTTAGTGGCATCTGTACTGTAGACGTGGAACCATTTAATTTGCTTTTGCACTAAGTGCTTCGTGGTTTTTAATAACGTCTAATAGATGGCTCTAGTACTGCAACGATTGTCACATAACCGATCTTGCGAGCTTGTGTGAAAGTTACCGCAGAATATTGTAGAGGTCGCTACTATTACCGGCAATTCAATTTTACTCGAGCTTAATAGGACGTCTTGTATCAGTGCTTTAACCACAGAGTACATTTGTATATACCGTTACTTGGCTTTAACTAAGGATACCAAACGAAACAATGACGTTAGATCCCATCCAAGAAATCTTAGGATTTGAACTGCCCTGTATAAAACCTGACAGTACCTATTACATGAATATAATAAAACTACAATTTTGGACTCAAGATAAAATCTACAATGACATTTATGTTACCGGTTTCTGTTGCAAAGATGATGATTATTCAAAAAGATTTCTTCGTTGACGAGGTCATCACTGGCACTTATAGTGAGTAAAGAGCTGCAATATATTCAAACACATAATTATGTCCAAAACATAAAGTTCCGGCTGTTTTAAATTAAGAAAATATTAAGGCATTACTCCACAGATATTTAATAATATTGACATAAATTCATAAGTTAATTTATAATAAGCGAGTCTACTAATACGCTGAGACTTGGATGGTCACCGTCCAGCGGCAAATGATACTTTCTAATAAAAGATTTTCTTTCCTTTTCTTCTACTACCGATGGTAACAAACGAGTAATTATGTCTAATTCATTGAAGAAATTAGACCCCTTGGGTGTTTTGAGTTGATTCTTGATTGAACCTAAAATTATTTTACAAAGACTTTGGCAACTTAAGTCAGATTGTGATGAACCGGACTCATAAAATAAGGGAAGAACGGCCAGAATGGACATACATACTGTCTTGATTCAAGGATTTACAAATTTGTAAGTTAGTTTTAGGTGACTGTATACTATAAACTATATGTTTTTAGTGACGTGTCTTTATGCGCCTATTGCGTTTGTATCTATATAAAGTCAGCAATATGTAATGGGTCATCTATATCTATACTAATAAATAAAATTGGAGTGTCTGTTTGTAATATTAAAATAACCGCTTTTTACTACATGCATATGAATGTATATACGGTACATATACCAAAATAACATTTTTTTAAATTTTTGTCTGTCTGTTTGTCTGTTCCCGCTAATCTCTCAAACCGCTGGAATGATTTTGACAGCACTTTCACTGGCAGGTAGCTGATGTAATAAGGAGTAACTTAGGCTGCTTTTATTTCTACTAAATAACTTTTTTGTTAAATTCCACGCGGACGAAGTCGCGGGCACGGCTAGTTACATATAAAATAAAAAATAAATACATATAAAACGATATTCAGCGCGTTAAGGGAATGCTGGCGGACTGTTATGCAGCTAATTCTCCGTCTCTAATATTAGTGGTATTTAACGATATCATCTTCGATGTTTGAAATTATCTTCATAAATATGTAGCTTGTGTTATCATGATAACTGTTTTGAGAGATACTTCACACGGCTGGTACAATGGGATGCGGAAATTCCAGTGTCATCCCGACCTCCCATCTCGCATCCGAATCCCAAAAGGTATCAAATACCGTCAAGATCGTAAAGCGTTACCCGTGATCCAGACCACGAGGTGACAAGGACGAACACCGGTGTTGGTTTTGGAGCTGGTAGGAGTTGCTTGCCGTTAAAAATAAATATTACAACAATATTTTAGGGTCCGAAATTACCATTTTTAGCCATGCCGCTTAAATTTTATGCCCGTGAAAACGACCCAGGTGGTAAAAGTAAAAATGTCATAAAGAAAATCCCATGTATTGCCCTAAAAACTTTTAATTCCTAGTCATGATCTTACAAAATAAAGATAGCTTCACGATCGTTCTCACAAGGGCTCTAGCCAAATATGTATATTTACAACCGAGTATTTGGTGTAGGTACTTGTTTGTGGCTTGGTGCGTGATATCATTGACTTAAATACAGTACAGAGTAGATAGACATTTAAATATATTAAATCTGAATTCATTTATATATTGTAAAACATTTTCTGATCATGGCAAAATATATATATATAATTAAACGAAGTTAAACGATATTGCAAATAAATTATTGTATAATTTTCAATCGATTCGTCTATTCGGCTTTTTTACATTTACACATTAAAAACAAGTATTTACGATTTCTTTATGAAGATTTTTTTATTGGAATCTTAGTGGCGATCACAAATATTGAAAACATATAAAACAGCCTGGAATCGTTGGGTGTTATAGTTAAAATAACACAACATAGATTCATTCCATCTCAAAGGGTTTGCACTGGCTTTTGGGAGATTTGCATCTAAAATTTAAATTTTCCTACCATTCAATCCTCCACATATCATTGGTTTTGATATTCAGTAATACAATGTAGTTATCTTATATTTTTGTAAAGAATATTGTAAAATAAGTATGTACAAAGACCTCACACCTCGAAGCCAGCTGTTTGGCACGTTGAGAATCTGACATCCGAATCTTAATAAACATAATCATTTTATTTCAGACTAGCTGTGCCCGCGAGTTCGTCCGCGTGGAATTGAACAAAAAAATTATTTAGTAGAAATAAAAGTAGCCTAAGTTACTCCTTATTACATCACCTACCTTCCAGTGAAAGTCCCGTCAAAATCGGTCCAGCCGTTTCAGAGATTAGCCGGAACAAACAGACAGACAGACAAAAATTGTAAAAAATGTTATTTTGGTATATTACCGTATATACATTCATATGCAAGTAGTAAAAGCGGTTATTTTAATATTACAAACAGACACTCCAATTTTTTATTTATTAGTATAGATAAAAGGAGTCTAATATAATTATAACCTATACATAAAGGATAAGAAGAAGACAATATCAATCACCTACGGCGATATGCACATTGTCTATACATTAAAAAAAAATCTATACGACATGAAAATTGTGACTTTAATTTAGAAATATCTAAATGTTTTTTGCGCTTGTAGACTGTTCTTTTTCGCTCAGATCACACTAGGGTTTTTCGAGCGAAAACGTTTTGATCTATCTTTGCTTTAAGTTGAAAGAGAAGAGCGTACAACTAGAAGGAAACACTATCATTGAATTACTATTTTTAGGAACATATACTTTGCACAAACAAATTTAAAACAAGACGCTATCATCATGTCACGCTACTTTGTTTGAGGTATGCATACATTTATAGAAATACAACATCCGTATGTTTTTGGTAGAAAAAATGTAAAAGTAGTCGACGGATAGATGAAAATTTTGACTACTTGAAATCTAAATTTCTTTAAATCATAAAAAATTATAAAGTTAGCCTACATTACAAACTGCTGTAATGCTGAAGTGTAGTGCAAACGGAAACGTATAGCTGCCTGAGGTAAAGCAGTCAATAGCACCACTAAACATTGTTGAATGGAATTACGGATGATTCAGAAAAATTCCTCCAAAACATTAGAAAATTCAATTAATGTTTTCAGATGCAATCATTTGGCACTAACTTTATAACGGAACACTTTATGCTGACATACGAAACGATACTGGGTTTATTTATAGTTGCTAGACTATTTTTATTTAGAACTTCAATGATAATGAATATCAGACAAGGCCACAGCAACGCGTGACAAGGTTCAGCTAGTTTTAGGAAAAAAACTACAAAATTGTAATAAAAAGCAACAATACATTTTAAGAAAGTATAATTGTAGGTAATACTTAAATTTTTTCAAAAAGATTTTTTATTTTTCCAATTTATTGCAATTATTGTTACAACAAGTATATGACAATACGAAATGGTGCATCATTTATTGTAACATCATTAACCGTATAATTCCAGACGAGGTGAATTATTTTACGAAACATTTTTCGTGTTTGAAGACACGTGATAGAGATTAATGACTGAGGTATAATAGCTTGGATATAAATTAGTATTATTATACTTTGCAACAATCCACAAGCACAATGTATCATGGTACATACTTCTATACATGCATAGAACCTCTCTCCCTTATGATAAATAAAAGTATATACCAACGTACTTACTGTCAGCAACACGTGTTTCACTCCGAAACGCAGCATCATCAGGATGAGAGCTTGGATATTTCTAAAGTAATGTAACAGGTTCGCTGTTTATTTTTATAATATCTTATCTATCAAAGCTATCTAGCTAGAAACTAGTAGCAATTGGTTATTAGATTTTAATTCATGTTTTTTTAAACTAATCATTTATGTTGACGTTGATATGTGACGTCATGGCTAAAACAAGAGTAGAATGTATGTTTAACGAAAGAAGTATTAAAAAAAATATCCGTAATTATATGCTTTAGAAACAGAAAACCAACAACGTGCAAAATACGAAAACCGTAAAGAAAACAAAGAACCCTAACACAGAAATAAGTCGGCGTGAACTGGGACAGTTTACATAAACAGTGGACGGAAGATTCGAAGAAATATAGACAAATTAATAAAGCCCAGACATCAGTAATAAACCTGTTAAAGATTCGTTAGTTTATTTACAAAAAAAAAAACAGAATAACTAATGGATACGAGGTACAGAGAATTGAAAAAAAAAAGATAAAATCAAACAAGCATTCTTTAAAATCTGCGGAAAATCAATAAAAATCAAAAAATAAGCATAATAAAACTGAAATCACTTGTTAAAAATAATATTATACCTAACAACCAGATAGAGAGTAGTAGCCAAGACTTTAATACTAAAGATGACTGTAATTTACAACATCAAACTAAAACAGTTACAAAGATTCTCTTACTTCGTTAACAGGTAATATAATCTATTTAAAGATTTAACAACGATGAACCTGTTAATACTATGTCCGCCGACAAGAAACAATAAATCACAAGTATTAACAGAAGGATACAGAAAATATACCATACCGCTCCACTGAACGTTTTTAAAAACAAATGTATGTCAGAAACAAATGTACGTGTAAACTGTATTTTTTTTTCTAATTCTAATTAAATCTACAAACAGAGAAACATATTTGCTCGCTTAACACACCAATATTAATGAAAGTTATCAATAAAGCTGAATATCATGCATCTGTTAAAGGTGAAAATAACTCAAACAAGGTACATAGTTTCACACTAAATGTTTACTGAGGTAATGCATGATTTTGTACCTGATTTGGCACCTGATCTAGTTAAGATACAAACTGTTTGTTAAAACACAAACGGTTTGAAAAATCAATTTGAGGTTCACTTATTTTAAGTGGAGAAATCAACAAGACAGATAGTAATAGAAAAAACAAAACTTAAAAAAGAAAAAAAAAAATTAACAGTAAAGGATCGAATTTACACAACCATTCATAGTAATAAGAGAATCAGAAACACTATAGAATTCTTTTTTCTTGTATGTTTATAACATTGAAACTCAGTATATTACCATGAGATATTTAAAAGTAAAATGTTGTTTCTGAAGCCATTGTTCACCTGGATTTCTCAAAAATTGCTTCCTAAAATATACTGAAGATGTCCAACCATTCATTTTAGAGGAAGCAAAAAGGAAGCTAACTCAGCTTGCACACATCAATTATTTATACTCATGATTTTTCTCTAAGGGCTATTCGCTCAGTATCGGTATGTATTATTAATAATTGTGTTCTTCATGACGCGGCAGCTATTTTAGTGTGTTTAATTTCACTAATAAAACAATCTTTCAAACTCAATCTATTTATTACGACATTATATTTTCTGTCAAAATTGCTTATAACACAGTACTGGAACAAATTAATGTTTTATATATTTATTTATTTAATCTTAATTGCAAAACCCTTACAAAAGGGATACAATGCCGGGGCGGACCTAATGCTTTAGGGCATTCTCTACCAGCCAACCATTGGGTAGGTGTTACAAATATACATAAGAACAGATGACAAAATATGAAAGATTAGAGTAGATACGGACATTATTTATCTGTTCTTACACTTATAGGTAGCCACTGCATGGTATGTGTTACAAAAATTATACAGTAATTATTATTAAATATTATATTAATTATAATAAATAAATATTTTAAGACTACACGTCACATTTCATAAGCATACTTGAAATTGGCGAGTTTATCGAATTGGATATTAAGGTCTAAAATCCCATTTGCATAGTCATTATACGGGAACTTTATAACTGTTTTTTTTCAAAAGAGATGGATACTCAATGAGGCCATTCAACAGCTTATAGAGTAAAAGCAAGTTTAGTTGAGATCGGCGTGAAGATAGTCGTTCAAGGTAAAAGTTTGTTACCCTATCACTGTGTGCTATGGCACTTTTTTGGCATCTTAAAACGATATGTTATATTACGATATATTCCCTTTGTATCCATTCTAATCTATCTATATGCACCTTATAAGTCGTATTTCACACTGTGCTACAATATTCAAGTTTAATCCTCACATAGCAGTTATATAACTTTATGTACTTGGTTATTTAAAGCCTTTAGTTCATCTTAAAATAACACCCAAAGATCTTCAAGGCTTCAGATATGATTTTGTTTAAATGTTCTGAAAATCGTAATTTATTATTCATTCGAATACCGATGTCTCGAATAAAAGAAACATCTTATAGTGTCTCTCCATCAATGAAGTACTCAGATCCCAATTTGCAACGCTTTCTGGTATACTTTATGTGTATACTTCAAAGTGTCACTTTGAAGTGTTCAGGAACATTTATTTTTGGTGCATCAATCAAAAGTGTTGTTAATATTATCCTGTATGCATTGTATATCTGAGCTGTTCTGCACAGTTTTCACCAATTTAAGGTTGGTTTCGTCTCCTTTTATTTCTCAACGTTTGCAAGTTTCTAGGTAATTCATATGTAAATATAGTTAAATACATATTATGTAACAATTGTTTGAATTAAAAATATTTAAATGTTCTTAAATACCATGCTAATTTAATTAAAACAATGATAACTGTATGTATGGTATCATCAACTATGATATTACATGACATGTATGATGCGGACTAATTGAATGCCGTGGCAACTTCACCCCATTAGCTAGTACAGTTACGCAAGCACCAATAAGCTATTGGCGACAAACAGATACATAAGACGCATATAATAAAGATCTACCAGGTTCTCTGGGATGTGATATCTACACAATTTACTCTAGAACGGTAAGATTTTTCTTATGTGACATTGATGATAGTTGTATACACAACGAACACCTTGGATTTATAAAGTTACATCTTCAGATAAAAAAAAAATGAAATACTTCGATAATTAATCAGAAAATGTTATTATGTTAGCAGCAAGCGCACCTAAAAGAAGTGAAGAGCAATAAAAAAATATATTAAAACCAGATGTAATACTAAAAAATTAAGAATATTGTTTCATTTTGACCAATTATCTATATTTACGGCATAAGTAGTAAAGGTTTTTTTTTATTCGATATACTACCAAAAATTAAATTTTTAAAAATACAAAGGATTGTGGAACATGATTATTGAATGACGTAACTAAGTTGTAATTTTTATTGATTTTATGTAAAAATGATACTTGAAAATATTGGCGAAGTAGTATCAAGGCTGCTTTTTTTCAAATATAATCTTGTTATGTTCAAATCTAAGAATTTTGGTGATGTATATTTTAAGTTATGTAATTAATATGTTATGTTATGTATATGTTATGTTATTTAATAAAAAAGGATGTCATGATTTTTGTTTGCATCATTACTTTTAACAGCTCATCATTTACACCAATAGGCTTTACACGGCTACTTTTTCACATTAGCATTTACTTCAACATGATATTTTTTTAATTTCAAATGAATTTGTCGTTTATATCATTGTTTCAATATATCACGGGCTTCTTAAAAAAAATATCGTTAATTAGTTGTTATTCCTCAGTTTCACAAACCAAATAAAAAATCACGCGGAAACTGTCATTAATAAGACACTATACCGACATAAATGCTAAATAAATATGTACCAAAATAAATATGTACCAAATTTGTAATTCTTGTACTTGGGACAATATTTAAAATATTGTTTAATATTTAGTAAAAAAAAGAACAAATATGTACAAAATCTGTAATTCTTGTAGTTGGGACAACATAACGGACCGATAAAGAAAAGATAATACTCAAATATTGTATATTTCATGTGACTGAACGAATTTATTTTGAGGTATCACGTAAACATAAGCGTTTCGCCTAATTAGCGGCCGTCGTTTACACCGCCACGATGCCGTATTTTTTCTAAAAACCTGCGTTAAAAAACTTATATGGCCAGCAAACGCGAATATGGTCGGGGTTTTGAGCCTAACCTGTTTTTGCGGACGAAAATTCCAAAACAACTCTATAATTATGTTCTTGTTTATGACCCCAAATGTGTTTATTTTAGTTTACCTTATAGTTCACTTTTTTGCGTCCTCAATGTTATTCAATGTTTATAAATTATGGCACTCAACCATTTTGCGCACAGCGTATGTTGGACGTTAACTAGATAAACATATTACAACACAATAGCTTGCAGAACATAAGTACATATGTTTACTAGTAATACCACATTCTTAACAACATTAGTTTCACGCTTGTTGCACATTAAATGTAGTATTTGAATAAAAAATATAAGTATTATTCTGCCTCGATAGTTGAAAAGGCGTATCTACCGATTTTTCCGAAATTTAGTCATATATATCATACTAAAAAAAATAGTCAACATCTAACATCTGCGTCTATAAAATTTATAAGACTACTAAAATGAAGATGGATGTTTTTTTTAAAACTAAACTCTTCTTGTTCTTTTCGTTCGATACAAGTTCAAAATTTTGTCAACTTGGCCACTCTGACAGCACTTTCGGTGGCTTTCAGCAAGTCCTCATGTGTGCAGTTATCAGGGCAAGCGAGACAGGACAGTAGGTGTTCCATTGTTTGCAGGGAGGCACCACACAAGCATGTATCGTTTCCTCCCCTAGAAACGCCCCGCTTTTCGACAGATTATCTTTGCTACGACCAACTCGTGTCCGGAGCCTATTTAAAGATTTTCATGTTGACCACGGCAAATCGTGTCCAGGGCGGAAGAGTTTCCAAGGGAGGGACAAAGCAAGCAAGAGGGTACCTTTCCCGCCACAATTCACAGCGTGCTGCTGAGGCATCGAATGTGTCTGCAGGAGTTACACATTTTATGAAACTGTTTCTGCTCGGTATTCTTTGAGTCACTCCGGAATACGAGTACATTGGGTGACGAGCATCATTATTGGGTTTTGTTCTTTCAAGGGAGCTAGTTATTTCTCGGTGGACGTTTGGCGGCGTAATTCCTACCAAGGGATACAGCGTCTGAACCGGGGTCGAATTAAAGCTGCCCGTAATAATCCGGCAGGTTTCGTTTATAGCTGTATCCACTTGTTTTGCATGGGCATAGCGACTCCATACAGGGCTTGCGTATTCTCCAGCAGAGAAGGACAGTGCTAAACCAGTCATTCATAGCACTTACGGAGTAGCTCCGCATTTAGAGCCGGTAAGTCGCCGGAGGAGGTTGTTACGCGTCTTAGGGTAACTATTATGATCAATTTTGACTCCTCACCATTCTATGTTTAGGGCACGATTCGCTTGCCGACTGCGGGAGTGAAATGCGCTGGATTTTGTTTTGCTGGGATTGAGCCTTAGCGCATTATTGTCATAATAATGGCTTAGGTCAGCAAGGCCAGATGTCAAATTTTCCTCAGGTTCTTTAAAGGCGTAACACTGTGAGGCTAGTGCGAGATCATCTGCATAGAGAAAGTGAGTTGCTTCTGGGCTCGAAGTTTAGTCGTTTGGGTAAATATTGAAGAGGAGTGGGGCAAGAACGCTAACCTGTGGGAGGCCATTTTTCTGTGAACGCCTTCTGCTTTATTCGGTAGATAAGTGAACCTGATAGCGGAGGTTGTGCAGTAACTCACTGGGAAGTGATACAGAGCGCTATTTCTTCAGTTAGATCGTTTACTTTTGCAAGCGGTTTTTTCAGGTTCACGGTATTATATGCCGCAAAGAGGTTGACAAATATGATACCGGTTACTTTGCCTAATTCATACCCGTCCTCAATAAACTAAATCAAGATGTGTACATATAACTAAGCAAGAAAATAATTGCATTGTATAATTCAAGTTACAGTCTTAAATAAAAAGGTAATTGTATGTACTTTTTATCTTAGTCACGGTTTATCAATATGATTTTGGTTACTGAAGCAAAAAGCGGATTCAGCCAAATGCACCTATTTTTCCTTGAAGTATAACTACATAAATGTACTTTATATATCATAAAATTAATGAAATATGTCTTGGAGATTAATACGACGCGTTTGGCTATTTGCGTCTATTCAATTAAGGCCGTATCAAAAATATTAATTTTATTAATCGAAAATGCCATTATTTACAATTTTCAACATGTAATTATTTTACTTTACTTAAGAACAGCAAGCGAATCCCCGTTTGATTACAGTTCAAACATTTTGTTTTATCATTTAATGCGCCTTTTAAACTATCGGAAGCTGTATTTATTCTTCTTCTGTAGTTCTTACATTTGGTAAATAAGTTGACATGACATTTTGTTTAATTTGACAATTAAAGTCTGCTTCATTACGGTTTAATGGAGAAGTTGATGTAAAAATGAGAAGTAAATAAAATTTAGTGGTTAAATAAAGCATTGTAAGATATTATGCAACCTGTCGGTGTGGTTATATGTCAACCTATTGTTTATCATGACCTCCGGAATCTAGAATCGTTCAAAAAATTTTGCGAGGAGCCGCTAGTACATTGTTTAGTCGTTCGCTTTTGTGGATTTTAACAACACAAGAGTTCGAGCTATGATCAAACCTCTCTATACAAACCGAGGGGCTATGGCTGATCGATGAGAAAATTTGTAAATACGAATAAGTTTGCGGAGCTCATTAATTATATAGTCAATGAACGGGTACTTAAATTAAAAGTAAATATATAAAAATTTGGGATTTTATGAATATAAAGTTTCGGATCTGGATAGGGATATATGAATAATATTTTTCCGGTTTCGGTTACGGTTATGGATATAGAATTACTTCGGATTATCCGATTGTTTCAGATAGTTTCAGTTATGGAAAATATAATGTATTTAAAAGGTAGCAGTTCGACTTTCTTTCTAGGTATTATTTGGTATTATAATCATGGAATAAAAACCTTAAAAATCAAATAATAACAATTTTAAAAAATGAAAGTGATGCGGCTGACACAGCGAAAACCTGTCAGAACGTGTTTCATTCAGACTGTCCCTATCCGAAATTATTCTAAACTTTTTTATCGGATTCGGTTTCGTTTTAGGATATATTTTTATTTCGGATATCCGATAGTTTCGGTTTCGAAGCTCCATAACATCCCTGGCTTAGACAGCAAAAACCTGTTGAAACGTGTTTAATTTAGACTCGGCCGCATGTTATTTTTTATCGTTTAATTTAACGGCTTAGTGGGTATTTTATTTACCACTGGTACCTACCTACGTTATATTTGCACTACTGGCCACACGAACGCGAAATGTAAATATGAAATTATGTGTTTTCATAGGTTAAGTACTCAGAACATTTAATGCAATATTAAGCCGGGAGAAATAAAAAACTAGTGTTATTAAAATAAAAACCAACGGATATTGAAAATTTCATAACAGTTGAGAGTTGACATATACTCCTAAATTATTGGCAATAGAAGCAGAACATGACGTCCATAAGTGTATAAACGAAAATCCTAACTGATTAATGGATTTTGAATTTTTTGTATTTTATAGTAAATAAGCTGCACGTCTCTGTTTCTTCTGCGCGCATTTTACTAATGCAGAAAGAACGTGGCAAATGCGCTTATGAAAAAAATAAGTATGTTTATTTTATACAGCATTCTAATCTGCAGTGGTTTTGTTGTTGCGTTGTTATGTGTTGTGTAGGTCGTCGAGAAGTGATTTATCCAACTGAATCTTTTATCGAACAGAAATATCAAGCTGAACTTAATACTTTTTGATTGAGATGTTCATTAAAATGTACTGTAACCAAATTCGAGTGTTTCGGTGTCTTTTCTAAAATTATCTTTTTTACAAACCCTGTCCTGAGTATTATGGACGTAACCAAGAAATCTGATTGAGCCCTTTTTAAGTGATCGTGATACGAGTACATGCATCGATTGCTTTTTTTTATATATATAAGAAAAAAGTTACCGTTGCATTTATTGTATATATCATTAAAAGCAAATTTAAACACGACATTGTCGATTCCATTTAGGTATTAATTAATATACTTATCAACGTCATTATTTTGTACCACTGTCGTTTAGAAAATGCCATTCGTCCGTGTGAGTGTATTCATTATAATCTTTGTTACCAACTCGTATTACTGGTGGTTTATGACTAGTGATGTTATGGATATGGATTTTCGGATCTGTATATGGATATCGATGTATGAATAATATTTTACCGGTTTCGCTTAAGGTTACGAAATTATTTCGAATTATCCGATTGATTTGGATAACTCATGTTTCGGATATTAAACGATTTAGTACTTATAAAAAATATATACTGTATTTACAAGGTAACGGTTTGTTTTAATCTAGGTATTATTTGGTATTATAATAATTATAGAAAAAAAACAATAGCCTTAAAAATTAAATAAAAAAAAATATCCAAAGTTGAAAGTGATGCGGCTAATGCATCGGCTCGGCCGGCGAAAACTGTCATAACGTGTTTTATTTATACTCTGCCCCTATCCGAACCTATCCGAAACTTTTTTATCGGATTCGGTTGCAGTTTCAGGTACATTTTTATTTCGGAGATCTGACAGCTTTGGTTACGGAGTTACATAACATCGCTGTTTAACACCAAACCAGAAACGGTTAATTGGTTGCGTGATGTGTTGTCTATAATAACGGCACGCGTGGTTAATCAGGTTGTGTATGCTGAGCACTGTAAAATTGAGAATTCCGACCGACCGATCCATACTTGTACATGTAAACTTCACGTTTTGGTTTGGACGGAACATAACAACGCAATCAGTCAGTCCGCGAACTCCGTGGTTGAAGGAGCAGCTGCGCACGTTCTGTTTGCCGCACTTATCGTACTCGGGTCGACTGTGTTATGATATTTGAATTTTGCATAACTATACTTATCAGTTTTGATATTTTAATTTTTTCTTTGTATCATTATACGAAAACTATAATTTTTGATACTAATTATATACCTGCTTATGTGATACAAATCCAGAAGTTTTCTGTTGAAAACTGACTTACTACCTATTACTGTTGTAATAGGTACATTAAACTGATGATTACAAACCGCTAAATTTAATTGAAATTATTAGTGAAAATGGCTAAGGCGTTGGCGATAATTCAAGGACTGGGGCAGAAAGTAGCATTGAAAGATCATAATGAGTGCAGAACGCTTCATATTAATTTGCCCCAGCCCAGGTCTGTGGACGTCGAGTTCAAAGACATCACCCTGACAGTGACCGAGGGGATCAGAAAACCGAGTAAGTACATAAACATTACGTTTAAATAGAAATGTAATGAATATAAGAACACTTGTATTAATTCGGCTGTATCAATATAAGATAGTCGACTATTTTATTTTTAAATTAGTATTATAAAATGCGTATGTATAGTTTATATTATAGTCATGGTTCAATTTGATTATAGGCAATTAAATGTTTGTTTTTTTTTTAATATTGGCAATTACAATTTAATGTTAGTAATAAATGAAAAATGCATGGTATTCCTCAACAGTAGGTACATATTTATTTCAATAACAAACGTGTTAAAGAAATATAGTAGGTAGGTACTTGAAAACAATTGGACATTTAGTAAGATAATTTTATGATAAATAAACAACATTAATGCTTACGATAAACGTTTCTTTCTATTTCTCGGTAATAAAAAGATAACAATGTCTCTTATAGATAATTAATACTTCCCAAGGCTGCATGTTTAGTCTCTGACCACGTGCTAAATATTTACTTTGATGGACAACGAGGGCAAATGCTAGGAGGATCACTAGTTATTTAGAAGAAATAGGTAGGTAGAAACTTGTAGCAGACATCACCAGTTAGTTTGATATTGACCCTCTCGTGTATCTTTCACTTATACTTCAGTTGCTAAGTCTGATACTTTTGTGTTCCATGTAATCGCCTAAGTTAACGTGCCGTGGACGGTGAAATTTGTCCAAGTTGGTCACTAATGATTTATTATCCTGACGATTATAAAATATTACTCTTTACTGTACAACATAGCACGAATATGGGAAAAGAACAGTTTGATCAATATATTCTTCTTTATGATTAATATCGTGAGTGTTCATAAACAACATTTCAAACTGGAAATAATTTAATTTGTGTACAATAAGTCAATACGGCTATAAAGGTCACTTGTCTTTATGTCTTCCATTGAACAAATAACATAATTGATGATATCACATGTTAAATATTTGGAGGTGAAATTTCCATTCATGCTCGACTCTAAGCCATCTTGTCCTGATTGAGGTGCACCCTGTTCATCAAAGACCGAGGTAATGGCGTCATTTCCCTTATTTATTTGTTTATTATGCTACCATGTATAATTCTGTATTTCACTACTAAGGTATCACCCAATGTTTGGAAATCTAGTTTATTTCACCGGTCGCCTTTGCCTTGGCCGTCTGTTATTTTGTTGCCTGTTACCATCCTGCTAAATAGCGGGGCTCACCCTTCTACCGGGAGACCCTTATTCTCCCGAGTTGCAAGGCCGGGTGAAAAGAATGACCGTTCAGGCCCGTGGACCCTCGTCATATACGCCGATAGGGCGGTAGCGAAGAACCGGTTGTTTTTTTTGTCCGTTACCACAGAAAACTAATTTTACATAGGCATAGGTTTCTAAACGAAAAACCATGCTTTCTGTGCAAATTAGATGTAGTAATTTGTGATTTAAACTCGCACGGGTTCACGCGAAAACAAGTCACTGTTGTAGGTTTTGTAAATGTTTTGCTATGCGAAATTTCCACGACCGCACTTATTTATTCGAAAAATGATAAATAGCAACTCATCTCCTATTTTTCCTGCAGTGATTAACTGTGAGGCAATTCGCTATTATATAGATGGATTAAATACTGGTTGTTATAGATTAATATAAATGCTTACACTTTCCTTTTACTGCTTTTGATAACGCATTTATCGGCAAAAAATATTCAGAGAATAAAGAAGAAATAGTCAGAAGAGGAAACCAGAAATTTACCTTGAACCATTAGCGGATTATCGCAGGAATCATTCCTCGTAATGAAGGCTTAGAGCGTTGATTACCACGCTGCTTCAGTGCGGATTGGTGGAAGAGTTACTGTCGAATCTAACTATTGGAAATTCTTTTGCCCCCCGAATATAACTAACACGGTTTAAGGACTGCTATCTGAAGATAACAATTGAGACTGATGCACGGAACCACTCAAGATATATTGCTGTCACTCATCCCACTACCCACCGCACCCGCAGTAGCTTAAGTCGGTCGATGACTTAAACTGCCGCAGTGATGAGTCCGACGGGTTATAAGTGCTTGAAAAGGTTTAAATCCATTTTAATCTCTGGAATTTAGTATCAACTGAATTAAAGAATATAATTAACGACAGTCTAGTAATAGAACTTTCAACTTCCGTATGCCAAACTCGATTTCAAGTTCTCCACAAACTTCTGCTTCAAAATGAGGTGTATATTATGATTATAAATTGTCATTTACTTCAGTGAAGGTAAATATGATATAACATGTTTATATTTTAACTGTTATTCACGATTTATGTGTATTTTATTGATATTTTACAAAGACTATGGCTCGCAGTGACCATGATTCTTGTAATTGTGTCGAAATATCGGTAAAATAGACAAAAATCGAAAGAACTGGTTAAAATTAAAACTTATAATATCCGCGATGATATAATTTTAAAAATCCTTTATAATGATCTCGAAAGATGTATATAGTAGTATAGTATATCGTATGTATGTATAGTATGTATAGTACCTTACGCTTAGAAATAGCATCTGCATTGGTTTAGGACTGGAGTTTTTCTCGTTCTGTGAATTAGAAGTACATATATTATTTCATTACTTTTTTATTTATGGACGGATTGAAATGAAATGGACTTTAAATATTAATTGACGCAATACATTAGTGAAAACCGTAACGAAATCGGATAATCCGTTTCTGAGATTAGCGCGAATAAGTGCACAGACAAACAGACAAAAATTCTAACAACTATTGTTTTGGGTTCTATGGCGTTGATTTTAGTTTTTCTGATATATCCTTAGTGTACGAGACCGATCAGTTAGAATTTTATTATAAGCATAGAGAGATGTAGTTGTGCTAAACGTTCATCACAAGCTGATTCAAGCCCACTGTCGACAGGACCACAATGCCTATCTTAACAACATATGCAATAAAGTCGAAACACGCCGGAAGACACGAATCCAAAGATCTATACCGGAAGATTCGCTTAACACCAAGTCACTGCGTCCTAAATTTTGGGCAATTGAAAAAAATTATGGCAGAACAGTCATGGGACTTAAAAAGATATCGGAGATGTAGAAGAGTAACTGTCAGTCTCTCTTTTAAGACCAACAATTGCGTAATTTCCCACCAACTGAACCCGAAAATGAAGAGCTAGAGCCGCATATACTCCTGTCTGAAGTACAAGTTGACATCAAACACCTCAGGGAAAATAAGGCTAAGGGAAGAGATGAGATTCCCATCGAAACCATGAAAATACTAGGTGCACTTGCATGTTCCATGTTATCTGCAACAAGATCTGGCAAACAGGAATTCAGCCAACTGAGTGGACTCATACAGTCTTCATTTCCCAAGATAAAAAGAATTCTAGGAAAAAATGTGGCAGTTACCGTTTGATTGCGCTCATAATACAAGCAAGCGAAATCCTGATTCACATTCTTAATGAGCCGTTAAAAACCTAATTGTCAAAGGAAATTGCACCAGAGCAAGCTGGGTTTGTCAAGGGCGAGGAAACTAGGAAGCAAATTCTCATCGTAAACCAAGCCATAGATAAGGCACGAGAGTTTAACAAACCCAAGGCATTTTCTCTGTGAAATGGTTAGTTTTGTGAAACATCTTACTGCAAATGGGTACACCAAAGCACCTAGTACACCTTTTAAGACACTTGTACGAACGGGGAACAGCTTCAGTGCGAATAGACGACATCCTATCGAACAGTTTCCATCCAAGTGCAAGTGTCCGCCACGAGTGCATAATATCACAATAGTCTTCAACGTTTACAACGAACTTTTAATGCGTGGCACCCTTGAGGACTGGACAGATAGTACGGTTGGCGGCTATAAAATAGCAAACTTGCGGTACACAGATGACACCACTCTGTTCGCGTGTAGTGCTCAGCACGTGGAAGAATTGCTCCAAAAGATGGAACATGTCAGCCGCGACTTTGGATTGAAGATTAATCGCACCAAGACGAAAATGTTGATTGTAAACCGTACCGACAATAAGTCGCCGGAAGTAACCGATCAAATTCTTGTTTTTCCCATATTTTTGCATGTTGCGCTGCATGAGATCAAAAAGAAAAAGATTGACGCCCGGAACATGTGGTGCTGAAAAAGATGCTCAGATTACCGTGAACCGAATTCCGGACAAATGTCTGTATTTTTGAGGAACTTGGCGTCAAACAGCGACTATCAGCTCTAGTACAAACTAGCATCCTTAATTTCTTCGACCATGTCTTTAGGAGAAGCAATGACACCATCGAACGTCTGGTGGTGGTAGAGTAGAGGGTACTAGGCCACGCGGTAGATCGCCCGTCTGATGGACCGAATTAAGCCTACTGTGGGTGGCCCATTGCATGAGTGTACCAAAATGATGACCAACAGAGCAAATTGGCGAGAAATTGTGAGGCGAACAACATCTCTAAAAATGCGACTTCAAGACGACCACAGCCGCTCTGTCAAGAGTGAAACGATTGAGAAGAGAAAGAGACGATGTGATCATGAGTATGTCTTAAGTTTAATAATATGTATCATAATATTATTTAATGTTTTAAAAAAATTATATATCACATCCATTAAGCATGCCCTGATAACCTGTTATTGAGGCAACATTTCGGTCATAAATTTTATTACTGTATTTGTTGGTTATATATACTAATAAATAAAATTGGAGTGTCTGTTTGTAATATTAAAATAACCGCTTTTTACTACATGCATATCAATGTATATACGGTACATATACCAAAATCACATTTTTTACAATTTTTGTCTGTCTGTCTGTCTGTTTGTTCCGGCTAATCTCTGAAGCGGCTGGACCGATTTTGACGCGACTTTCACTGGTAGTTAGCTGATGTATTAAGGAGTAACTAAGGTTACTTTTGTTTTAGAAAAATTCTAAAATTATGAAAAAAACAACAAAATAAAATAAATAACTTTCTTGTTAAATTCCACGCGGACGAAATCGCGGGCACAGATAGTCCTTAATAAAATTAACAGTTATAATGATCTCGCAGAAGCAATAATTTTGATTTGGGAGATTCGAGAATGCGGTTGACGATGGACCAGGCCAAGGTCCTCAGTTGTAATGAGAGATGACGCCCTGTAGTAGGCCGTTAACAACTGACAATTAAATGGGTTATGTAACCAGTAAAATCCATATTCCCTGATTTAAGGCACTTAACTCAGTAATAATGTTATTCCGTACTGAGTAAAAGTTTTTATAATGAATAATAGCATAATTTAATACATAAGACTTTAAATAGCAGAACAGGAAACAGATTGAAATTCAAAGTTATTGTCCCAAATTTAGTTGAGCAATTAAATTTAGAGGTCTTTTTTAAATTTTTGTTCAACTAGCAGCCCGATTCGACTTCGTTCAGTTTGAATAATTTTACATAATATTGATAGCGCCATAGTTCCTGAGATAATCTTCCGCGTACTAATAAAGTCATAAAGTTCGCACTCTATATTTATAATATTAGTTAAGATTATTATTCTGATATCAAAAGATTTATTCTGACTTACAAAATAAAATTACAACTTATAATTATATTTTTTTGTCGTTAGATTTGTATTTTAACATGCCAGCGTCTTCTTTTTGCTAATAGATTATGAGTGGTTTTTATGCTGATACATAAATACTATAATATTCAGCTTTGAACCGAATTAAATATCATACAATAAATAAGTGCATGGCTATATATAGCCTGGGATACTCCAGCATATGCATACTTTTTCAATAAATTAATTATTTAATAAGGCTAGTAATTCATTGAGAGTTCAGTGTGAGTGTGTAAACGTTTATGTGTTTATTTATTTATTTATTTCTCTGTTGTATAAAATAGTCCGAATTCTTTCTAAAGACGATCAAACATTATTAATAGGTAGTTGGATAAATAATACTGGTTTTGGATCACTACTGACTGAATTTTTATTATCTACTTTATATTACTTTTCTCTTACTGTCTTCTATTTCCTGGCATTTGTTGTTACTAATGTCCATGGGCGACAGTGACCACTGACCATCAGGTGGCTCGTCTGCTCGTTTGATGGCTATTAAAATGCGTATATATTGCCAATCTTAGAATGAAGTTGCAAATCAAAGAAAATTAAATTATTAGATATAGTAAATAAACAAAAATAAAGCTTCAACCAGTAAAAGCAGTTCCTTATCTAAAATATAAAGAAAATAAACACACAAAAAAAAGTAACATTACAATGTACACAGAAAAAGAAAAGTGTGTGAGTCAGCTCCGACACACGACTGGAATATAATACTCCTTAAATACAAATGTATTTGAGTAATACATATAACATACAACGCTGTACAATATATATATAAAAGAGTAAAATGGGTTAAACACATTATAATATCGAAAGCACTTATTAACAAAGCAAAAGGTAAATATTTGTAAAACAAAGGAATTTGTAATATGCTAACAGTATTTGATTCGATCAACATAAAATAATAACGAATGGAAATTAATTTAAAAGTTATACAGTTTAGGAATAGCAAAAATGTCCAAGACTACTTCCCTAATCCTTTAACAGCAATCTTGTGAGAATCACTTCGGGTCACTTGAATGGAGATTCAGAGCGTTGAACACATCAACGGAGGAGCAGCGCTTCGTCCGGTGTCTGACTCGCTTCTGAACCTATGAGTTTTTTTTTTTTTTTGCGCCCAGATAATTGGAAAAAGGGCTACCCTCCGGGAAACGGGGAAGGGGGTGGTGAATGCTCATAGCATACCAGCGCAGCCGGCTGCGCTGGTTATGTGGGACTCCCGAAGGCCTACCCACTAAACACCACCCGAGTTGGCTTTGGCCTTGTGGCCTCTAAGCCTTCATCGGTTACGACCCATCCTTAGGGAAGGATAGGGTGCTAGCGGCACTCCCGAGGGAGCATACGCTTGTTGTTAACACTGAAGATGTTGTCGAATGGTGAGACTATGTGGCGTCTTAAGGACGCTACTAACTGATATTGTTTGAATTCTTGACTGTGGCCGCCAGGCGGCGGTCCAAGTCAGAAGATATCTTGTCGGGGGGATTGGTGAGAGCGTTTCTTGGCCGCCGGATTTGGCGGCCTGAAAGACTAGGGGCGGTGTAGTCCGCTGCCTGTCTGATAAGGGGATTACTATGTTCCTCTGAGGATTTAAAAAATGTAGTACAATAATCTTTAAAGGATTTTTGGATGGTCGGAAGCTGGAGATCGAAGTGCAGGTCGGCGTTCCTCACGCACCAGTGGGCGTTGGTTGCTCTCCTGCAAAAAATGTTCTGGACAACTTGGATGGGATGAAGGATTTTGGGATCGGCGTGTGCGAAAACAGGGGCGGTGTATGACATCACCGGCCGTATGCAAACCTTATAGAGCGTTCGCTTGTTTCTGAGGGACATCTTACTATGCCTTCCCAACAGATTGTTGAGTCGGCCCATATAATATCTGGCGGAGTTGGTGACTTTGCGTATGTGCGGTCTGAATGTTAGACCTATGAGTGGTTTTGCACGTGTGTTTTTATACTAGTTGATTGAGGGTGGGAGTGTTTTAATTTGCCTCTGCCCGTTGTTTTTGTTTTGTTATTGAGTGCTACCCGGTGTTTTAACTTATAATGCGCCGATATATATATATTTGATTGGATTCCGTTATTTCCGCTATACTTGTATTGTTATTATGGACATTTGAAACTACAATTTATTATACCGATTACATGACTTCTAATTAATTTTAGAACAACTCACACGTTGATATCCAAGTATTATAAAATTGTTTTTTGTGCGACTTTTTACTATAAGCCCGAGTGCGGAAGATACATTTTATTCAGTGATTAATTGCACAAGTATTAATGATATTATTATAACTATTTAATAGGTATATAATGACTATGAATTAGAGTAATGACATTGCCGCTACTGTACTGACGTCGATTAAATTATGTTATTATGCAATCTTGATCATTATACTTTATAACAATATGTATATGTTTTGATGATATAGCTGTTATTAAAATTAAAGAGCCGAAAACTACGAGATTAACGTTATAATCAACTATCGGCCCGCCCCGGTTTAAAATTTATAATTTTATCTTTATAAAGGACATAGGTATGTATTTTTTTTCTTTATAACACATATCGACCGCGCGACTACTAATTTCATAGATGTCCCCGCTCCGCACTTCGTACCCCTTCCCTCGGCCCCTTGTCCGTCCGCCTACGCTACGGCTGCTTTGCGTGGGGCCACACTGGTCATTGCGTGGCGGCGGCGGCGGATATAATATTTTCCTAAATTGGTAAAATCTTCTGAACGGAATGTCCAATTTGAGTAATTCAAAAAGTTATCTATAGGTATTGAACCAGTTTTGAATATGAAATGATTTATTTGGATAAGGATTAATACGAAGGTATGGTTATCATGGTCTGAATTTGGTCAGCTATTAAAATGTAAAAAGTGGTTATATACATATACATTACTACAATAGTTGGACATATAGTATCGCAAAGTTATTTGTAGATATTGATATATTCTCTAATATTGTACAATGTTTTTTTGTTCTATCATCAATAGTTTCCGCAGCGTATGCGATGAAGGCAATTTTTTCAATTTTTTTTACACCTTGGTTCAGGTTACTGAAGTTTTAGTAAGGATCCCGTATTTTCTAGTAATAAATATAGATTATGTTACTCAGGGATAATGTAGCATTCTAATGGTGAAAGAATTTTTTAATCGGTTCAGTAGTTTTTGAGTTTATTCGTTACAAACATACAAAAACACAAAGGTCTCCTTACAATATTAGTATAGATAGAGTTTGAAAAACAACTTGTGTGTAGTTTGACTAGTTTGTTTGTTTGTCCAATTTTACATCGTCTAATCTAAAGGAAGTACATCAAATGTTTTTTTACCTTAACATAATTGTTTAGGGTTTCGTAATCTGGCAACACCAGTCCCTTGTAGGATCAGTCGCGTATCCATACTTTTTATCTGTTATATATCAGTCATTCATTGGATGGAAGAAATTAAGTTTTAGTCCACAAATACAGTTTGGTGACAACTATATTATGTAATGTGTGAATATGAAATACTCACAGATAACACGAAACCAATATAGCAAAGTAAACGTTTCCACACTCCCCGTACAGGGATTTCCTGTGTTGCGCGACTTGCGGGTGACTTTGACGTATAAAATATGACATCACAAACACCCTTAGCCAGAGAACAAACATTAATATCTGTCTTACAAATGTCTGTCCCACATGTTCAGCCATAACTCCGTTGTTTGTGAACTAATTTTGATGATTATTTTTTAGTGTAGACGGTTCGGAGTTAGTCTCTTTTAAATATGATGAGGATAAGTATAGCAAGGATATTATGGTGGGTTCTGAAGTTAAAGATTGGACTTTATTCTTGTTATTTTATGGACTTGGAATTTCTCAATCGATGGCAATAATTCAGACGTGGTTATGGTCATTACATGTGGTAAAATTGACTTTGCAATACCAGTCTCTCATAAATAATATTTCATTACTGTTAGTAAGATGATCATAAATCAGGACCGATTTATCTGTGAGATAACAACAGAGAAGCACCGCAAGTATACTTAATCATTTTCCCTGTTACATTGTAGATTCTTTGTCATCACCATCCTCCTGCCCTTATCCCAATTTTATTTGTGGTCGGCGCAGCATGTATTTTTCTTCCATACTTCTCTATCAGCCGTCATCTCGCTAGTAACTTCCATTCTAGCCATATCATCCTTCACACAATCCATCCATCGCTTCTTTGCCCTTCCTCTACCTCTATAGCCATCTACGTCCATACTTAATACCTTCCGTACAACATGCTCTTCATTCCTCCTCCTCCTCCTCCTTTGTATTGTATTTTATTGTAGATTCTTTGTATTAAGTAAAAAATTTCAACAATAAATGAAAGATGCAAGTATTTTCTCACAATTTATTACTTAGAGTAATTACAAGTTAACATTTTCGTATAATTTCTTTCTACAAGAATTGAAACAAGTGCAGTATATCATAGTGACAACTAAAATAAAGTGAGAAAGATTTAAAAATTCATATGAATAAATGCAAAAGTTATAAACATATATAAATATTATACAAGATTAGAAAAAAAAGAACCTTCTTTTTTAAATAATGCAAAAGCTGTTGACTTTTCAAGAATTAAAAAATAAAATTCTGTAAGAGAATTTTTCAAACTAATGTTGTATACTGTCCGAACTTTATCGTTCATTTAATGTATTTATAATTAATTAGTTTACACAAAATATAAATTAAATAATCTTACTTTATTTCATGTCGAAAACAGGTGGTAATTTTATTGGTTGAGTTTATCAATTTGAATTATTTTCAATTATATGAATTATAATATAATTATAATTATTTTATTTTTATTATTATATTAATGAAGAATTACAGATCAAAATTTTATAACTGTAAACTTCAACATATTATTATCTATGATGTTATATAACATTTTAATTAAAAAAAAACATCAGTATGTCATATTTATTGATTTGTAACAATACAATTTGTTATAAACTATCGCATGTCGTATAATCCGAAGAGCTCAGTTGGACAACCATAGCAGCCATCCAGCCCATCGTCATGATCGAACCACTGCATATACACGTGAAGGGGAAGCCAGAGGGCAATACTCCGGGCTGGACGAAAGGAAAAACAACTGGAAATCACGTGTTATGAGGAACGTATACGATGACCTCATATCGTGGCTCACGATAAAGTGCCAATTAATACTATACACAATAAAAATTAAGTTTTAACATACCTACTGTTTAGAGTAAACGTAATAATCATTAAACAACGTTTGGTTATTAATTGTCTTTTCATTGATATCACTAAAGCTCGTCAATAGATACCACACAAAAATAAAATAGAAAAAAAAAGATATAGGAAAAGGTGTACAAAACTACAAAGCTTTTCATTCACGTATTAATATGCAGTTACATACATATATCGTTCAACATTGGTTAAATCTATCTTTAACTCACAGAATTCAAGTTCCAAGTGGGTATTGCTTTTATAAATTATTCAACAAAATACGAAACTACGCAAACAGTAGTAATAAACGAAACGTCAAATAAAATCTGAATTATTGACGCCAATTCATTTTACATTCTGATTTCAATTGTTTCAAGTTTTTCTCATTTTCTGTAGTTCTTAAGTAAGAGGCGCTTCCACGGCACCGGGTACCTTTAGAAGGATTTTTCCTGGAAAAAAATTAATCGTATGCATGTATCTACCGAATATGGATTATATTGAGCTGTAAACCTGTTTTAACTATACAATTGACACACATATATGATACGCAATTAGCTGAATATTTGCGTACTGTATTTGAAATCGGCTTCCCGTGAAGGAGATCGACATTCAAGACTAGTATGTACTCGTAATACTCGTATCATTGCGATTATTTGTTTTTTATATTGCGCATGTAAAACGTATACTTCTGATTTGCATTGGAGCTACTAAGTCTCATCTTCGATGCACAGGTAGGTCATCAATGTAATAGATGTAATAACTCTGTGGGGTAAATATTGCTGATAAGCGATTAAAAATTTCTCGAACCAAATCAGGATCGGTCTGCTAGTTTCTGAATATCATGTACATATTTATCTTAAGGAAATGGACTGTATTTACTGGTGGCTACTTGAAACACATATGAAACTTTAGTTCAAAGAACTTTCTATTGCATATAAAGGAAAGACAAAAATTTGACATCAAACTGTTGTTAGAAGTTGTTATTGAGCGAACATGAACGAAACGTACAGAAAAGAATTATTTCTTTCCTGTGTTGCCATACTTCTAACGAACAAAGTATTAATGTTGGAGATCTCAACAATATTTAAGTTTTTATTGACTTCGCAAACAAGTGATAAAATATGAACTTGATTCGTATGAATGTATTAAACATTGAGTTATCAACTAATTAACATTAAATAAACTAATTAGACTTGGTTCGCTTAGAAACATCTTTGCGTATCTTACATGTTACTGATTTTTTTTTCAATCTTCAGTCAAGTCAAAGTAAGCCATTATATCAACGTATAAATAATGAATTTTTTTAGTAAATGTACAATTCATATAATTAAAGGAATTATAAACTGATATATCATCATGAATCATCATAAAATAAATTGATGTATTCAAGATATACAGCAATACAATGACTGTATGCCATCACATTGTTGTCATTGGTAAGGATTTTGTTCCCATTTTGTCTGATCAAGATTTCAAACGCGATCCTTACTGATTGCTCCTAGACAATAGGCGACGATGGGAGATTTAATTGTACTTTTAATATTTCCTATAAAAAATAATTTTAATAATGTTGAATGTATACATAATCCAAGACCGAGTATTTCGGCGCTTTACCCAAACTATTCGGTATGGTAATTGTTAGGTAAATTCGTCAGTAGATTACCTAACTTGAAACGGGTTGTCAAAGTAAATACGCGTAGTTGATATCGGTTGGGGTCACAGAGATACCTACTGTTCCACTTTTTTGTCGGAGTCAAAGGTCTATTTTTTAAATGTAACTATGATTTTAATTATTAAGGGCCTAAGTGCGCTCAAAATAGGACTATTCAGAAAATATGTCTACAGATTTTTATGCAATAACATTAAAAAAAACAACTTTTATCTCAGTTTTGTGTCATTATCTCACGGAATGCTACCGTGAGATAATGACTCAAAACTGCGATTGATTAGATGTTGCTAAACACCTTTGCGTTCATTATCTTCGTCCGATTATAGAAAATACTAGCTGTTACCGCGACTTCGTTCGCGTGGAATTTAACAAAAAAGTTATTTAGTAGAAATAAAAGTAGCCTAAGTTACTCCTTCTTACATCAGCTACCTGCCAGGGAAAGTCCCGTCAAAATCGGTCCAGCCGTTTCAGAGATTAGCCGGGACAAACAGACAGACAGACAAAAATTGTAAAAAGAAATATTTTGGTATATGTACCGTATATACATTCATATGCATGTAGTAAAAAGCGGTTATTTTAATACTACAATTATTATTTAATATAATAATAATTAAAAACAGTAATTATATAATATATTATATAAATTAATAATTATAAACAGACACTCCAATTTTATTTATTAGTATAGATTAGACACTTGAAAAGAACTTTACGATTACGATTGCAATATTAAAATTCTATGTATTCGTTGCTTAATAATCGAAAATAGTCGGTAAATTCATCCTCTTTATCATCCTGTACCTAAGATTGGCCAAAAAATATATCAAATGAACGATATGCAGTCGGAGATAGATTTTACTAAGACTTCATTGTCTATTCTTTACTGAAGAAATAGTATTTATATTGTTACTAAGCTTCTCGAAGGATAGCCGAGAAGAGGAAGTCGGCAAGCTTACGAAGTTTCTGGAAGGGTGGCCGACCCTTCCAATGAGAACAATGGAGGCAATTCAAATTCAAATTCAAAATCATTTAATCATATAGGTATTTAGTAAATACACTTATGAACGTCATTTTTTGCTTCTACCACCGTTTCGAAATGGTGCTTTAACAATGAGAAGAAGAAACGGAGAATAAAAGTGAAACCCAGGTAGTAATAAAACCTACCTGGGACACTTCAGGCTAATCTCGCCCTTATGCCTTAGGCAAAAGGGGCGCGGTTATCACACATTGTCGAAAGGAGGTTGTTTACCTGGCCCGCTATTGTTATATCGATTTCCGGGAATTGCGTTGTTGTTGACTTCCACGAAGGCCGTGGAAGGATCTGGAAGCCCGGAAATCGATATAAATAGCGGGCAGGGTCGGCCACAGGGCATTCGGCTCCCGGATACGAAGCGAAGAGTTCTCTCTCTCTACGAAGCGAATAACTGAGATCTACGAGTGCAACTGCGATTGTGAAGTGAAATAAAGTCTCTGTGGAATTACTTTGGCATTTTACGAGCCTACGGATCCTGATACGTAACAATATAGTTCACAGTTTCCGAGCAGTTTTATGCTTGGTTATGCTGATTCCTTTGATGTTAATATACTATAATTATTATATTGACTTTTACTTAAAACTAGCCTGGCGGCAAAAATTTTTCTCCTAAAAATAAAATAAATAAATTTGGGGTGGACCACCTTTAACACTTAGGTGTATAAAAGATAGATAACAACCTATTCTCACACCTACTGAATATACATATAAAATTTCATAAAAATCGGTCAAGCCGTTTCGAAGGAGTATGGTAACTAAAACTGTGACGCGAGAATTTTATATATTAGATATTATTCGTGACACAACACACGCAGCAGTGTTTCATGTCTTTTTGGATTAAATTATGAGTTTTACAATAATTATTAAAAAAAAACATTAAAAGTAGCGAATCGCATTTCGATTAAAACTCTACAAAACTTGGAAAATTTCGAGCTTCATTGAGAGAATATATAAGTTTATTTAAAAATTTATTCGGTTTCCTTAAAATTAAAGGTATTTTTGATTACAACCGTATCTCGTGTTTCATTAGTAGCATTCTACATATAGAACACACCACAAAGATTAACTAAACGGTATGTCTGAACATCTACTTATTAATTTATATAAAAAATGAAACCACTAAATATGATCACATGAACTTCTGAAGTGAAGTGCGTTCAATATAATATAAATGGTTTCATTTGAAGATATTTACCCAACCCACCTTTAACCCCACGTTTTGTGTAAACACGAGAAAATTTAGACTCAAGTTGCGTCTTTAAAGAATTATCAGTAGGCTAGCGAAAGGAAGGAGGTAACTTCATAAAAAAGGTATCTTTACAATGCATGCGAGTGTTGCCTGCGAGGTGAAAGGACTACTTGTAATTTATCATTTTTAAATGATACCACTCATATTTTATCGATCGATCTTTGCTTCAGAAGTTCGTGAGCTCATATATCATTAATTAATCTTATCTTCATTTTCAAGGCTCGGAAATGTACATGGGAGAATTTTGTTTATTTATTTACTTTCTTTGTTGGGTTGTGTTTATATACAATTATGCTGTTGAACGACCAAACAGATAAGAAAACAGACCTTGAATATTGTTTATTTCAACTTGGCTTCAATCGACGTTCTAAAAATGGTCCAACAGAAATAAACATGAAGCAGTGAATCTAAAGACTATGGAATATGGACCATACAACCGTTGGTTTATGATTATCAAAACACCTACGATGAAGTAAATTTCATTCACTTGAGCTCCTTTAGTCCATAGATCCAAAAAGTGTGATATTATGGAACAACGTGGGGCATGTCATTAATTACATCATATTGTATATAAATCTAAAGAAACAAAACTCTTAAACTTCAAATGTTAACTGAAAATAAATAGATTTAATTTAATTGGTCTCAAGATGACTAAATGAAATCTTATAACGGTTATTTTATTTCGTTGATTATAGTACGTAATATGGTGATTCAATGCTAAATATTTTAAATGGAAAAACACAACCTTATGTTTTAATGAAATAATTTGTAACTCAAAAGTTTCAAAATATGTGATATCTTATCAAGGGGGGAAAGTAAGTCAATTGTGACACCTCGAATGAGACTGCCTGAGACATACTTCTCCAAAAATAATATAGTTGTTGTGACGTGATTTGATAATGACTTTGGTGACAATTTTTTTACTTATTATATTTTTATAATATAATGATGACATTTTATTTTAAATACCTCTAACAAGAATGCAAAAGCCGCGTAAAGAATGTACCTAAATAGTTTTGTTGTTTCACCTTAGCGGAGGATGCACGGTTGTCGGTTATTGACCCGTGCTAAAAGCTTGAACGATACGGTTACAATAAATTATGGATTGCCTATAAACAATTGTACGGGAGTCATTATGATGACAGACAAAGCATGAAGAACATGCAGAAACAAAATTAGCTGAGGGCTATTAATTACTGGGGCACGTACTAATAATAAAACGGGGCTGAATCTGCATGTAGACTTTGCTGTCGATATAGAGACCTAAACTATTTTCTTCGAATTTTTGTTGACTGCCTGTACACGTATAACACTGAAATCACAAAACAGATTTAGGTGATTCTCGACATAATTGGAACTTATGTAATGGGCCATAATCTTAGAATCTTTTCATCGCGGCAAATGGACTAATTCTCGGGGAGTTTTCGAAGCGTAGCGAGGGCGGGTTACTGATTATACATAAGCATAAAGTACACAAACGTGACAAGCCTTATTCATTATGAACAGTTGCAGTCGATGCCAAGTCGACAAGATCTACTTGATATTATAACGTATGCGGTTTTCATACACTTAGTGTCAGCAATAAAATCACAAAACATATTATATCTCAAATATTTTACCTTATTTTACTGTTGTTTCGATGTAAGTATGAAATAAAATATTAACAGAGTTGCATTTTTCGTTTTCAAGACACATCATTAGATCCTGAGATTGTCAACCATGGAAAGGTTTTGCAATGTTGTTGTTGCTACAGCAAATATCTTTAAACACGGAAAAAATGTTACTATCCGTTGCGAAGTTCCACACTTTATCTTCAAAACCCTAATACCTGTCTCTGATCGCCCATATATAACTCGATACAGACATCACCGACGCGTTGCCGGCCAATAAAAAGCTATGAATCTGTTTGTTGATTTGCAGATGAACACTACAACCAAAAGTGAAAGACATTCCATTGTTCACTTTTAAAGGATGCTTATTCATCACCACGGCCGTGGCGCCACCATACTAAGCAGTGAATTATCAGTACAATAGAATGTGCAGCGAATAGTGGAATCGCAGAAGTTTCGATGCAATATTTCAACCTGTAAATTCTTAATCTCTTAATGGACAGTACGAGATGTAACCTTATCTTGTGTGGTTAAGAAGACGAATTAGGAAATGAAACAGCATCTTCGCATCGGGTAGCCTTGCATACCGTATCGCGGCGACCGCGTCCCGCGGCGCATCTTATCGGGTGTGACTGAGCCCTTAAACGAAAGAATTTATTTACCTACCTGCTATATTTGGAATGATTTAAAAACTGGTTTGAGTTGTCGTCCTATTTGGTTAAAGGCATCTGTAGGATTTATTTTTCTTTGTATTTATTCCATGTGCAGTGAATAGGTACACACTTGAGTGGCTGGAACGGTCACCCATGCAAACGCTTAAGTGCCGTTTAAAAACCTGTACCTACTATTATATGATATATTATACCTTTA
>PDGT01000051.1:576671-587433 GCA_003671415.1 Megathymus violae
AAAAATATTATAGTTGTTTAGTGTTTTTGGTAATTATTTATAAGGTAACCTTGCCAAACTGGTCTTGGCGTTTGGCAAGTTATCGCGATGGGTTAGATTTTATCTTAACATATACATAAAAACAGATATAATGGTGAAACTTTAACAGGGCTGGTGGGCATTGTTTGAATACCAAATACGAATACAAAAGAAAAAAATGTTTAGCCTCTTTATATTCTAATTGTTATCTGCCTATCAGTTGTTGCATTTAGCGGAAAATATATAATTATGTTGTTTGTCATATATATTTGGCATACCTACAAGCCGCTATTTTTAAAAAACTGATTCGGCTGATGAAACATGTGTCAAGCTATACAGTAAGTGGTTACAATAAAAAAGTATTTAGTTATAAATTGACGTAAGTGATATACTTCTTGAAATATTTGAGTTCAGTTATCTGTGCTGTATCTTATGTGGATCACGTGGGTAAAAGCTACAACCTACACCACATCGGGTTTCTTGGATCCCTTGCTTTATTGATTCAGAAAATGTGCAGTATTTATTATTTTGTTTATTTTATGTATTTATAGTGTATTAGGGAGTTATATTTAGATAACATCAAATTATTTAAAGCTAGAAAAAATACTTAAATTTTTAATCCTCAAAAAGAAAACCAACACCATATGCAGACGGTAGTTTATAGTAATTCAAATTAATTAATTCAAACTGGGTAGCGTATATAATAATATTTTATTTTAATCAATAAGTAAAGTGTTTTGATATAACTTAAAAATAGTCCCTGGGAGATCGAGGTTCGCATTTTTTTGGAGAATATAGTTAAAAAAACCCACTAAATTCAATTAATTTAATGTATTTGTATTCCTATATATAATGTAATAAAAAATTGTTTAAAAAAAATATTTGTTGGTTATTATTATGTAGTTTAAATCAAGTAAAACAGATCGCCATTGTAATGTACTTTATTAATGATAATATTCATCTCCTTCACACACATGAGCACCGCAAAAGACAGCAAATATACTGTTCTGTGTGTTCTGTTCTGTGGCGCGCTTACCTTGCATGCAAATTTGTTTTCAAAATGTCTTTTTTAATGTGTTTAAAATCGCTTATTTTATTTATAATTAATATTTACACGTGATAAGCACAGTTTGTGATCATACCACGTGTGTAGTCGCATGTTGTGACCTGTCAAGTAAGTTTGCATGAGTTCCGTTGCTCACACACAGCTGTTCTTATTATCCTAATCTTATCCAACACAGCTGTATTTCTGCAATCCACAAAAGGTACATTATAGAGACAATTCGATACGTGGTCATACCTTATTCCGCAGAACTCTAGCCGTCCACTGCTACACCACTGTCTGATCTGTACCACGATATTTTTTATTCATAGAGACGACCCACCACTTCTTTTGTGGTCCTTCGAGCCGAATTTTTTCAAATTTTCATATAACCATACTTAATATATTTACCGCATGTTTATTATACATTTTATATAACATTTAGTGTGCAAATTAATTACGCAGTTATTACCTAGTTGTAAATAGTCACTCAAGTATTTATTTTTTAAATTATATATTTATACAATATTTAATGTATTGAGTAACTGGTCCATAACATAGGAATTAATTTATTCAATCGCCGTTAAATAACCTGTTTGCTCAAATCAGGTATTCACTTTTATAACTGAACGTGTTTTCATGTTATTCATGCGCTTTATTTTTTATTCTACCTCCAACAAATGTTATTTTATTCGCTACGTAGTGATTGTTGTTTCATAGGGTCCTACGAGTATTTGTCTGCTCTATTTAAAATTATTTTTACTTAACTTCGACAAGATTATTTTGTTCGTATTTCGTGTTGAATTTGGTTATATTATTATATGTATATTAAAAAAAATCTTGTGAAAAAGGACATCTATATACACGAAGATATCTTCGACACTGATTCCGAAAGTTTAATTGAAGCAAAACGTGACGCATTTTTTTTTTGTTTACAGCGTATTTATAATTTGTCTAGAACCGTATTTAATAATTAAAGGTAGCATGGAATATTTTTATAAATAAATAAATATTAAATAAGCATTTACATACTCACACACCCGCACTAGGATTCCCTGTGTTCCGTGTGGCATGAACATACACGAATATGACATTACAAACTCCCATGACCGAGAACAAACGTTTATCTGTCACATAAATGTCTGCTTCGGCTGGGAATCGAACCCGGGACGCCTCGCTCGGCAAAGTCACTACCAACCGGAGCGAATTTGAACCTGTGAACAGTTCCAAAATCTATATTACGAAATAAATTTGAAGCTTTACTTTAAATATATAGTAGGTACATTATCAAACTTGGATTACTTTTGTAGAAATTTTTTTTCATTTAAAATGAATTCATTTTCAATGTATCGACTCAGCCGTATCTTCAAGTTAAGCAGCATTTTCTTACGTCAGATAATGGTGCCCTTTGTAAGTGGCCATTGTTTTAAGAATAAAAAATATGATTATGAATTCGCTCTAACGGATAGTGAAAAAGTATTTTATCTTGTCTGTAAATAAATTGACAAGGCTATGTGTATATGCGCAGGGTTATCACCTATCGCAAAAATTATCACGTTTGTGGTCAAATTTCACTATAACGACGACTGCCCCTGGCCAGCCGCTGCTTATTGTAATCAGTTCGTTAATACTAATAATAATAGTTGATCCCTTATGTGAAGTCTTAAAACATAAACATACCATACATATATCAGTGTTCTTAATGAGCAAACAAAATGTCTCCATTTGAAACATACAAGTTTATGAAAGAGTTTTTTTTTGTAGCAATTGTTTAAGCTGTAAACATAAACCTTTTGAATTGTTCTTCGGTATGCAACTATTCTCATTGTTCGGTGCGACGACATATATCAATACGTTTTAACCAACCTTTCAAAATAATTACGTAAAATAACCGCAAATATATCTTCACCCACTTCCGCTCGCAATCCGCATTGCACGATCGATTCGGCGCAGCCGCATTCTAATTCCGCGCTTAAACATTACAATTATGACCTGATGCTTCCTACGGGCTAAATCTTTTCTTTTCTGTTTTTACTTCTTCTTCGTTCGTCTAGTTCTTTCCTTCGCTTTCGTAGATATATTACTAACAACGACGTATCAGTGTATAATGTTTCCCGTGATCTCGAAGATCGCACCGGATTTACCCTTATTAGGCGCCACAAAAAATAAAGTTTTTGATTTAACCACCCGCCTTTTAGTAGACGTTTGATCGACCCTGGTTCAATAATAGACTATATTTTTTTCGAATGCAACCGCTTATCGCTGCCGATTTCTGACAGGCACCGCTTTGTGGAGGTTCAAGGCATCGGTGGAATGTTACAAGTTCTCGATTACGCGGACGTTATGTTCGCCTCGCGCTCGAAACACCGGTCAATGTTGTGTCTGCGCCGCTGATAGTGATAAAATAGCTAATTGTTTACCGGAATTTCCGGAACGGATTCCGGAGGCCCTGACATGTAGTGGTTGGAGTTACATTCAAGCGTATTGTCCCGTTATACGCCGTGACAAAACTGAAGTTCAGAAATGAAAATCGCTTTTTCATTAAACGACATACTACACACAATTTGCGATCTAAAAAAAATCAATTATTAACATTATTTTGAATGTCGTTTTTTTATAAAGTGGCTTTTTCCCTAAAGTTATACAAATATGCTTGTGTATAGAATACATCCGTCGTATCGCAAGTATCAAAGAATTTTACTTCGATTTAATTCTACTGATTCTTTTATAATCGATATTATATTCGAGTGCTCCCCGTACCTTGGTTTAACGACCTTGTATCATCTAGAAAATGAAGAGAGATTTAGTTATCCTCGCGCCGCGGATATCGTAGAACGAGACATTTACGGGGATGGTCTCGCATTCTCTGCTCCTTACTCAAGCAAACACTGAAACCCACCGACTTATACGAGTAGCTTGCTAAGCCATTCCTATATTATTAATAAATATTAAAAACATAAATTATAGTTTAAGAAAACTAAAAAAAAACACGCTTTAATAGCAAAGCAAACTAAACTAAAAAATACAATAGAATGTTTTAAAGTATAAACAGCAATAGAAATTCAAATAATCGATTGTAACGAATTAATGTGGAATAAGATTAAAATAAAAATTAAGTTATTAATAAAATTATTCAAATATAGTAAAAAAGCGTGCTTGATATAAACGTTGCAATTATTTTATTGGTAGCTATTATTTATTGTTAATGGTAGCTTTTATTGGCCGTATTGGGGCGGCCTAGAATACTCCCCCCAATCCCATGCTGACAAAACAGGGTGTCGTAAGAGGCGACAGAAATCAGCCTGCTTGGTGGTAGGGCTTCGCATAAAGATTATATTATCAGTGTTATTAATAATTCATTAATATTATTGCTGGTGTTATTATCTTTCCGTAAAGCCTGCCTGGCTAGTTATCACCCTCCTGCTTGAGTCAGCCGCCAAACGACTCGTCGTGTTCCGGCCGGGGGCTTGAGAGCCAGTTCTTTCTTTCTTACCTTCTCATTTCCTGGCCGACAACGCATCAATGATACCATTGGTTTTGCTGGTGTCCATGGGCGACGGTACCACTTACCATCAGGTGGCTCGTCTGCTCGTTTGTCAGCTATTAACATAAAAAAAAATATAATGTCTCGTTTCATTAACTACGTATTTCCATGTCAACCGAGTAAATTCTGATGTGCATGGTACTGTCTACACGTATTACCAACGTTACGCTTTAACACACATTGATAACATCAATTTATACTTACCTAGTTCTTTGAATTCAAATTGAGGTCATGACTCACGAGCACAATATTACTACCTAAGCATAAATAGCAAATCGGTACACTATTCACCGAGGGAAGAATGTTTAACGACCAACAAACAAGGGTATAGATCAGAGCTGGGGAACTTATTTACCATAAGAGGCCGCATTTAAAGCAGGCAGTTATATGGATTTATTGCATTATACAGAAATTATATAAAAGAGTTATTACACAAAATGGTTTAAAACGCGATAGAAGTTTTGTTTGGTGAGATTATTTGCATTTGTTTCTTGTCAGAAAGCAATTGAATATTTGATTGAGTTTTGCAACGTGTAATCTTGATCCTCCAAATGGGAGTTTGTTAACTTGTTCTAATTTTTGTCATGTGAGAAAATTTTAACTCGCAACAGAAAGTGCTACTAAAGCAGGAAAGTAAACGGCGTGGATGCTCTCGTCGATATGGATACTTCAGCATTTTTCAGATATTTATGATTTTACAAGACGTTACATTGTTTGGAGATGGTAAGTCACAAGCGTCTTTTTAATATATTAGTATAAAAACTAGTTGTTGTGTAGAAAACACACCAACACTATTTTTAATTTCATTTTATAAATTTTTTGATTGTTGTTATCAGTATAATTAAAATTAAATTACACCAAAGCTAGCTCGCACTGAGGCCACACAAACATCTCACTGAGGCCACATCCAGCCCTGAGGCCGCAGGTTCCTCATCTCTCGTATTGATAATAAACACAATTTTGGAATCGTCATTCTTCCGAATAATATATTTTATAATATAATAGTAATTTTGTGGATTTAAAGTTATGATAACACTAGGAATGAAAATTGATCTTGATATTTTCGTTTATGAAATAAAATACCTAGAGAATATTTTGTTTGCTAAGTGAATTTTGTCTGCATACCATACGCGGGTAGGCAGGATGCGTTTTTAGCAACTGCTCGCTAAATTAATACAGATGTCATGATTTTAATAAAGAACATATACGGGATATTTCATACAGTTTCTTGATGCTTAAGGCAATAGATTTTTATATGCTAATAATGTACCACACAGGTTGATTCAACGTCTAGTCTCCGCGCCGCTTTAATGGAAGGAGACGTTAACAATTAAATAATATATAACTGCGCCCGTTTTGCTTCTCATTTTGGTGTCAATGAAAATTGTCTTTAAATCTTGTGTTCAGCACGGCGAGACAAGCTTAGATTTCGACCCAATTGCATGGGTAATTCATGGTCATTAACGAACCGTTTACCCATGGTTGGGCCTTGATCACAATGTAGGTAACTAGGTCGGTGTAACAATATTTATATCAGCTAAGATTGCATATAATTAACACTTGCCGGTGCTTACCACGGGAACCGTTCATCAATTTCCTCATAAATAGAATCATGATTGAAATTTCTATGTTACCTTATACGTCTTCGAATTTAAAGGACAAAATGTCAAATTTTCAAAATTTTAAAGTAAAATCTGTATTTATTCCATGTGTTCTTAATCGTCTTCTTTCCCATTAAATACATAAATATAGTTTTTAAACTTAACTGAGTTAACCCCAACCAAAGGTCGCGTAACTATTCGACCCCATATTTAACTACGTTTAAAAGTAAGGTCAATGGTAAGGTCTAACCTCTTCAAATCATCCCGTTTTAATGACATTGTGTAAATATATTTTAAAACTTTTTTTGTGTAAATAGCCGACAAACGAGCAGAAGAGGCACCTGATGGTAAGTGTTCACCGACGCCCATGGACATTAATAACACCAAAGGCATCATTAATGCGTTGTCGGCCAAAAAATAAGAAGAAAGAAGGAGAGTACTGGCTCTCAAGCCCCCAGCCGGAACAAAACGAGTCGTTTGGTGCCTGATCCAAGCAAGATGTGTTGTAACTAGCCAGGCAGGCTTTATAGAAAGATAATAATACCAATAATAATATTAATGACTAATTTATTATCAACGTTTATGTTAATGTTGATAATATAATTCTTAAGTGAAACCATACCATCAGGCAAGTTGGCTTCTGGTGTCGCCTCTTACGACACCCTGTTCTGCCAGCATGGGATTAGGGTCGGTATTATAAGCCGCCCCAATACGGCCAAAACTGATTTAATTTCGAGAAACTGATTTCAAAATATATTTGTAATTAAAAAAGAACTAGTTAGATAACGCTCGGATATTAAGTTTCAACATACGAAAAAGATTGATTCTACGCTCCTTATCTGGTGCAGTCTACACTCGCGGTAGGTATTATAACGAAACCGCGGCCTTGAGCAAAGGGTTAATGATCGCCCTTATTTACTTTCAGTCGTGATAGTAATCACACTGAAATAGTTCGACCAAAATACGTTAATTTCCACAATAAATTTGGCGTTTATTATCTAAAACAACGATTTTTATATCGTTTTCATATATGAATTGCGACAGGGAATTATTTAATAGCAAATTAAAACAATTCATATTAAAATTAATAATTAAAACATTTAATAGTAAATTATTTTTTTTAAATAAGGTATTGTATGTAGATGAAAAGTGTAATAATAATATTTTAGTTCCATTTTAGCGTTTAAGAATGACGGTTTTGTCTTTAACGTGTATTATAATAAAGTGATGACTTAGATTCTGAATTTGATTTGGTACAATATTAGAATTATTTTACAATAAGTTTCAAGAACTTATTAGGTACTTCATAATACTTTTTTACAAGCAGCTGTTTACGAAAAAATAGTATGTTTAGGATTATATAGAAGGATGCCTCCCTTCTTAAATCGTATGGAAATCGATCCTGAGGCGTAAATTTCAACGATTAAAGAAAATTTCTCTGCGTACTAGTTGTTTTCAAAAAAAAAAAAAAATAGTTGCCGGCGTATGAATATTGAGTACGGTTAATTTATTTGTATTTCTTCGATCCTTTTATTTGTAAAGTAATTTCGTCCTGTCACGGTAGCCGATGGTTGATTCCTCAGTGGATAAGTGTAAAATAATTAAACACCTTTTGGAGAAAACAACTGCTTTAATCGCCATAAAAGTCCAGAGGAACAAAATTACTATTTGACAATGGTTAAAATTTAAATCTTGTGTTAGTCCAGTAGATCACATCACAAGCGATGCAGACATTGTATTTACTTACCAGAACCCTTGACTTACTTTCATAACACACTTTAATTTCATATTCCACGGAAATAATTTCTCGAGAAAGAAAATTTCTTAGATATTCTTTCTTAGATATTGTCAGAAGTTTTTTTTTGTAATTTTTTTTGTAAAGTTTCCATTAACATGTAGTGACGAATGATTTAATTACATAAAAACAAAGAAAGATGCTAATAATAAAAGTCAATACAAAATTTAATGCCGTTTTTCTTGTGTGATATCAGGAGTTTTAACATAAATGTATGTTAGTGTAACGACGCAGATGTTATCTTAAATATGTTAAATGTTATCTGTATAACAAGAAATGCATATTTATAGCATTACTAGCTGTCACTCGCAAGTTTGCCCGCTCCGGAATTCTTTTAATTAATTAATTTATTTTCAAGAAATGTCCGAACTGTTTGAAGTTCTCCAAATATTGAAATTTCTTTTTCATTAGAAATCCATAGGGAGAGTATTTAGAGGTTTCTGAAAAGGAGGTTTGGGAGGAGCACTCGAGAAGGTATCCCACTATCAATAGTATGTCTCTAGCTCTTCCAGACCTTCGGTATGAGACTATAGACCGTAGAGAATGTGGTGCTGGAATCGGTGTTCAACCTAGGCAGTAGATTTTCCCCAAGACGCAGATCCCTGGTGAACACTTTTGACTCACGATTTCGCTCTATTGTGTTTTTACACGATTTTTATTATGAGAACGCTAATCGCGTTGCCTATACGTTAAGATTTGATTATTGAGCCATCTATATTCTGACATTTGAGTTTCAAGATCGCACATATAGTTGTCGTCTATCCCTAAGGAGACCGAGAGTATGCTCTGAGATAACCTGAGATTCACACTTCACGTAGGTTTTAAAAAACTAATCCTATCTCGTTGCTACCATCCTGTTGTTATATTCGTCAGGTCGTCGTCATTGTGTCAGGCGTGATCGTTTACATTGATATTTAATACGCCTCTTATGATTCGGTACTTATCCCAGTCCAGTTTTCAAGGTTTCTTCTTGAAGGAAATTTTCATCAATTTTCAGATTTTCCCTTAAGTTAACAAGTGACTTCGGTTGTTCTGTCGTTATGTTAGAAATGGCCTCACTCTCTGTTCGTTAATTTTTCGCGTGCCTAATCTCGCATTGAAGTACTCCATCACAACTGTGAAACGGGATTTTGTTATATTTATGGCTACTAAAGTCTAATGTACCTAATTACCTGTATCACCTTCAACGAATATTGTTGAGATATTCTGAGTATAAGCTACGCTTCCCTTGCTTAGCCTGTGTACGAGAAACCCGACGCCACCTTGGAACAATGTTCGTTCTCCCGGTAATAGAACAGGTTTCTGGATTTGAGTATTACCGTCTCTTCTCCTAGTCTTTGCACCTCAGATAATGCCAAAATACTCCAATTTAACCTGCCTATCTCTTCTTCCAGCTCGTATATTTTATCATCGATCCTCAGAGTGACCTGGTATGTTGCCAGGTGACTGCTAACAGGTGATTCTTAACATCCCTATCCCTCCATTATCGTAGCCTGGAAACGATTATGACTAGACTAGGTAGATATATTATCTATACTAATAGTAAAATTCTAACTTATCGCTTTCTGTACATGAACGATATATGAGAAAAAACATTATTACTGGCTTTTATTAACGCAATGGAACCCAAAATAGTAGTTGTTAGGTTTTTTGCCTGTTTGTCTGTGCGTTTGTTCTCTGTCTGTCTAACCGATTTTCTTCTGGTTTTCACTAATGTAGTGCAGTAAGCATCACTTAATATTTAAAGTTTGTTTAATTGCAATAAGTCCATAAATAAAAATGTTATAAATTAATTGAAAATAATGTAAGGCGTAGTTTTTCTTAAGCGAAGCGAGGGCAGTTTGCTAGTTATAATCTAAAATTGGCCTGGAAGTAAATTAGGATACACATAACCGATAGTGAGAGTATTCTGCATCTAAACAAGCTGATATACGGATATCGTAGTTATATCTACAGATTCGGTTGGAACTAACATTCCAATAGCTGCAATCTGAATCTGATTTCCTGAATAATTAAAATAATTAAACGATTGTAAAACTAACAATTTAATCAGTTAAAAATTGAAGAGTGCAAAGTTATTCATTAATAATACAATGTAGTATGTAGTGTTATTGATTCACCGCTCGCAGTCTCATTTAATACAATTATTTTGAATAATTTAATCATGTGTTATGTGCACTCATGACGTTTTCTTGAGAAGTAAAATGAATCTTTACTACGGAATACTTTACTGTGCGTGGTCTGTCACACACGATTTTTATCATGCGAATCTTTATAATTATCATAACCGATTAGGCAATATGACACAAAGACGAATGATACAGGTATGAAATATTTTACTACCGTTATTATGCTGATAGGCGATAATCCATTAGTGAACACAACAGTAATAGAAAACAGCATCGTTATTGAGGAGGGCTGGCTCTACCATTCGGCTCCAGATCGGATTGGTGGAAGGGGCATAAGAATTGCTATCTAACGATAACAAACTTGTCTATTTGCCTTACCTTCGAACTCGAAAAGGTTCAAATTCAAATACAAAATCATTTAATGGTTTAGGTATTTTGTATATACACGTATGCACGTAATTTTATGCATGTATTACTTTTTCTCGTAAAGGTGCATCGATCCAATATTTCAATTTCGCAAGGATCTCAAGTGGCTCCCAATTTGACTTCGCTGGAACACTTGGCTCTTTAAAATCCTGCATAGCGCTTCTTCCATTTACTTTAACGTCAATTTACCTTCGTATACATTCTCCA
>PDGT01000051.1:587647-613360 GCA_003671415.1 Megathymus violae
ATACCCTTGCTTTTCATATAAATATATTTTGTTTCCTGTAATTTTTATCCGTATATAAAATAAATAAATATAAATAAACCAATCGAGATAGACAACTGGCCGTGGGCTCTAAATAAATCAAGGGCTAATAATATTTTTCTACTCGAACTAGTTTAACTCGATCGACCACTTACGATTAATACATTGAGTAATTAAATTTTCATTTTAATTTTAAAATCAAGTTATTTAATGCAAGTGATTACAGAATTTAAAATGGTAATTGTTAAAACTAAACAAAGACATTTATATGATAATATATGTATTGCTAATGTTTGCTTACTCACTTCCAGTAAGTATAGTAATTTCGTATGAAATAAATTACATTATTATCATCGCTAGTATCCATTAAAGGTTACCACCAAGTGCAAACACTATCAGACTTCAGTGTACCAATGATTGCTAGAGAATATATTAAATAGAGCTGCGTATTACCAGAGATTATAATGCTAAAGGATTGTAACGGATTTCCCAGATCAAAAACTGATTCTGCTATTAATTTCTCAAATAAGGACATTTTAATAAATTGTCATCATCATCATTACCGCCCATGTTTTCATTCACCGAATGTAATGATAAGATAATAATGATTCGTTTATGACTTCTTTCCTCAGTAACTAATATGGAGCGTGGGCCTTTCATTTTTTTGTGTTTACAGTTATGACGTTTGAAATTTCATTTAAAATCTGAACGATAATATACACCATAGCTTGTAACATTTTGGACCATAATAAAAAATATAAATAAGAAATGAATGAGTTGTTATAAAGAAAACTAAAATTGCCAAGTGTTCACTATGAACCTAGATAACTGGAGGTATTTGTGTTTTGATACTAATTTATCAATCAAAGTTAGTTCCCATTGGAGCCACAGCTAGACTGTACGGTGCTTTCCATCGGATAAAATAATTCAATTGTCTCTCTTAATTTAAAGGGAAGTGAAACCCTGATTGTATTTAAATTATCATTTGAAGAATCATTCAAATAAGTTTCGGTAAAATACTTTTACTGAAAGATTCACCTGATTTCTTTAAAAATGAGAAGAGTCAAAGTGGCATGGATAAGTAGCTATACACCACAACGTGTTTGACGTATGTACATAACCAGTTGTTCTGTCTCCTACTGATGGCTCAAGGGTTAAGCGTAGCTTTATAATACTTGTATAGTACGCACAGTTATTAATGATAATTACCTTCAATAAATACTCGATTTTTCTAGGCGTTAGTATCAATGCAAATGTCAATTACGGTGCAATTATATATTCTATTAATTATTACCTTAAGGTTACAGTACTATGCTTTGTCATCTACATTAATTATAAAAGTAACAGAGTCTACACATTTAACATTGAATATTTTTGTAATTTTTTTATAAGGTGCGTGAATAGGTATATTTTTTATAAGTGTCTCGCCCACAGAAAATTTTCACGTTACAACATGGTTACATATGGTGATTTTAATGACATGTAGGAAATTGTATGTATTTAGGATTTATCTTTCAAGTTACAGAAAAGTCTTTACTAATGTTAGGGTTCTAAAATTCGTTGCAATAGTTGAATAATTATCAGACGAACAGATCAATATCTGTTTAAGGCACATCAACGTCAATGATTTCACGTTTGATTGGTTGGTAATACAATTTTTCGGGTCGTAAGCTAGCGATGATTTAAGTTTACGAAACATACCTAAATTCATCGACGTATACACCCCTATTTGAGGGTCTAACAACACACCCCCACCCGTCATAATTGATGTCATTTTAATTTTTTTTAACTCTTGTAGATACCTCTGTCGAATGATACCGAGGTAAAAATATAGTCTATTATACAAAAGTAAACTTAATGGATAGTTTAAACTTAAAAATGTCTTAACAATTACCAATGTTTATTTAAGTAAAAAGATTATCTATTTTTTTATTCTTATAACATACTTCAATAACTAGCACATTGATACTACAGTTTTTGTACTGTCCTAATACTTAACGATATTACCTACAAATCAACATCAAAATTATTGTTCTTAAATGCATAATTCGAGAGTTATTACTGTTTGATTATATCCAGTGTTCAGTGCACGCGTGCAATGCAGTAAACCTAGTTTTTGATATGCTTTGACATGAACAAGTGGTTCAAGATAATTAAAGGATCTATGAGAAAAAGTGTTACTTATTTCGTGTAATTACCATTTGGCCTTTCTTTGCCATCTTGTAGTATTTATAATCTATAAATATCGTTAAACGAGAAATGACTCGTTTTGATTGCGTTCTCGCAGTACTGCCTGCGATCTGGTATAATATGCCAGATGGCGATTATTGGTATAATAATGAAACACCTTATGTTGGCATATTATATGCGCTATACTTGATTGACTGATAAGGACGCATGGAAATAAATAGCGCGGCAGTCGCAGCCGCGTGTGGTTCCGCTCGAGTTAGATTTACAAAATCTAATCTATACTAATAAATAATATTAGAGTGTCTGTTTGTATTATTAAAATTGCCGCTTTTTACTACATGCATATGAATGTATATATAGTACATATACCAAGATAACATTTTTTACAATTTTTGTCTGTTTGTCTGTTTGTTCCGGCTAATCTCTGAAACGGCTGGACCGATTTTGACGGGATTTCACTAGCAGGTAGCTGATGTAATAAGGAGTAACTTAGGCTACTTTTATTTCTACTAAATCACTTTTTGTTTAATTCCACGCGAACGAAGTCGCGGGCACAGCTACTAATAAATATTTATTGTTTTTAAATCATGTAAAACGGAGTTTTTATTTGGCTTTTCGTCTCGTTCATATAACGCACCTTTTCAAACGTAACTAAAGCAAAATAATGGTGTTTGTAATTTTAATAAATTGCCATGAAATAAATTGTTAAGTACATGTAGGTAGGTATAATGTGAGTTATATGGAAATATAACACAAAGCTAAACACAAGTTAGTATGGAAGTTATGTTCAGATCTTAGAACTATCGATTCATTTTTAGGATTCTATTTTTTTGTTTTATTACAGGATTTCTTGTTAAAGGAATTTATTGTTTCAATTAATTTCAATGTAGGGGCCAATATGACAATTCTGAAATGCCTAATAAAAATTAAGAATTATAAGTTTTTTCTGGTGCGGGTAAAATTTGAAAACATAAGGCATAACAAGGTTATGGGAAGTAAAACGAGGCCGGATAAGTGATGAAATATAAGATTTAAAATAAGAATAAAAATTTAAAACAATCATATTTTTATACATAGTTTCATTTTTAACTATACATACTACTCTCTATTTGTTTGTAGGTTAAATAACTTAAATCGTGAGTACCTTATACAGTTAAAATGTATAACGGCCGCGATGATGTAACTATAAAATATTGGTTTATTTTATTAATGTTACGGTAGAATGGGGATTATTGACTCGTTCACCTTAATGAACTCGTTTACTGTCTCGTGATGTGTAAAGCAAACTATTTCCGCAAAATAGTTCCGTAGTTCATTTCGCTCCTTGAACTTAAACGTTATGAGTTCCTTCGACAGTTCAGTGATAAAATACTTCTCGCTTAGAACTGAACGAAGCGATTTAAATATTTTATGATTTGGTTCTGCGTCGCGATCAGAATCCGCTTTTTACTTTATTATTCATCGAAGTTCGAAAACGTTTATGTACAATATAAGTACGAACGTATTATTTTGATTTCTATGTCACTTAACATTAAACAGAAAGTCGATTTCTCATACTTATACTTTTAGGCTTTTGACTGACATTTAAGATAATAAATACCTAGATTTCACACGTGAACGGGTCCGCTAATTAACGATTATTGTCGTTATTCCTACTTTCTTTCGTTATACTGTCTATACTTTCATTGTTTTCCTGTGTTTTAGCCGAAGCTCGAGGGGTCGTAGTTAAGGAGTTACTGAACTACTGAGTTTTGGGACTAGGTTTATCTCGTTTTGTGAATTACAAATTAAAATATTAATAGATTTGAAATTAAAATATTGATGGCTTTCTTGTTTGTGACCGATGGTAATGGAGCGAACTTTGGGTTTTGGGTGACGCTTACTGCAATGCATTGTTGAGGGCCAGAGGGGAAAAAAAATCTGACAATTATTGTTTTGGGATCTGTTGCGTTGATAGGGTCCCCTAACCGTAGTATTTTCCGTGTATTCCTAGTGTACAGAAGGCGATCGCTTGGGATTTTGTTGTATATATGGATTATGCAAGTTCCTTGAAAGAAAATGTCAAGGGGAATTTATTAAATAAGGTCATAGCACACTTATCAACTCGGAGAGGAATCGTCACCATATCAACTCGAACGCACCGCGGTTCGTGAGTTGTCCCAAGGCGAGGCGATTATGATACGATTCCGATTAGTGTGCGTTGCAGTAGGAGTTTCATACAAAGAAAACTGGACGGCTCAAGCTGATATGGTGACCCCTTTCGGAATTGATATGTGTGCTAAGACTCTTAAGATGCTCTACAGAGGTAAACGACGTAATCTTGCCCGAAGCGAGCTGTTATTTGAACATCTCGTTCATAATCACAAGTTACTGCAAATTGACATTTTTTTACGTATTATAAACTAATGCTTAATATATATGTATTTGTATTTACTAGGCCGACTTCAAACCTAGGTTATAGTTGAGTAATTACTGTGAGAGTAATAAACTGATTTAAATTTATACTGTGTGGATTGAATGTACAAAAATATTCTTTGTTCACGTAAATATTACTAGCCGAATCCGGTTTATCTTTTTTACACACTATGTATATCATTAATTAACATATTTCTTATTAACACCAGCTCTCTTGTACCCAAAGTTTGACTTGAGGTGATCGTGTAGATACCTGGGTGAGAAGGCCGCTTTTTCGTCACAAATGTATTTTGTACGCAGTATACAACAAATAATACTTCAATTGTATAGTCCCAAATCGTCAAACATCGATTATGTATATGTTTAGATATACCCACTATGTGAACAATGCTTAGGGGGTGAGAGTAGGGAGTGACGCTCCGGAGCATCGCACAAAGAGGAGGTACCGAGAATATAAATACTGTGTAATGTATTCTATCTCATTTTCTCGCCGGCTTAATCCTATACAATTATGTATCGAGTTTCAAATCATAACGGTTCTAAAGAAGTTACACTTCAAAAATTAACTAAATTTAGCAAACATTATAATAGATACATCCAAGTTAATGTCGAAATGGCAAAATTTTAAATCGTAGAACTGTGTATGTATGCATTTTTAACATTGTTGTTGAATGAACTAAGAGCTATATGTTTAACACTTTATTAAATTACATATTTTAAACGAAAATAAAAATTACTTCATAAACCAGAAAGTCTCAAAAGGCATAAGTTTCTTTCTTTTTTTTTCTTATTTCTTGACCACTTACCATCAGGTGGTCGTTTGTTCGTTTGTCGGCTGTTAACATAAACAAAAGTGTAAGAAAACAAATAAAAGTAAATTAATTTCTGTGATGGCAAAATTCTTTGTCTATTATTCCAGTACACATGAAAATACTAGGTTATATATGTTATGTTATGTTTTTATTTGTTTGCAAAATATATGTTTTGCGAGTATGAACGTGGGGGAAAATGACACTAAATGATTTAAGTTAATGCACATTTACCACGGTAACACAAAAGAGCTTATTTAAAAAATACTGCACGTGCAATGTTGACCGTTATATCAGATATCGATGTGATTATAATTTTGTCATATTAAAAGTTATGAAAATAAAACTGGTTTTACAATGCTATGAACATTTCGCTCTCTGTATTTAAGAAATGACTCATAAAGAAAAACCTTAACTAAAGACTTAAATTTCCTTAAGATACTAACTGAAAATAAAATACTCATGGATGTACTAGAGATATTTAAACTTTATTGGTGGCACAGAACCCTACCAACGTGAGTTTCATTCAAATCTGTCAAACAATCTGTGTCACGAAGTTGGTTCTTTTTTGTTAAATGACACCGTGTACTATATTTTTTGTGAATACACAATTTTGAAAGGGCAAAAGTCACGTCACAGCTAAATATGACATGAGTACTGACTAGCAACTAATAAGACATTGTCGCTACCTTACCCTCTGATTCGTCGAATGACGTAATGAGTAATACACAAATTTATTATTAATTTGTAATATTTTAGGTGTAAGGAGCTCCACTCATCTTTGAATCCAACTCAGCCTGGTGCTGGGCCCTGCTGACTGCTGCCTCGTCTGTCATAGGGTTATTGCGCAAGGACACACCTATTGGAGGGTTTTGGTTTCTATATACTACCCCCTTTAATCTGACGATATACGTGCGTATACATCACCCAACATGTGTGTACTTGCCTTTTATGATTTCGTAATAGGGAAAAACAATTCCCTAGACTGTAACTATTATTATGACTCATTTTATGGCTCTGAGAGGTCGCAGGTTGAGTTGCGCAAACGACCGGTTTATAGAGGAAAAGTTGTATAATTTACTTCTGTTTTTTTTTCTTCTCTATACAAGGGTATATAATAAATGCAGCAGGAAACAAAAATTATCTATTTTAACGATGGAACATGATCGTATAGAATACTTTTTTGAAAAATGTAATTTTACTAAGCTTTAATAATATATTGCAAACTAACAAACTACTCTCGCTTCGCTTCGGAAAAAGTACGCCATACGCTAAAAAATAGAACCTACATTATTTTAAATTAATTTATAACTTTTTTATTTATGGATGGATTGTAATGAAACTTTAAGTATTAAGTGATGCTTATTGCAATACATTGGTGAAAACCAGAACGAAATCGGTTAAGCCGTTTTTAAGATTAGCGCGAACAAGCGCACGGACAAACAGACAAAAATTCTAACAACCATGGTTTTGGTTTCTATGGCGTTAATAAAGGCCCCTAATAATAGTTCAATGTATCCTTCATGTACAGAAAGCGATCAATTAGAATTTTATTATAGGTATAGATGATGTAGAGTCAAAAACATCCTATTTGTATACCTAGGGATGTTATTGTAATCAGTTCTCATTTGCAGCAAACTGCAAAATGAGATCTAGTTCCTCTTGTATCTAAGGCCATGAGGTTGAGGTTGACATTAGTTATCTGCTGATTCTCTACACGGTTGGACACTTATTAACAAAACGATAAATAAACGTTTATACTTAAATATATATGGAGAAGTACAATTATCACAATCACAAACAGCCCCGACTGCGATTCCAGATCAAATATTACCTGTCACGTACAAGACTGCTTGGCCCGGGTTCTAACCCCTAACTAAATATTTATATATAAAACAATGGTGATAAAAAAATCTGGACATTGAATGTTTTTCCAGAAAGTTGTTGCTACGTGTTAGTTACATGGTAGATACCTGAACACAGTATTTTTTATAATTTATGTCTCATTGTCTGTATGTTGCTCAATAACTCTAAAATGAATGGATTTATTTTAATGAAATTTTCTATGGCGATAACTAACCATCAAAATCGTAATACTTTTTAAGGCGGAAGGATCTCATGTAGTCATGCCGAACTGCTGCGAAAAAAAAAATCCACTTACTTTTTAGCTTAGCTTACTTTTAATCAACCACAATTTATTTCTTTCAACAGTTGATGTTGACATTTTTGTTGATTCTATAGAAAATTTTAAGAAAAATAATAATTCAGTAGTGCATGCAATTACATAGTCAATTTCGTTATTGCTTTTTGTTTGTATACTATTTACCGTACGTTTGAGCTACATAAAATCTAGAAATGTAACTACCGTTGACTGATTATAATATTTCGTTGATTGAATGTTGTGAATACCGGTAATTTGAATACATAATAATAATAATAATATAGAATAATAGATTGTAAAACTGCAATCAAAATTTACCTTTTAGATACATAATACAGATATATAATTGGTGCGCCTTAAATATAATCATTTACTTCCGTTCAGTAGTTTCCGTCTGATGTGGATAAATACAGTTGGCATGGCCAAATAGTATTGAATGCACGTCCGTATATTCCGTATAAATTGTTAGCACATAAGTTATTTGATAGTGATTAGTGAATAATGTTAATAAAAACAATTTTTCTTTGCATAGAAACGAAGACCATCCTTAAAGGGGTATCTGGTTTGTTCAAATCAGGTGAACTGACGGTCATTATGGGACCATCCGGAGCCGGCAAATCATCGCTTTTGAACACTCTTACCGGATTTTCGTAAGTACCTTCGACTGCATTGAATGCATTGACCGCTCTCTCTCTCTCCCCTCGTAACGAAATATTCTGTTAGTGTGGACAACACCAGCTAACGACAAAACTAACTACGCTTTTCGAGTACGGGCTGTTTACGAGGTTCGTCTAATTAGGCAGTATTCTTGAAAGCCCTTAAGCCACCTGAAGGCCAACGTTGACGTTTCAGGACACGTCCATCGCGTACTCGTTGAAAAATGGAAGCTCTTTATTAAACTAATGGGTATTCTTCCGACATACGAGTTTAAGTATAGCCTTATAAAACAGAGCTTAAAAATTTGCATAACGAACAAAAACCATTACGCGAAAAAATTACACGTTTTTTAATTAGGTACTAATAGGCTATTGGGATCATAACTATGTTTTAATTATTTTTTTTCTTAAAAAAGGTGGAGGCAGGTAGATAACACTTAAACTTTTTGCACCCATGTAATCTTATGGTGAATAGTAAGATTAAGTCTAGGTTTTTAAATTGATTGCGATACAAAAAAATGTCTTCATCTGAATACAGTAAACACAAATAACTGACTGCGGAAAATATATTGCCGACATATCTTGAAATAATCTCCAAAGCCGGCCAGCACTACAATCGCAGTAGAAACCTGAATTTTATGATTTACATGCTCTAGCCATGCATTACCTAGATACGCCAAGAATACTAATATGCGTGACGAGCGTTGCAGACTTCAGACGTAAAACTTTTACATTTACGCATAAAAATCATTTCTGCTACGAAAACTACACTAACTTACAGTATTTTTTTTTCACCATGGAGCAATCCTTACAAACGAGCCCTCGGTATTTTCCGTCTCAGTGTTATTATTTAGCACGGATCAACGCAATTTGGCAAAATGCTTGCACTACTTAAGAGGATTATCATTTCTGTGGACTGTGCGCTGAGTTTAGCGGATACCCGGCAATTTAAATGTTAGTGATTAAAACAATAATGCTGTAAATTTCTAAAGTACATAATATCTTTACGTTAGATTACCAATGTTAAAAGAAGAAGAATTCATTCATCGTGCTTTCATAAAACGAAAAAACCGCTGGCTGCAGCTACTACTGCGCGTCGCTTCCCGGGAACGCCCTTACCCTATCACTCTCATTTCTATACATTCATTCATTTCGATATGTCTTTAATATTAATGGCAATTTTGGCAAGGTTTTTGTATATAAATTAATGTTTGTTACTGTTTTGTTATTCACAAGCACATCTGGGGTCACTGGAACAGTCCGAGCCGGCGACGCGGTATGCCAGTTCAGCAAGCAAGGCACATCGGGGTCCCTAAATACGTATCAGAAGAAATCCTGCTACATCATGCAGGATGACAAGCTAGACCCGCTCTTCACTGTATACGAGTTGATGACGTTTGCTGCAGATATGAAGCTCGGGAATACGTTGACGAAAAAATTAAAAGAAACTGTTGTAAGTAGTAAGCAACCATGAGTGTAAGAATATTTGTGTGTATTACATTTGGTCAAATGTGAATTATGCGAAAACAGTTTTATAATATTTTTTTGTTCTTTTTTTATTAGCTACGTGTGAATGAAATCATGTGTCTTAAATAATTTCGTATGATTTTTTGTGATTTAAAATTTTGTGTAAAACATTAATCGTTTTATAGACTTCAAATAGCACTTATAGGAAATCGACCACACACAGGATTTCCAGTGTTATTACTTCACTATGGCAATGTAACGTACTCAGAGCTTTTAAAACGAGGGACAACTTAGCGGTTACTCTTTTGCGTCATTTTCTAATAGCGATAATTTGGCGCCCACGTCTCTTCCTTAACTCTCTGAAATAAAATAATCTATAATCTATCTGAAAATCTATAATCTATCTGAAATAAAATATCAGTTCAAACCGTTGAGTGCTTGGCGAATCTATTATTATATAAGATATTATTTAAAGATTACTGTTACACTTGTAATGTAAGCTATTACTGTAAATAAAGTAAAATAAACTAAAGTAAATTAAGGTGAGTAATGTATCATATTATTTTATTTTACTTTCCATTATAATGATTTCACCACGGAATCATGTATAAAATGTGTGACACTACATATTTACCGTATAAGTTGTTATCCAGTACGCAATTTAGGAAAAAAGGGAACCTTGCCGACATAGCTTTTAGCCAATCGTTAAATAATTTATAATAATAGTTGTGCTTTTGCTATATTTTAACTTGAAATAATTTATGAGATCGTTACTGTTTAGTCCACATCCTCTACAAGGTCATCATGTCCTGTTTTTCTAGCAGCTCAACATTAATTCCATTTTTAACCGACTCCAAAATAAATGGAGGTTCTTAATCCGTTTGTATTTTTACTTTATGTGTGTTACCTTGGAACTACGTAATTTATTAACTGATTTGTTTGTGAAGGTATGCTTCCCGTTTGGTCCCACTTTAATTTGAAAAAATGACCACCCCAATGGTGAAAAATAGGAGATAAAATCTAGAAATTCATCGTCTTCAAATTGAAGTCGGTTTTAACTTGTTAAAAAATTTACTTGTTATCGTTTCGAATAGACAAAATGGAGAATAAACAAAATGTATCATATTTTGTTTATTCTCCTTTGCAAAATTTCAAGCTTCTAGACACAGTTATTTAGGCTGTCCGTCGTGTGTCAACATATGTTACAATTTAATCTGTTTACTTAGCATTACTTTACAGATAAGTGAATTATTGGACACTCTAGGGCTGTCTACATCAGGTAACACGCGCTGTTGCAACCTCTCTGGTGGGCAACGGAAGAGATTGTCCATAGCATTGGAGCTGATCGATAACCCACCAGTTTTATACTTAGATGAACCAACCACGTAAGTTCAAATAATTTATAGAACTGTTTTGTTTGTAATAGTCACTAACTATCGAGTACACTACATGTCCGTTTTCTATTACCACTTCGGAAAATATACTATATTTTAACTTTTTTTTAATGTAAATAGCCGAAAAAACAAACAGACGAGCCATTTGATACTAAAACCGGCCAGATGCAAATCGTACAGTTAAAGAGATTTTATTACAAGTTCATACATACTAAAATATGAAAGTACTTTCTCCCCAACCTTATATATATAAATATATATAGATATATATTACATACTTTCATTCATTTGCACTTCTCTTGCACTTTAACATCTTTTCAGTTCTTAACTACGAATCTTAAGGTTGTCTGGATAACAGATAAGACCGCCTTTTGTACCCTTTGTTATTACTCTTTTAATCTATTTGAGAAATGTAGTAAAAAGTCAAATGATAATATTTAATTTATACGAATATAATTAAATGTATAAAGTTTCGGCGTTAATAGCGTATTAAAATACAAATTACTATGTACGGAAAATGTTAAGGCAAAAACCATTTTTTTATCTCATATTGTTAAAATATACGTCATTTCGAATTGAAAAACGAAAATGTAAGATACATATGTATGACTATGAATATTTTGAAAATTAAATGCACAATTTTGAACATTACCTGATGATAAAAATACGTAGTTTTACTCATTTAATAATATAAAACAAATCACGTTTTACATTTAGTAAATTAAGTAAAGTTTTGCACACACGGACATGTTGTTTAGATTTATAAGAATCTGTAATGATTTAAAGCAAAACTAACGTTAGGTACCAAGGGTACTAAGGCACATCCTGTATTAAAATTTTGCTTCATATTTTGACAGAGGTTTGGACAGTATGACATCAGCACAGTGTGTCAGTATGCTAAAGAATTTAGCTCGCAGTGGACGTACCATAATCTGCACCATCCACCAGCCATCAGCTTCCCTCTACAAGATATTTGATCAGGTGAGAATCCACGTAAAGTCAGGAGTTAATGTCCTACAGAGGACATATAGAGATGAAAGTTCCTTGTATCGACCAATAATTAAAAAAAAATCAAATGCTGTAATGTCATAGATTGATCGTAACATTTTAATGCAATTAGTAATTTAATTGAACTATCAACTGTTGCTTGACCTGTCGTTGTATCGCAAGTATTTACTAACTTTGTTAATTAATGAAATGATTAAAATATTTTCGATTATGGTTAAATTTGATTAATGAATATCATTATTATCATGTCAAAACTCGAACTCTTTATCAAAGAATACTGCGGTCAAAAGAGATGCGAGATAGGGGTACCCCCTACTGTTACATACACACTGTTACATACATTCTGTTTACATATCTTTTATGCATTTCAGGTATACGTATTAGCGGAAGGATTGTGTATATATAGCGGTACTAGTGCGAACACAGTTCCCTACCTCGCTTCTGTAGGGCTACAATGTCCAATTTACCACAATCCAGCGGATTACAGTAAGTACAAATTATTCAAAATCATTTAATCATTTAGATATTCTGTAAATACACTTATGCATGTAATTGTTTGCTACCATTTTGTTTCGTATTTTCACATTTCACAAAAAACGGTGAAAGAAACTCCACAGTACACCTTTTAAAACGACATATGTCAATTACAAAGTAAATTTTAACCGATGTGGAATTGGTTTTGAGTCTATTATTTCCAGGCAGGCACCAAAGAGTACAGTATCCGCATTATAGTTAATAAAATACGGCAAATCGTTAATATAAACTAGAAAAAAGATCGGACCTAGAAGAGAACCCTGTGATATATCCATTAAATTGACGATCTCGATGATTTGGTATCATTTATGTTAATCTTACACTTCAAATAAAACGCAATCAAATTGAGAGCACTTTACTTGACGCCGTAGTGACTTAGCTTAAGTAGAAGAAGTAGGAAGTAGCGTTTCGTGCTCAACACAATCAAACGCTTTAGACAGATCGTAAAAAACACCTATAGCATTCTGTGATGCCTCCCAGGCCTCAAATATGTGCTTAGCACCTGTATCAGTTGTACTTAACGGCGTTATATGAATAGGTACTGTGAACTTAAACAGTTTTAGTCGATATAAACGTTACTTGAGTGTACGAAGTCCTCCAAAGTCCAGAAAAATATTTGTCTCTGAAATGTTTAGTTACCTAGAATATAAATATTTATGTATTTCTACCAGAAACAAAACTAGATTATTCCGTTACGTATTTTAATCTGCATGTGATAACTTTGTTGCGACTCTACATTATGCAATACTAGTACAAACCAGTTCAATTGACAGTTGTAGAGACACTGTGTGTTAAGTAAATATATTTTGAACGAGCGTCGACGTATATCTTTTGTAGGGCATTATGATCTGCTGATAAGATTTAATATTATTTATAAAATGTCTGAGCAAATTTAATTCTCCAAAAAATTGAGGTCATAAGAGATTTCCAGCACACCATATATCCAGAACAGCATTATATGTTGCTCAATTGCTCAGCCACACTACAAACCTTAAAAGAATGAACCAGACTGAACACGCAACTTCTTCCAAGGTTCATAATCAATCGTCTCTGTTTCATTGACTTGTCAATGATAGAATAATCCTTGCATCAGACGTCGCATTCACACTGAGAATACACCTATTTCATTGTAATTTTTTTATTGCTATTAGATGTCACCCAAACAGACCATCAGATGGTCAGTTGTCACAGTCTATACACATTTGAGAAATTATTTTTGTTAGTTATGATAATTGACTCCCTAGCTGCCCGATGCTTGGCTTGAGTCTCTCTTCCCTGGAGGAGAAATCGAAATGAGTACGGTTTCAGTGATTTCACGCACCTGTGAAAATCCTATAACTTTGCATTGTAGTGTTCGTTTTATATATAATTAAATTTAAATGGAAACATCAGTTCTCATGAGTTTGCCGCAGCCTTCTCTACAGATAGCTCCATCAGACATAATCATTAACTGTACCGACACTGATCTTCTATGTTACCTTCTAGCCCAGAACTCCACATCGTACTAAAACATAAAATGATAACTACGGGTATAAATAAAAATACAATTTTGCTGTAACTTTTTAACTATTTTATCATGGTCTAATCTAAATGTAACGCAACAGGGTGTGAAGAAGTGTATGATGATATTTAGACTACATACATAGGCTCGTATTGTGTTATTAAATTAATTAAAATAAAAAAAAAAAAACTTGACAAATAGATACTTAAAACTAAGAAACTAGTAAAATGGGTTAGTACTTATAGGCTGGTTGGTATACAAAAGGAATTCAAAAACTAAACTTGTTATTTATAATACACAAACGCATGTTTCCGCGAGTGTGTGCAACATCCCAGCATCTCCAGTGTGGGCTATCTATTTTATTAATGTGCTGAGGGACGTATTGGTGCTGTTCACAAGCTGGGTTCGTCGTAGGCATGACAAAGTAATTAATCAGCTGCGGACACTGGCAGACGCACCGTAGTGACGTGACGTCCCCAGTACCACCCTAAACACATTGTTATACGGCTTAAGAGATTTGAAGGTCCGCTGCGTGTGTAAAATGTTTGGCAATATGCCCTAAGCAACATTAATTTTATCTTCTTATTAGAATGTGCAAATCTGCCAGCCAACATGTTGCCTCCGGACATCCCGCGCCGCTCCCGTTCCATGTTACTGTCGTACTTAAGGCGCTCAATAACTAAGTGGCCGCGATACTTAAACTAGTTACCTGTCTCAAAGGAGATCCTTGTAGTTTTGTTTATTAAGTGCATTGTTGTGATACATAATTTATAAAAAAAAAAAACTTATGCAATTACTTTGGCGTATTTGTTTTTTTTTTTGAGTAGGAACATGTAATGAAACTCGTTCGGATAACTTGGAAGAATAGGTAATAAATGATAGCTCCAACACATTGGCGGCTTATATTAGGGCAGGGGTATCTTTTCGTAAATGAGGAAGCGTAGAGAGTTCGCCACAACCCGAGTGCCGTCGAATCCTACGCCTCGTAAAGATCTCCGATGTGGTTTAACGACTGCTATTTAACTATTACAGAACAACGATTTTAACGTGCCGTCTGAAGCACGGAAGCGTGATATATTTTGCCTCTGGCATTCATCCATAGAACTGTTATTTGCGAACTTATGAGTAGAATAACTTAGGAATTCGTTTAAACGTAGCAAAAGTAGCATCCTACATATCTAACAATAATAACTTTATTGATAAAAATTACAGATTATAAAGATAACTAATTGTTAAGTCCTTTTAAGTGTTTCAATATATCCGTGTCAGAAGGTCTCCGTTTCCACATGTATTTCAAACGACACACATAGCCTGTGTTATGACCTAAACTATAGAACGAAATATAAATACCAATTTCTATGTAAATACATTTTATTTATGAAATCAGCAAATTAAAATATGAGATTTATTATCTATTTGGTAATTAATTATGTATTATCATGCTAACTGTGCGTGTTCCTGCGTATGTCAACCTCAAATAATATATTATAGACTATAGCATTAAAAACTGCCTCTGTTTGTAGAACAAATTAATTACTTAATTAATATTTATGTTTAAAAATAATAAAGTAACAGTAATTGGTCAAATACAATATAGCATTGATAAGAGCGAAACAGAAAAACTTACCAAACCTTTAGTAATTTAATATTCCAGCAACAAACTCTGCCACATAATAAACAATGTCTGAAGCTCAGTCAACATCTTCGAACAAAAACGTCTTGAAATAACTGGACGCTCTCGTCCGTCATGACAAATACCATTGTGTCATTCCTCTTCTCAACACCAGCCAATCGATCGAATTGGAACCAAGGAAACGAGTAAAATAATACGATCGACTACTTATAGAGGACACAGTGTTCGGGTTTAAGGCACTTTTTAATTATGCACACAACTAATATATTATTATATAGTATTTAATTGAGACACATTATTACAGAATGAACAAACCAATAAAACATTGCAGCCCAAAAAATATTCTTGATAATATATAAGGCTTCAAATTTGCCGATCTATTCCAAGTCTTACTATAGATGATAAACTATTCAATACTGAAACAGTTAAATTAATATTAATGATAGTGAATGGCACGACCTTTCTTTTAAAATTGTTTTTCGTGCGTCAAGCGTCAAGATAATTGGCTGATACAAATCCTCGAACTCATAATATTTGTTTATAAGTTGAACTGTGTTATCGGTTAAAAACTCGTCATTTTGCATAGTTACAACGCTTAAGGCTACTTAATAAAAAGGTACCTTATAAATACAAATAACTTGGCTGTTGGCCAGTTGGTAGTGAGAAGGCCCGGGTTCGATTCTGGCCACACAGACGTTTATGAGACATATAAATGTTTATTCTCAGGTTATGGGCACTTATGATGTCATATTTGTACGTCCATGCCACCCGCAACATGGCAAATCTAAAGCGGGATTGTGAGTGTATGAGCATGTAATTGAAGTATATGGAACTCCATCCATTTTGAGCCCAAGTAATTCTCGTTGAACTCTGCCTAATCTCGAGGGTATTCGCGCATTATCATAAGGTTTTTTGCCTGCCCGGCGAACTACCGCCCGCCTATAATCAACTGCGAAATGTCTTTAATCTTATAGTGTATTAATTGGGGTGTCGAAATGCAAACTAAATAAAAGAAGCGGTTCCCCGCTCCTTTCTTCTCCATCGACGAATCTGAGATACGGATGGAGGTACCTATTTACCATTTGGTAGCTAGCCTTCTTCTTTGTTGACTCTATTATTAAAAATCATGAAACGGATCCGCCATTTTTTAATGTAACTTCTTTAGTTACATCACTTTCATACTTATGTTTTTATTTATGCACCTTACTATAAAGTAACCATAGAAGTAATTGCATTCCATGATATGCTCGAATATTTCGGTGGTAGTAACTCAACCATTCGAATAAGTGGTCATTTTATGAAACGCAAGCATTAAAAAGTCCATAACAATGCTACTTTATACCACAGAAATAATACAGACATGTATAACATTGTAAATATATGTCCCGGAGCGAATTTGATGTAAATTACGAACAAAATTTGTCACTGTACCTCGTTACAGCACAGATAACATTCAGAGATACTCGTAGCTAATTATTTGACTCATGTTTATATTTCTCAAATCTATTTCTTCAGTGCTCGAAATAGCGAACGGTGAGTATGGCAAGTTCAACGAAATCTTGGCGAAGAAATGCTCGAGGCAACAGGTTACTCCGCATCCTCACTCACCGACCATTACACCTTCTCCTCAATTCTCGTATGGGAAAATGTCCGTTGTCATCAACAAGCCACACGAATTGTACAAGTTTGGAGTGCTATTGAGGCGGTGTCTGGTTCACCAATATCGTGATTGGGTAAGTTTCAATTTGATCAGGTTTTTTTATGTCAAAAACGAGTAGGTCACTTGAGCCGTGGACAACATAAAATTTATAAGCGTTGACGAAATTTAATAATTTAATAATATATGGAGTAACATGACTTAACTATTCGTTGCTGGTCATTGATCATTACCGCTCGTCGACTTCATAACATTTGAAGCTATAGATCTGTTCCTAGCCACTAAGGATACAACGGAATCGCTTCTTGAAGGGCCAGTTAAGTAAAATTAAGCCATACAGTTTTAGTTAGCTGTTTGATATTGCAAATTGGCTGTTTGCTTGCTAGCATAGGTAGGCCCAATCGAAATTCAAAGGCTCATTCACAAAAGTGGACGGAAATATGTAATTACTCGTACATGTGCGTGACAGATAGCGCGACTATTATCTAAACGAATTTATCTGGGTTGGGTTGATAGCTGATTCATGTGAGGTTTTTGCATCTATTTTAAAGTGGACAATCATTGTTATATGTAGCTTCAATTTAATGGTTGGTGGGTCATCATCATGTGTTTCGAACCATCTTATATCTAATTACTATTTAATGTTAAGACCTTAATTTGCGGAGATCCAGTGTTATTAAACTACTATTAATTTAATTTGCAACTTGAACCGCAATGTCTACGCGGTCAACAGTTGTAGAGTCATCGCCCTGTTGATTCTCTATTTCGAGGATTTCTCTTTCACGCGTTGGCGACGGTATGAATGTTGGTATTGACATTTATTACAAACGCATTTTTCCTTGGTAGGAGGATGGATGGTATTACGCGCCTCTAATGGTATGTAACGTCATACATTGTACTCGTCGATGTATTTAATACTAATTTAATTTTAACGATCACAGCCACCGATGGCGAAACATGCTCTCCAAAACAAATTTTGCATTAGTAGCTACTCATATTCCAACATCGTTAACATTGCTATTTTAATTACCAATATCGTTGTGATCATTTTCATCTTCAATTACCATAATTGTTATCATCACCAACAACTTTAAATCAAAGCCACCACCGCCATTCACCATTCATACAAATTACCACTTTACCGATTCAATTCCATTGCATTCCGTTCTCCAAGTTTTGGTGATGCAGACCTTTGGAGCTTCCACTCTACCACACCTGTTACTACATATTACGACCACAACTGATTTGCCTTTTTACAGACTACATCGCACATAAGAGTGGTCATGCATTTGGTAATAGGAGTACTTCTGGGGCTGGTCTACGAGAATGCCGGTAAAGACGCCTCGAAGACGTTCAGCAATCTTTCATACTTTTTGGTTTCTACTGCCTATCTCTGTTATACTTCTCTTATGCCAGCTGTTCTCAAGTGTGAGTTTTTGTATGATTTGTTTTGTTTCGTTTTTAATCTATTATGTAACATTTCCAGAACTACCGTATTTTTCTATATAAATAGCCAACAAACAAGCGGATCGGCTACGTGATGGTAAGTTGTCAACTTCGCCTATGAATGTTCGTAATATCAAAGGCATCACCGAAGCGTTGCCTGCCAACATTGAAGGGGGGGATCCAGTTATTCCTGTTTTTCCGATACTGCTTCGAAAACCATACTTCCGTTGTTCACCATGGCGCACCAAGAGCAAAGGATGACATCGCCTCAAGGATGGATGAATCTCCTTAAATTAATAAATTACATTAATTGTCATTTCTCAATGTTAACCCTCGTAAAATAAAAAAAGTTTTATGAAAATATATTAAACTCCACCCACCTAAAGTAGGTTACGTGTTATTTGTTCAGTGGTTAGAGCGTTAAAAAATAGATTTAAAATGCTAATTGATGTCATATATAATCGAGCATTATGAATAGCCAAAAATAAAATAAAATTTTATTCAAGCCATAAAAAAATTTGAATAGTGTATCTTTAATGCACTTATCTAAAATTTTAATCTAGAACAAAGTTGGAATCGATAACATTGTTGAATTTTTCTCTGGATACTTAATATTTAAGATTTCATTGATTTAATATTCCTGCTAATTTTTATATTTTAATTCGTAGAGTATATATACATATGTATGTTGTTTTATTTGTTCAACGACTGCAATAAAAATGAAATATTTTATATAAAAATGTCGGGCATAATGGCATATTCCGGTTTGGTAATATAAATTGTAATAGGTGATAGTAGCTATGTAGGATTAATCAATTAAATGCTAAAGATATACTTAAAATCACTGTATTGTTAAGGACTTATTAATGAATAATTGCTGGCTATAGTACACGCGACGCGGAAGACAATTGAATGTGCACTTTCAGTATATAAAAATGTACTCTGTGATGCGCAATGCAATTTAATTACGAATAACTCCCGCGCGCGGCGCACAGAGGTGCTGACAAATAACGTACGGCGTTAACTCGTACAAGCTATAACAATACAAGTATTTTCCTATCTCAACAAATTTTCTTGTCGAAGTAATTTGCAGTCAATAAAGAAAATCTGTCCGTTTATGTTTCAGTTCCTTCAGAATTGGGAATACTGAAGAAGGAAAACTTTAACAACTGGTACAACCTGAAGACTTATTATGCCGCAGTACTAATCACCAGCATACCGTTGCAGGTGATTTCAATTTTTTTTTCTTTAATAGAAAACTAAAGATTTTGAATTCGGTGGAATAGTTCTCGATTTCCTTAAAACGAGTAGGATCGAGTAGGATTGGACTTCTTTATGTTAATAACCGAAAAACGAGTAGACAATGGATGCAGAACATTTTTTGGTTTATTTTACAATGACGATGGCCAGGCTGTAAAGAACCCTATTACCATAAACAACTACCATCGGCATTAAGTAGGGATGTTACGGACATGAAATTTCGAATCTGGATATCGATACGAATATGTGAATAATATTTTAACGGTTTTGATTACGGTTACGTACGTGAAATTGTTTTGCATTATTCAATTCATTCGGATAATTTTGGTTATGGATATTAATGATTAATAGTTTAAAAAAAATATAACGTATGTGCGAGGTAACAATATGACTTTATTTCTAGACATTATTTGGTATTATATTCAAAAAAGAAACAATAGCCTTAAAAACTTAATAACAAAAGCCAAACGTGAGAGCGACGCGGCTAGTGTATCGGCTCGACAATACTTGTCATAATTAGTTACATTTAAACTCTGCCCTTATTCAAAATTATTCGAAAAGTCAGAAATATTGCATTTAATAAATAAATTAGAGAAATAGGGAGAGTGGACGTCGGAAAAGCTAAATTTGGGACCCAACAATCTTTGCAATTGATATTTATTTTTAGAAAAATATTTCAAAACACACAAACAAGCAACAAAACGTGTAATTATATTAAAATCATTTTCAGATTAACGGCCTGAGATATAGTCCATAGTCATAATCATATCTCATAAGGAACTCGTTTTGCTCGTATTATTAGCTCTACTAATTAGTAATGGCTTCTTATTATACCTCCAGTGTTTGTATAATGACGAAGAGCAGTAAACAAAAATAACCTTCCAACACTATGTTTGCTTATAATTCCGTGTTTGTCATCAACGTCTTGTGGCTGGCTGTCGCTAATAGACGCGAAATTATCTAGAAAATATTTGTAGAAGAACTAAATAACTAAGTTGTCCGAAACAAAGACTATTATTGATTATGGTTATTTTAGTTGCAGTACGAAGTTCAGTTTTTTTTTTAACTACGGTGCAGAAGGCGCCGGGAAACTTCTGCACTATATCGTTTAAAAAATTTAAAAAACATCATCGAAGGCAAGGTAGAAGGGAACAGAGGGAGAGGCAGGCCAAGAATCAGCTATATGAAATAGATAAAAGAGAAGGTTGGCGTCATGTCGTACAACGAAGTAAAAGAAGTGGATCTCGATCGTGAAAAGTGGAGAGGGCTTCATCAGCTGCACCGACAAGGGCTCGGACCTTACATCAGAGAGTTCGGTCTAAAATATGATATTACGAGTAACCTTTATCGTTACGTTTTAAGAAATTCCACGAGAACAGAACCATTTTCCAGGGCGAAAAGTATTCCAGATTATGATCCATAATTTAAAATCCAAATATACCAGGAATCATCTAAAACTGTTTAGTAGTATTAGTTTCATACAACAGACAGACTCGAAAAAAACTTATGTCGTCTGTATATTGACAATAAAGTCTATTTGTACAAACATTAAAAAATATATTTCATGTCAGATTTGGCCCCGTTATAATTTTGTTATAAGTATTCATCATAGATTGGGATTAGATAATAATTTGATAATTTTTATTTATACATTATCTTATCTTTGGAAAATGATAGTCCAAGCATACGTTCCTAGGGAACTTAAATTATTATTAAAAGAACATTTAGTTCCTGACAAAGTTTTGTTTCGAAAACTACTAAGTCCACGTTGTGAAGGGTTCCTTTCCATAGACGGGAGACAGAGGAGATATTAATATATTAATAGTCGACAAACGAGCAGAAGAGCTACCTGATGGTAAGTGGTCACCGTCGGCCATGGACATCAGCAAGACCAAAGGTATTATTGATGCGTTGTCGGCCAGGAAATGAGAAGAAGGTAAAAAGAAAGTACTGGCTTGCAAGCCCCCAGCCGGAATACAATCAGTCGTTTGGCGACTGAATCAAGCAGGAGGGTGGTAGCTAGCCAGGCAGGCTTCACAGCATGATAATAATACCAGTAGTAATAATATTAATATTAATAGTAATAATAAGACTGATACTATTATCCTTACGCGAAGCCCTACCACCAAGCAGGCTGGCTTCTGTCGCTTCTGTTACAAAATTATACTGTACTTTTTAAGTATTTTCATTTAAAAATATACTGCTATTTGACTATGGACCCCCAAGGACACATAAAATCTAAATAGTGTGTCTTAACTGCACAAGGTTGATGGGTGACATTGAACATCTGATCTGGCAGATCACACATTGTATTTATTTTGTATTGTATTGTATATATTTTATTATACTGGCATTATTTTCAGATAATATACAGCTTCGTCTACTCAGCGCCGTCGTACTTCCTGACCGGTCAGCCGCAAGACCTGTCTCGATTCGCGATGTTTGTACTCGTGCTGGCTTCTGTCGCGGTGCTGGCTGACGCCATCGGCAACGTCATAGGCACCTGTGTTAACCCTATCGTGAGTATATATTTATAACAGTAATAAATCAAATAAATTTGGTGAAATAGTTGATATTCCTTTATTACATGGCATAAAAATATTAACGTTCAAAATATGGCGGCATGCAATCAGTAAAATCTTCCATATTGCTCGGAGCACAACTAACTTATTACAACATTCCCTTCTTGCTACAGTTTATATTGAATACAACCGCACATGAACGCAATAAGACTAAGACATTTTTCATGATTCTATTGTGGCTTGAAAACAAGCCACACAGCTTGATAGTTCATTATCTTTCACAATTTTTTCCCCATTTTATGAATAATAAATTATATAAATATTTTTTTTTGTTAATAGATATCGAGTTTTAAATGCGATCTAAAATTGTGCTAAAATTAAAATTATCTCGTAATACTGTTTATCGTGAGAGGTTTCCCTGACATCAAAAAATCGTTATGGTGATTTGGTTATACAACTCTATATTATATACAGCCGCGATGCGGTCGATCATATTAGTAATTAAGAAGGAAGCCGTTGCACAATATTTATTCTGAAATAGTGTATACTTTTCTTTTACAAAAAATAAGTTAATAACAATGCCACCTGGATAGTAGGGTAGTAATGAAATCTAAGATGTTCTGCTCGTACTGAGCTCAACATTGAATAATCTTGTAAGGTGAATGATCATATAATTTGTCATGTATTATTTATAGGAAAATCTACACGAAAATCTTTAGACTTTAAATTGTAAGAAGCAATTCACGATGGTCCTAGATAAATTCCCGTACCAAAACCGGTCACAAGTGAATCCGATTCAGATATCAACGGATTTATTAGTTTTTATGATTTCCAGAACGGCACCTTCATCGGCGCTCTGCTAACATGTGCGATGATAGTGTACGCTGGTTTCTTAGTGCTGTACACACACATGCGTGTCGTGATGCGTCTCGTGTCGTACCTGTCATTCCTGCGCTACGGGTTCGAGGCGCTCGTGCTCGCCGTGTACTCGTACGGACGGCAGCCGCTCACGTGCCCGCCTGAGAAACTGTATTGTCACATGCGGTAAGATAATTTAATTACAGCTTACAATCAAAACACGACAATATTGTATAGCTGAATGAATGAAATCTGCTGAAAAAAGTTGAACAAGTTGGTCGCTAATATACAGGGGATGTGGTCTTACTTTACCGTTAATACGATGTACAAATATTATGTTTGGTTACAAATATAAATATTACATCTAAGCATTATAAGTTTTTTAATATACTATTACGTTACAATTACAACATTTTAAAACAATTAAATCATTAGTGTCAAGAAATTTACAGATGGTCAAGAATAAAGTAGAAATATTTTATTTACATAGCTAGTAAGACGATTTTATGCACCTAGTTAGGTAATTTTATATAACTGGTTAGAGAAATTTATATTACTAGTAAGACAATTTTATAAATGTATTCATGCTTTGCAAATCTAGTCAATAACATAAAATTATCTTTATATATGTAGATATAAGTATATAAATGCGTTTTAGCTTTATTTTCTGTCTGTGCTTACCTCATACTTTCAACTTCACCCAAGTACAACTGGCTGAAAATTTTAGTTTTGTGATCTTTATAAACCTGTTTTTTTCTTATGTATGTTTAACGGTCAAGTCGTTCAAAAATAAGTTCACTTATACACGTATACCGACTATATGAATGTAACTTACGTTATGAGAAGAGACACACGAGTAATTGAGTAATCAGTCTGACATCAATACTAACGTGGGTAATGGCATGACGTTTTTCAATTTTCAGATACCCGTCGGAAATCATCAAGCAACTTAATCTGACGCCTGATAATTACTGGATAGATATTTTAGTGTTGTTTCTCGAAGTGATCGCCATCAGGATTCTCGCTTACTTCACGCTGAAACGATTCGTGAAGAAATCTAATTAGGCTATCAATTACGGGTGTACCGACGAAACCCAGTTATGATAATATACATAGTTAAATTGTAGTTAAATGTAGCTAGTTACCCTCGCTTTGGAACAGATTCATTTCCCGGGATGATAAGAAGCCTTAATCATGACCCGTAGTTTCAAATATACTAAAAATTTAAATCTGTTCATTGATTTTAGTGTTGTACTTGTACAGACACAAAAGTATGTTATCGATAATAGAGTGTACGTACATTGAAATTTGCAAATATATCCGACGTACAGTTTCGGCCCCGTTACAGTTGTAATGTTAGCGTGAAAGATCCGTGTCTTTGGGTTAAGGATACGCTAATAAAGATTAAGTTAAGTTCAGCTAGATTGTTCAAAGCGAGTGATATTTATTATTATTCTACATCTGCATTCGCAAACGCTTGCGAAATAAGGATGTTAATGAATGGTTCCATTACCAGTTTGCGACGTTCTCATACGATGTCGGTTGATAAAATAATTTATAAACTTTTTTACGAAAAATTGTGATACTTTGCGAATAAAAAATATTTATTCGCGTACACTTCATTCGCGAATCACGGACACTGTTCAATTCTTTTTATTTTTCTACAGGACCAATGATTATACATTTAAAGCAGTTGTATAATCAATTAATTCCAATGTGCTACGTACGTACTCACACAATGTCAGATATTAACCTACATTGCATTTATTAACAACATTTGATACTCTGTTCCAACAATTAATTTATTTTATCTACGTGGAGAAAAATATAATTATCAGTCTTAAAACATACTATATAGTAGTAGTAGTACTATTTTGCTTTCCTCCTAAGGACATATGGCAAGTAATACTTTAAATCGACCGAGCTCACTGAAATTCCACTAAAAACCATATTCTAATTTAGGGTAACAAACGTAATATTTAAGCTGATTTGTAGATCTTAATATTTTGTATGTAAAATGTAAACTCTTGAATATTATAAGTTTAGAAATAATAAGAAGTGTTGGGTATAATATTTTTTACCTGATTGCAACCGTAGTAATAAAATATTTATGTGCCTGCGAAAGTTACATAAAATTTGTCCAGAAAAATATTTAAAGTTGTATTGAAAGCTGTAAAGCGCGAG
>PDGT01000051.1:613371-653647 GCA_003671415.1 Megathymus violae
GGGGGGGGTAAAAATAGAATTCCAATTAGAAATTAGTTTAATTGGTTTTCTGCAATATGGCGTGGATGCGTATTTTTCGATTTAATAATAATAATCGGGAAAATAATAGTGTGATAATTTTTGTAGCAAAGATAATTTGTTACATGTTCCTTCTTGGTAGATTTTTGCATTGATGTAATAACACGCACCCGGTGTTATTTAAGTTACTGTAACATAAATAATGAATTAATTAATTTTAATGGGACGGTTAATAAGAAAATACTAATTTATAATTTTTAAAGTTATAGATTGTACACGGTTACTCGCGATGTGTAAATTGTACCCGAATATTTTGACCCAATCGCGTCGATTGTGGTCACGGCTGAACAGCAGTGGCGCGAAAAATTCTACAGTGTCCAATGTCACGCTGTCATTAGATAGTCTTGTATCTAGTTGAGTTTTGCTTTTCGAAGTCATAATGTGACGCGAAAAATTCTACAGTGTCAAATATCAGATGTCACAGTCTTGTATCTAGTTGTTTTTTTTGGAAGTCGTAATAATCTGATGTGTTATATTAGTGTTGCGCGGCAACTCAATCTAGATATTATTATTATGTATTACCTTAAAAGTCACCGATATTTTACTTTTAGTAACGTGTTATCAAACAATATTCCTTTACAATTTACTCTCTAAAGTAAATTTAGATTTCGTCAACGGACATTAAATTCTATTAGCTTTTACAAATGTTTTTATTATTAATTTATGTTGAAAACACATAGATACATTCGTTTAAAAGCAGAGAAAGCCAGACTAAAATGTATATACAAAATATACATAAAATTATGTCCGAGTTCCACTTATTCGCAGCCCACTACAGAGAGCAGAGCGTATGGCAATAGGGTATCGTCCACCACGCGTCTCCAGCGCGGGTAGGCCAGGATTACCAAATTTAGCCATTCACTAATTTACGTTTAATTTTAATTATAAATTAATGAATAAATTCGATTATTCGAATTTTATTTCTAAAATTATAAATTCGAATATAAAATTCGAATCTTTAATTAATGCTGTGATTTTTTGTAATAAGTATTGTCTTATTTATCTACCAATTTGCCTGTTTAAAGGATTTGGGGTGAGGAGAACTTCAATTATATGTTACAAATCCAGTTTAAGCCTTTTACTTATCTAGTTTTTATTTCGGAACCAATCGTGAAATCAATATTTCTTTTATATAATCATAAACATTCACACACTCACACCCTCACACCCCTGTGTGAGGATTCCGTGTTGCTGGCGGCATTTGCGTACACAAATATGACATCCCAATCACCCACGATCAGAGGACAACATTAATCTGTCTCATAAACGTCTACTTCGACTGGGAATTTAACCTGGGACCCCTCGCTTGGCAGATATGGTCAATACTAATTGGACTAAGGGGTCATGAATATAAATTGCGATTTTTCAGCTAACCTGATACGATTAGAATATTTTTGTGTTCAGGAAATCCTAGTATGGGGATATAACCGTAACAACATTTGTGATTAAATAACCACAATAATAATATTTACTACAATTAAAATCTTTATTTATTTTTTTCAGTTTTACGTTGCGCAGTTAAAAATAATTATAACTTAAGTAATTTAAATTAATTTATTAAAAGTGTACCGATCAATGTTGCATTTTATTTCACCCTGGCTCGTTACATCCTTATATCTTAAGTATTGACAAACATAGATAACTAGTCAAAACCGAACTGGACATGAGTGGGACAGGATTCGGTGCTGTAAAAAGGCGGATTTCACTCGGACTTGATTGCTTTTATATTTATAAGGACTGATGCAATAACATGAGAACTCTTTATAAATGGAGGAACGTATCTGTGCTATTATATTTTAAAAAAAGCATAGTAATTCAACCTCATATACGTCTTAAGGAGACCGACATCCAAGCCTCCGTATATCATTGATACGAGTATATACCTATACGTGTCAGACATGAACATCACTATCAATAGATAGCAATATGTAGGTAGTACAATATAATTTTATTTTACAAATTCGGTCAATATAAATAAATAGACAATATGTCTAGTACTGGGTTTCCAGCACTAGACAGCAATAATAAAATTGTTCTTAGTTATAAGTATCGTGATGTATCACGATACAGTAAATACATCGAAGATAAACATTGTTTTTTAAAAAACGATCGTCCGGGGATAATATCCGGCTTTAGTATTTCTACAGCGTACATCCTCATACTCGTACTTATAAAATAATGAAGTGCTTAAGTTTCATTAAATAAATTCCATGTTGTTACTAACGATTTTGTTGATTTTGTTATTGCTACATTCTGAAATATCTTCATTGGTACGTTCTTCGGCAGATGTATGTATAATGATCATTGAAATAGACAAGCAATAGAACACGAATTTAAACTGTATTTAAATTTAATGATTATAATTCAATTTCCTATCATTAATCGGTTAAGTTGTATATGCTCATTATATTTAAATATAAAAAACATAAAAATATAAAACTCAAGTCTGTAAGGAAATATTGTTCTTTTATCCCTTTGCATCCACTCTTAGCATTTGTTGAAATAACTAACACTGTACCATCTTTTAATATTACAGTGTCTTGTATATGCTCACGAGTTTCCGTTACAATAGCACTCTTTTGTATACTCTTCCAGTACACAGACGCGATTGTTGCAAAGCACTGGAATTTAAAAAAATGTATTTTAACAATTGATCAGTCCGTGTTGGAACCGTGGGCCATCTGTTTAAGCTTGGAAATTCTACTACTGCTGTTATCGAATGCTAACGATTTGTTAGTTATGGTATTTATCTGAAATCAGATGTTCAATCAATGAAGCTTATTACAAGCAGGCTTTCTCTTTTTTGTAGGCTGGCTACTTGTTGACTTTAAAGCTTCTGTTGTACATAGGTGGTTAAAACACCTACTATCACATTTCCTCATTTGCCTGTAAAGTTATTTTAGTCAAATTTATTTTATGTGTTTAAACTGAAATTGAGTTATGCTTTAGAATACTCTATTTATTAAAGCCACCGGCAGTATTGAAAGATTAGTTGTGTATGCATGTTTCTAGAAAAATATAATTGAGAACCACAAAAACCAGGAAGTTTTTGCCCTGGGGCCAAAACCAACGGACTTTTCAACTTTAATTAGTTACATAAAAAGGATGATAATTATGATAAAACCATTAGCTTACACTATAACTACAGTGGTCCATCTCTTTGGATGTCTTCACCTTTCGTCATTTCGGCAGGGTTGGCAGCGGATGACAAAAATTACGTTAGCTACATTACCTGAAACTTTAATGTTCCCACCAAAGTCTCTACAATAGTAAATTCTATCCTTAATCTGTTGGTTGCTTCTGTATCCTCGGCGTACACTGATAGATCCTCAATGAGTGAAACAAGTTCTCCATTAATATACCAGGCAAGTTTCATTGCGGGTTTGATCTGATCTGATACGCATGTGACGTTTACATGGCCTCCTACATGGTATTGAGATGAAACGCCAAGTATATTCAGCCCATGGGAAGGAAGATCTGTAACAGAATAAACAGCTAATATTTAAATAATTATCATAACTCATAACTATCCTGTTATTGGATTAGGGATTATTCTCACAATGTGAGGAGAAAGACTATAACCACCACAGTAGCTTTGGTTAATGTTTCACTTTTGCCAGGTTGACAAGAATCTGTGATGGTTCAACGACTATCTAACGATAACAAAATAAAAGCACTCAAGTCATTTTGCCACCAGTGAACACCCATTGAACTCCCGATATAGTCTGCAATCGCTTACCAGGCCATAAAACATATTTTTATTACGCTTATTAATTGCTTTGATATTTACCAACAACAAACATATCAGCGTATTCGGAGACTGTTTGAAAGTGAGGTCTCTCTCCGGAAACCTCACAACGATATCGGCCGCCGGTCGACATGACAGCTGGAGCCAAGATCAGAACGGAAGCAGATGAATTGAATTCCTGGGAAAAAATTGGAGAGGAAAAAGTAAAGAAAAACAGGTAAAAGACAAAAGAAGGACGAGATATCCTAGAAACGACATCTATTAAAATTTAAATTCTATATAAATTTTGGTCTATTTAAATTTTGATTTGAAGACAATCTCCCTGTTTATCCTCCCTCCTATTTAAGATCGCTGAACTCTGTAACACAGCTTATTCAATGCCCGTGCATAGTAGTATACTATTAGGTATTTTCCGTTTAGATTATGAAATATATTTTGTTTACACGTGATTTTTTTCGGTTACAGTGTTATACAGTTAGATTTTCGGCTTGCTCAATATCTTTGATGTTATCAATTACCATCATATGGCCGACCGTTTATCGGCTATTGACATAAAATCACCTTATGCGAGTACTACAACCGAAGAACTACATCAACCAAACTCAAATAAAACTATAGACATACATCTGAAATTGAAATAAATCAAGTTATTTGTGTTATTAAGTATTAGGTGGAATTTGATTAGTGTACCCGTTCGACAGCAGTATCTATACAAGTTGGTTTGAAATAACGAATTTCACGGGAGAATTCCCAAATGCAGTTGTAGATCCGGTTCTCAAATTATATTAATAAATCTCCTGGCCCAGTAAGTTTGGATAAATTGCCCCAAATACTTTCAACTAGTCTCAGGCCTTAACCCGTTAGCCGCACACAGCGAGACACGTTTATCTCACCGTAACTGAGGAAGCTGCATAAATGAAGATTTAATTTGTGGCCAATCTACTGAACTTTTTATGCGGCTCGAATGACCTTGACAAAATTTCAATATCGCTATCAAACGAAAAAAATTGGCTCCGATACCAACAACATTATTTGCATTCTGAAACATGAAATCGTCTGAAAAATTTTAACACTTTCTCATCTAACAGCCAGTTGCATCGACAATGTATCAACTCGTTCGATAACTACAAATTTAGCTATAGAAAAAGAGAAAGCCAGCCTTAACTAATCTCTTATTCAATTAACTCATTTTCCCTACAAACTTGAAGACAAGCGAAATACCTCAACATCAACTCCTGGTAGTAAAAATTTCTTAAGCGGCTCGTCATCTCTTGGTACATGCCTGAAGAATTCCTTGCCGTCCTTGTACCACTTGACGGAGTACAATACGTCAGTTGAACTCAATGCCCAGCGGCAGAGCAAATGTGCCCGAATACCCAATGGTACGTGAACTGGCACTCGTAGCTCTGTCAGTGTCAGAGACATTACGTAATCTGGAAAACGGACGTTACCTAACGGACTTAATATGTAAAAGGCCTAAGTCGAAGTGTGTGAAAAATTATTTATCACTTTAGTAAAAAATATTTATTGAAATGTTCAATTTCTAAAAGTAAATAAACATAGAAAATATGAAAGTAATCATGGAAAGTCTGGTAGGTACCTAATATGGAACTGTAAGATATCTACCTAACTACTGAATTAAATACATCGTCAAGTCACTATAGCAAAAATTAATCAATTTGAATATGTTGATATGTTTTGAATATGATATGATTGTAGATGAATATTAAGCGTGTAATAAAAAAGTGGCTCCTCTGGAGTTCGCGAGTCTCATAGGGAGAAACGGGCAACTTATCTGCTGTTGTCTGGGGTGCAAGTTCAAATTCTAGAACTCGCTGTATCACTATGGACATAAATATAAATGTCACACCATAAATACACAAAATCTAAAAACAAGCATTTATTTATTAAATAAACACATGGCTAAGTCTTCGATCTGCAAACTGAGCTGGTGTAAAGTTCATCAAAGATATGCATATAAGTGGAAATAGTATTCAAATGTAAAATAAATAAACGGTCACACGCTCAGACCCCTGCTCTAGGATTCTTTGTGTTTTAGTTGGCTTAATTATACATAAAGACATCACAAACATCCACAACTCGAGAACAAATATTTATCTGTCACATAAAGGTTTTTCCACGTGAATCGAAATCAGGACCACTTGCTTGACGGGCAGAGCCACTACCAGCCGCGGTATTGACAAGCAGGGGTAGGTACCTATTAGTCTGTACAACCTTATAAAATAATAATATTTGAAATAGACACGTACCTAAGTAAAATATACTACAAAGTAATGTAACGGATCCTTTGCATTGTAAAACCATTGTTGTGAATAGCACGATACATCTGTAATTTGTAAGGGAAAACTTAAGCGGTGTTTTTTCAAGCGATAATTCAAACTTGAATCTCCCGTGATCAAATCAAATCACTTGGATATCACTGCTTTCTAATATGATAATAAATGGTTAGATAAACCATAACTTTGATTAAAATTAACTCACCCCCGAATTAATTGTGTTTCATTTGTGAGATTACAGAATAACAGAGTAGGTAATATTAAAAATATTTATATGTGTATACAAAAATTCAACTTTCATCAACTACTTTTATTTTGTAAACTCTACAACAACGATAATAAGTTTTAATGGTTAAGGCATAATTATAATTTAAGGTTTAGGTTTAATTATAAGGCAAATTGACATAAACTTTAAGATAGGACCAGTAAGCATAAAACTTATTCGGTTCACTCTTCCAAAGCCTAAACTCGACACAAAATTTTATAAGCGCGCCGGCACATTAAATCGTCAGTGCCAATTATCATCCTTACTCATTAAGCCATACAATTTAAAAACCAATTAATTTAAAACACTATTATCCAAAACATTCTCTTGGCAGACCAATGAAACTAATTGATATACATAATGTAATTTTTTTTCAAACCTTGATTTCAAATAGATTAAAAATTACATTGAAGACAAAATTTTACTTACCTATTAACTAATTAATAAACCATCTATGTATCTTGCGCTTTTTCTTATCCCATACAACATTAAATACCATATACATACGTGTATAATTTTTAAAATTAGTTCACACTTTCAATTTTAATATTTGTTTTACGAAATTTTCTTAATCGACTAAAATGCCACTAGCTAGGCGTCTTGCTTTTGTGGTCGACCTTATAGAAATACTCTTATTTGAACGAGTTGAATACACAAGCTTTAGGCTTGGTTTAAAGTGACACCATCAGCGAATTATCGCGATATACATACGTTGTAATTCTAACCAAATTATCGTGGACATGGTTAAAAATGTAACTCAATTGTTGTGATGTCAATTGAAACTGTGATTGATACTAGGCGATAAAATTTAGACATATTTAATGCACTTAACCATTTTCGTTAAACCTTATTGAAAACCTTAAAGCCGACCTGAAAAATCATATCTTTCGTTATGCCACCTGGGTTTCCTGAGTTATGAAAAGAAATTTTTGTGCAAGAGGTCTCAGAGTGCATTAAGTACATAATTGAATAATATTTGAAGTACTATTTTATATTAGAAAATATCACTGTTACGTTAGATGTATAGGATGTATATCAATCACGTAATGAACACGTCGATGGTAATATCCACGTAACCTCTATCAGAATCATATTTTCAATTTGTTCAAGAGGAAAAGTAATTCTGATTGTAATTAAGTTGGATTTTGAGTAATAAATTGAACTTTCTACTATAATACGTATTGAATTAGGTGCCCTTTTTGTAATAGTACCCAGACCACATGCAATCCGAAGCTAAGGAGGAGTTATTATTATTCAAAGTCGATTATTGGAACGAAGTTCCTTACGGCAGGCTTGGAGGAGATAGCGATTTTGCTGCGCGACCGAACTAAAAAAAATGTGATAGTAAAACCGTAAGAAAAAGTCCGTGGAATAAAACCGTTAAATAGGGATTTTGCTGCGCGACCGAACTAAAAAAAATGTGATAGTAAAACCGTAAGAAAAAGTCCGTGGAATAAAACCGTTAAATGAGACGTGCGCAGGCGCGACAGTCATCTTTCTCTTTCTCAAGCCAATAGTTTCAGCAATAGAATTTAATGACGAGACTGATTAATAAGAATTACTTATAATAATAATATTTTGTTATTTTAGTTGATAATTTGAATTACGATTTTTTTTTTATTTGACGTAATTTATTATTTCCTAAAATACTGAATTTCCTAAATACTTTCCTGTACTTAAATAAAAACTAATCAGCAAAATTTAAGAGAAAAATCAAGAAAACCTACATAAAATTGAGCACGATTTTTTTTGCAAATTGTGTCGATTCTACATTAGCCGAAGGAACTTCGTTCTTACCTGGTGTCCCACGACACCACATCTCTTTTTTATGAATAAAAGCAAGAATAAAGGATTTAAGTAGCAAACAAGCAAGTATTAAAACAAGTATTTTATTGAATTATAATGTGTATATATTATTAATACTACATTTCCTCTTTAAATATGATTGACTTCAAGCCAAATGGTCTATCTTTGGGTGCAGAGAACAATGTAAACGTTATGGATAAATGTATATGTATATATCCGTAAACCAGACTCTAATAATACATACGTACATACCTCCGTAGGTACAATATTATCGACTTTACCCGCATAAAAATTTTATATGACCATTTTACACCGCTTACACTGACTGCAAAATCCTTTAGTCAATAAAATTTCGCACAGTAACTGCACTGCACTGTAGGTAACCCCTAAATATTGCTATCATGACACCACAATTAGTAGAATATCCATTACAATGGGGTCCAGATTTAGCAGCATGCCATAAACGAGCATTACCTTAAACGTATTATACGCCAGTCATGGCTTATCGCATAAGGCGCAAAAGGTCTGCTATGAATTTTAATTCAGAAACAATTTTTATAAATTACTTATCAAAATGATCTTCCTCGTTCTTCTAATGAAATAACACGACATTTTTTCTTACCCTTCTATCATCATCTTTTTTTTTCTCTCTCTCCCATAATCATCTCTTTCAATCATCAGTGTCATTCTTTTACCCAGGAGTTGCCAGTGATTAGAGTAGTGGGTCTCACCGCTCATAGTCATAGTACAATAGACAGTAACATTTTTAAAGCTCAACTTAACTCGTAAATTTTGAAAGCTAATGATGCGCAGTAGTCAGTCCGATAGCCAATGGAGAGGAATGCGGAGCCATTTTCTGATTTGATTGACTGTTGATCTGAAGAATTTTGGGCTGGTTATCGGGTAACCTTCATTTCTTTATTGAAACTAAGCCCATTTATTCGATAAAAAATTACACCTAAATACGTAGTTTCATAGAAAATTGGTAACAAGAAAAGCCCATACGCCGGTACGAATCTATTTCTGAAGACCATTGACATATTATGAGCGTTTACTCGTATTAATTTTAATAATTGTTGATCGTAGAAATACTTATTCTATGTGAATTCTGAAGCCATCATCTACTCAATTTGCCATTTAAATGTAAATTCGAGCACTGAATTGTGTCCCTTGTTGGGCAGGTATCTTACTCAATTGGTTTAAAATAAGGCTGATAAACCAAAAGTAAGTTGCATAACTGACATGATTGCAATGCGCTTTCTGTGTCTATGTTGACAGCAGCAAGACCTCAGCGCCAGTTGTAGTCTAATATGGGTGCACACAATGCATTCGTAATCAGACCTGGAGATGAATGGCCCGAGACTAGGGTTACTGTATGCCCAGAATTAGGTTTATAAACACTAAATAGTATACCTGCGTGACTCATGCCGAGAAAAATTTATATCGAATGATAAGTTTTTCGTTTACTATTGTAAATCTTTTTAAATGCTAATCGAGGTCGCTGGACTCTATACCACCTAATTTAAGACAGAACCCTTAGCTTATAGTTTATATAATTAGCTTTTTTAATGACTTCAAAAACGCAGGAGGTTCATTGTGTGTATGTGTTTTTGTGTGTGTGAAGTACAGCGGTAACTCCGTTGTTTATGAACCGATGTTGGTCATTTAATAAATATATAGAAGATGGCTCGTGGTTGGTTTCCTAAAATATGGTGTCGACCTGATTATGGGCTCCGGAGATGAATCATGCAACTCCCTAACGGATTGGAATAACTGCACCGTGCTTAAAGATATTTTCTGTCGGTAACATTAACGTTACGTTTTAACCGACAAAAAAAAATAATTAGGTTCCATATAAGGTTCCATATGTAAGTAACATAAACATTTTTATGCTATTTAAATATGATAAAAATTTTATGGATTATGAAAATAAAAAGTGGAACTTATTTTTTATGTAACTAGTCGACAAACGAGCAGACGAGCTACCTGATGGCAAGTGGTCAGCGTCGCCCATGAATAAGGGACGAGGGGCCCGTGAATGAGGGAACTCACATCATTACTAGCTCTCTGATACTGCGACAGAAATTTTTTTTTATTAAGTACGCCTATTTACACTAAATAACAAGCTTTAAAAAATGAAACCCATTTCAAAAAGACAATAATTTCGTAATCGAAAATTAATTTGAGTAAAACATTTTTTACCTGAATCAGGACACCGTCATCAACATATCTGTATCTTCTGAACTATAGCTACATTCTTTTAGATTTAACGGGGAAATTATTTTTACGTACCTGAGCTGTAGTATCGGACATATTTATGACCTAGTCACTATACTGTAAAGACAACAAACGATGACTGTTTTGTTTATACAGTGGCTCATAGAATTGACCCACTAGCAGCCATGGAACCCATCCTGCTTCTGATCGAGTTGACGTTACTTTAACTCCATACATACCTTACTTGACAGAAGCCACAAAACTATGAGCGCTTGAAATGAATTAATATTCAAATGTATTCGAAAATTAATCTCTTATTTTTTCCCGGAATGCCGGAGCTAATGGTGTGTACGCTATTGTCGCGTGAAGCGAGCTGGAAGCAATGCGTTGACGTCTCCCGATTCCTTTATAAATACATTAATCTGCGCGGAATATCATCAAACGAAGCTCAGAGGAGATACAGCAAGGTACTGGTACACCATTAACATTATTTCATGAATTTTTAATTAAATCCCTTTTTATTTTTGTTATTAATATTTGTGTAACTAAATCTCAGTTTGCTTGAATTTACGCAAGTCAAGTTATTACAAGAAACTAAATTTTGTTTTTGGTGACTGCCGGCAAATGAGTATCAACTGTGCCACGTAATGGTAGTTGGTCGCCTCCGACCGTGCAATATTGTGCAATAATGTCCCTGCATTACCGACACGTTCTCGGCCAAGAAAGCGGCAACTCGCTTGTTAATTAGTTTTTGTTTCATCTTGGAGTAAAACATGTTAAAAACATCTCATAGTTAAAATTTACAAGGAAGGTGGTAGATGGAGAGTCTACCTGATTTTCTGCCATTATGAATGATTCGGGTCGGGATTAGGTATAGTGGTGCAGACACCTTCTACCTCTGAAAGAAGAGAACTAGGACCTTGGCTTCGAGAGTTACTACGAGCAGGTTGAGATTTGATGGTAGTCAAGAATAGAAGGAGCTCTTTAAAACATCACAACCAAAAATTGCACGAGTAATGACCGCGTTTCACCCAAAGCCTTATATCCAAAAGCCAAAGCCAAAGCACATATCATCCGAGCGCTTGTGATAGGGTTCTTTGTTTGCAATGTAATTGTATAACAATAGTCCAATCATAAGAATCTAGGAACCGATTACATACACTACTTTTTTAGGACAGCAATTATGTTAAGGTTTTGAACGAAAATGTTGACAACGTGATTTTATTTTCGAATCATCACTTTTTTTATGTAACTAATCGACCAACGAGCATACGAGCCATCTGATGGTAAGTGGTCACCGTCGCTTATGGACATTAGTAACACCAAAGGCACCACTAATGCGTTGGCGGCCAAGAAATAAGAAGAAAGAAAGACAGAAAGTACTGACTCTCTAGCCCCCAGCCGAAACACGACGAGTTACTTGGCGGCTGACTCAAGCAGGAAGGTGGTAGCTAGCCAGGCGGGCTTCACGGAAAAATAATAATACCAATAATTATATTAATGAGTTAATAATATTGATAATATGATCTTTCAACTTACTGTTCTTTATAGAAGTAATATCATCACTCCCATGTTCGTACGATCATTTTGTTATTACAAACCAATAATGTGACAATGAAAATTTTGCAACTGACGATCAGTTGACCTTACCTTGCGTGACTTACAGATATCTAATAAGCCAATAGTATCTAATAACGTTCAAAATAGTCCGAGAAGTGATTCAGGGTCCCTCTTGACAAATGTGTGTACTTAAGAAGCAGTGTCTACATTAACTTCTCCCTTTAAGGTTCTACAATGCCGAATAACAGGAGTAAGAGTTGTTTGGCTATAGCACTCGTTCTGTGCTATTTCGTAATATGCCATGGAGCAGCGCCTGGAGCAAGGTGCAAGCTAAAGAAGCACACGCATAAGGCTGTGCAGACGGACTTCAACGGGCTCCGGTGCTGGGATGAAGTTAAGATCAAATCGTGTTGGGGATATTGTCTCTCCTATGAGGTATATTCGTGACACTTATCTTTCACTGTTTTACATGTGAATAATGGTAGTAGTTCTGAATGGGTTTGGATACAGGTCTTGTTTACAAATAGCTTTGTGATGCTAATGCAAAATAAATGTACATAGCCATGAAAGACACGAAATTCTGTTTGCAGATATCTCACTGGCAGTTCCCCTACAAAGAGTCTCATCACCCAGTGTGTATGCATGGAGAACGTCGTCATGCATCTGTGAGGCTCCGAAATTGCGATCCCGGAGTACAGCCCGGCACTGACTTGTACCATTACGTTGAGGCTGCATCTTGTAAATGTCAGGTAATAAAATGAAAATATATTGAACTTAAATTTTACAATACCATAGCATAACTCGCTGTGTCTCTCAGTAATTAGAATTTCTTTAATTCAAATTCATTTAATCATGTAGGTATTATGTAAATACACTTATGCACGTTATTTTTTACTTCTACTACCGTTTCGAAAAGGTGCTTTAACATCTTAAACCCAATATAAAGATTTTAGAAAGATTAATTTTATTTTTTCTTAAGTGGTTTCAACTCTATCATTGTGAAGACCAGGATTATCATCCTTACAACCCATACGTCCCAATGCTAAGCCCGGGTATCCCTCTTACAATTATAAGGGTTCAGATACAGTTCGCCATGTTAGTCAACACTTACATATGTAAGTTTTCTCACGATGTTTGCCTGCACCCAACTAATTTGTAATACGTATGTACATATTTTGAAAATGTACGATGTTTGAAGGATTCGACCACGAATCTTTATACAGGAAACCGACGTTGAAGGCACTAGGCTACAAAAGCTTAGTGGTAAGGATGTATTTTTTAAAGTCTGTTGTTTACATAACGTCAATTATATGGCTTTGTAACAAGACAGATATAAATATTGAACTGTACTGAACTGTATGTTAATTTATACTTGTAAATTTTCGTATGCAGGCATGCTCATCTGACGACACAAGCTGCGAGTGGTTGCCGCCGGACTCTTCTCTGCTCGATGGGCTGATGCTTGACGAAGATTTAGATGACCTGGACTGAAAACAACATGACTTTGTTTTATTTTGCAAGTTACATTGTTAATTAAACTAATGCCTGAATATGCTAGTTTTTTTTTTAAATAACTTCCTAGTAAAACTTATTTAAAAAAAGAAGTTAGAAGTGATCTTCGCAATGTAAGCAACTTGCTGCATATAAAATCATGCATCAACTAAAGCAACATCGTTACCATGTGGTCAGGAGGGGGACGTGGCACTGTTTTACACTATATGGCATACCACGTGAAACCAGAACTATGGTGCCAAAACAAAATAACACACCCCAATCAACTTTAATTAATAACTGTGGTCATCTACATATGCACAAATTTGTAGTTTCTAAGTTGTATGGCGTGTTACGTACTGAACTTTTACAGAAGTGCTCACTAAACAATACCAGCCGAATGATCAATTACAGGAACCCGTACAGGCCGTTAACTCGGTTAGTACAATTACCATCAGGCGGGATTTAGTTGGTAGTTAATAAGTACTTAAATATGCATATCAAATACACGATTGATGAATTATCATAGGTAGAGAGTATTGTATTGTTTTACATCGAAGTCAGCTAAGCCTGCGCATAAATTTATGATCTCCGTGTTCATCGGTTTATTTATGTATCGGTGTATTTTTATAATAAGTACTTCCTATATCTATACTCTAGGAGCTAGTCTGTGAGTGTTTCTCTATCAAGCAAGTTGGTTTCTGTTAGTAAAGTTATTTATTAGAAATTTCACTAAAATGTCACTGACACGGAAAATGACATACACTACCGGTCAAAAGTTTGAGACCACTATAAAAAAATTAAGAAAACAAATAAAAGTCAACATATTTAAATCATTATGAAATACAGTTTTTATTTCCATGTTATACACAATATTTAAAATTAAAAAATTACGAATACAAAAGATAATACTAAATTACTAAAGAAAATACAAACAAGAGAGTTTACACAGACTTTTCATCAAAATATCCTCCTTTGCATTTTATTATTTGTTTTACCAATCTTGGCATGCGAGCAATTAACTTATTTATTGTCTCTTGCGATATATTCTTCCAGCTGTCTTCTAAGGCATTCCACATGGCCTGCTGTGAAGAAGGACATTGTTCCCGAACGTTTCGGTCAAGTTCTTCCCACAAAAGCTCTATGGGGTTAAGATCGGGACTTTGGGGTGGCCATGTCATGTTTTCCAACACTTTTTCTGACTGTTTCTCGTCTATATAGCCCCTACATAATTTTGAACTATGCTTTGGATCATTATCTTGTTGGAAAATAAATCCTTTGCCGATTAACTTTAGTCCGGAGGGAATGGCATTTTTCTCAAAAATTACTTTATACTCCTCCTTTTTCATAATTCCTTTAATTTGGACCAGATTTTCAGTCCCATAGCCTGAGAAACAACCCCAGACCATAACAGATCCGCCACCATGCTTGACAGTTGGGACTACACACTGTGGCATCATCTTTTCTTCGGCGGAACGTCGAACGAAAATTCTTCTTTTTGAACCAAATATTTCAAATTTAGATTCGTCACTCCAAAGTACTTTTTTGAAATCTTCTTCGGTCCAGTCTCGATGGGCTAGGGCCCACTGCAACCGTTTTTTCTTATTCTGCGGTTTTAGAAGAGGTTTTCGAACAGCAACGCGACCATACAACTTGGCGTCTCGCAATCGTCTTTTCACTGTAGACACTGACACAGGTTTTTACCGAGATTTGTTGACTTCAACGCGGATTTCTGGGGCTGTTAGGCGTCTGTTTCGCTTGCTGGTTACCACAATAAATTTGTCTTCACTAGAAGTCGTAGCTCTTGGTCTCCCGGAGCGCGGACGATCTTGATTACTGCCAGTTTGTTTGTACCGCACAATAGTGCGATGAACACAAGCCTTTGATAACTTGAGTTGAGATGCAATCTCACGTTCAGATTTGCCTTCATTATGGAGAACAACGATGGCAGATCGCGTTTAGATACTAATTTCGCAAACTTTTCCCATTTTAGAGACGTCTTGACTGTAGGAACCACAAAATCAGACTAACAGCGGTAATTCGTAGATAACCATGAAAATATGGGGTAAAATAAACTTAAAAAGATATTTTAAAAATATAGAACAATCGCATTGTAAGATGATGTAAAAAAAAACGAAGTGTCAGCTGCGGTAATGAGGTAATAAAATTTTTACAATCGATTATCGGATTAGCTCTTCTTCGGCTCACATTGCAGTTTGGAAACAATGCTGGTTTATGGCCCTTTCCTTGGCTTATATACAAAAGAATTAGCTTTTAGGCAATCTTTAAAAACAATAGAATATGCAGGTGTGCAGATTACTTTTTATCACCAATATTTTAAGAATATTTACTAATAACAAAAATCTTTTATTAGTGGTCTCAAACTTTTGACCGGTAGTGTATGTACGTCTTGCATACATAATGTGGAGGGTGACAAATGACATCACACAGCGGATCATATAGTATTGTAATTTTATGGTCCGAAAAATCACTAATGAAGAAGTGTATCCCACACTTCTTTTTCTTGTCCTGAAAAGCCGATTAGTCGTGAGACCAAATGCGGTTATTGGACACGGATCGGTCACACCTTGAAAAGAGCTCCCAACCACAAGCTCTGCAATGGATTCCACAAGGGAAAAGGAAACTTAGCCGTTGTAAACACACTTGAAGGCGTTAAGTGACAGTAGAACTGAAGACAATCGGACTGACATAGTCCGAAGCGAAGCACTTAACCCAAGACACAACGCAATGGCGCAGTACTGTAAATGCATTCTGCCCATTTAGGAACCATATCATATGAAGAAGAAAGCGAAGAAAGAAAAATATATTATAATTTAATCAATTAAGAAAAAAACTAATTACTTCTTAAGATTAAATGTTTTGTCTCTATGTACATCGTTATAATACTAGTGAACGAGTAATCAAGTAAAAGGCTCACCATATCTACTCGGTGTGCTAAATTGACTTCGTAACTGTAATGCAAACGAACTCGAGTAAAATATATTTTCCGAGTTGGACAAATTCACATATATAAAATGACTCGTTTAGAATTACTAACTATTCATTGTCTGTACTCTGTAGATCTGTAGTGTAGTCAGCGTTGCCAATTCTACGTCTTTTTACGTAGATCTACGTATTTAAAGCCTTTCCTGCAGACCTACGAACTTTAGTCCCAGAATCTACGTATTTTCTATCAAAATTGTCCAAATTTGCAAAATAGATCGAAGGGGATAATTTCCTTTACTTTCGCGAAAAATGTTAATAAACATTCCGTTTCATACTAACGCACACTCGCCTCGCTATTCAACACGTCGCGCCATTCATTTTAAAAACAAAGTGTCATTGAAAATTTTAAGGTTTGACCTGATTTTACCTGAATTTGCTTGACGCATTGCTCAAATTTAAACCTTCTGTACCGTGTATAGTCCATTTAGGGCAAATGTTTTCAGGTAATATGTTAATCATTTACTTCACATATTTATCTTTCTTAGCTTTCAAATAATAATTTATTTTTAGGATTATGTCCAAAAAAATGTGACTGAATAAGATCGGGAAGCAGACTGGGAAGAAAATAAAAATTGAATAATTTAAATACTTTGAGGATGACTCTAAAAGTAGCAAACTTTTTTAAATGATCTACAAGTAGTAATTTTTTTCTTTGCTAACGGTATATTTTTTTTATTTATTGTTTGTCTGCTGTCTGCTACTTTTAAGGTCATATAAATTCTCGTTTTATTCACTTTTACCTACCCTACTCTGCTGATTTCACTAAAAAAAGTACGTAGATCTACGTATTTTCTATATGGAAATTTTACTATTTCTACGTAATTTTCTAATCTGCCCTACGCCTTTTTCAAAATCCGAAATGGCAACACTGATTGTAGTCAAGTCAAGTCAGTATCATTTTGACATTCGTGAGAGCATTTACATTTTTTTGTGATAATAAAAATACATTAATACGTATTTTTATTGTTAAATTCACAATCAAAGTTCGCAAGTTCAATATTTATTCAATCAATGGATAAATTTATTCCTACAATGTCATACAGCTAATCCATAGGAACATTAAGCGAAGCAGTGTTATGGGAAGCGAGCCGTCATGAAATACTGTTGTGCATTTATTTTGCTATGGGTGTTGTGTGAAAGTCAATTAGCACGTTCAGACAAAGTAGATAGTGCTTCATTCAAATCAAATTTAACAGCGGAGCAGAAAGGATGGAACATAAAACTTGATATTTACTTCTCGAAAACACTTCCGAGTGTGGTGAAGAAGCCACCAGGAAACGATGTCCGTTTCAAATGCGAGGCTATTATGAACTTTACGAAAGTGGAAAAGTATACTAAGAACAAAGAAGGCGTCGAAATTTCGTTCAAAGAGTCGCCGCCGGATCACATCCAGCAGACTCTCATGAATAACGTCAAAGTTTACTGGTTAAAAGATAATAGGAACCTATCAGATTCCAATAGGGTTAAAGCCACTACGAAAATTGACAAGGCGAATGGAACTATTGGTACCAACCTCAAAATCAAAGATATTAACAGTGAAGACGAGGGGAACTACACTTGTGTTATCAAACAGAATTACGTAAAAAAATTAACTACAAAGTTAATAGTAGAGAAGGACTTTGGTATAGAAAACTATAAAACACCAACAGACCCTTCAATGTTTCCAAATACCTATAAAGCAAATGAGTTTGAAGTAGTTGTCAAAACAACACCCAATTTGGTGTCTGAAGACATGGTTGCACATGTTGGTAATACTGAAAGTACAAATGTTACTGAACCTCGTAAATTGGAACCCATCTGCCAGATTTATGTTGGAACAGTATGCAGCTCATATTTAAAAGGTCAGTCTGTTTATGTTCCTTTTAACACCACACAAGTGGCTCAGGAAGATAAGCTACTGAAAGCTATCCAAGTCACTAGATACTCTAATGATATTAGCTCACATTGTGAGCAATATGCCCTTCCAAGTCTTTGTTATTCTACCTTTCCTATATGCAGAGACCCAGTTAAGACAAATATCAATTATTTTAAGGAAGTGAAACAAATTTTTCCTACTTCAAAAGATAGTAATGGTGAAGATTTGCCTCTTATAGTTTCTGAAAACTTACCAAATGGGTTTCCACAACTGATAAGCAACAAGAACATTTCCACAATATTTAATTTCCGTTACAATGCCACTTTGCTTAGACGAGTTTGTAAACAGGACTGTGAGATTTTGGAAAATGAACTATGTCAAACAGAGTATGCAATTGCCAAAAGACATCCACATATTGGTAAACAGTTGACTTTAGAAGAGTGCCAGGACTTACCAGAAGATGATCCAGATTGCCTAAAGATTGGTATAGGAACAATGATGGTTTCTGATGATGAGTGTTACTGGGAGAAGGGAACTGGATATCTTGGCAGAGTTAGCTTAGCAGAAAATGGAATGCCTTGTATTGAATGGTCTAAGCAAATGCATGTAAAAGTATCTGATCATCCTGAGCTTGCCGGTAGACACAGCTACTGCAGAAACCCTGGAGGACTCAAGTCACAGCCCTGGTGTATTGTAGAAAATGATGGACAAACAGATAAACAACTCTGTGACATTCCAAAATGTGCTCATAAAATTTGGATTTACATAGTGGTGATTTTTGTACTACTTACTTTTGCTGCCATTGGGTTTATCATTTGTCTTTGCTACAGACATAAGAACAAAGGCAGTGCTGCAACTATAAGAGACATAAACCTGCCAAACGCTGATAAAAATATATATGGAAATTCAAGACTCAATTCACCAATAGAAATGAATGAACTGCTAACAAATCAGAATAATGGCTCCCAACCACACTTAATGACTCGTCCAGTGCGAGGCAATGGTGTTCTTCGCATTCCCCAGTATTCCTTATCACAAATAAAGTTTTTAGAAGAGTTAGGTGAGGGAGCCTTCGGGAAAGTTTACAAGGGAGCACTGAAAAAGAATGGAGAAACACAATATGTAGCTGTGAAGGCATTAAAAGAAAATGCATCAGCGAAAACTCAGGCAGATTTTCGAAGAGAGATAGATTTGATTTCTGAACTGACACATGACAATATTGTTTGCATTGTTGGTGTAGCGCTTAGAGAAGAACCTCTATGTATGCTCTTTGAATTCATGGCAAGAGGGGATCTCCATGAGTTTTTAATGGGACGAGCACCCCCTTCAGGAAAGGGGCTCCCTCCGATGAGGTTGTTGACCATTGCGCACAATATTGCATCTGGTATGCAATACCTAGCTTCACATCACTATGTGCACAGAGATCTTGCAGCAAGAAATTGTTTAGTATCAGATGACTTTGTTGTCAAAATTTCTGATTTTGGGCTTTCCAGGGATATTTATAGCTCAGACTATTACAGAGTAAGTATGATGTCTAAATAATCAGTAACCTATTTAATGATATACTATTGAAATATGATTAATAACAATAATAATAATTAACAACAGAAGATGATTCATGATTTTGATAAGGATCTAAGAATGTTGATGTTCTCAACCTACTGCTAACAGCTAATGTGGGCCATAGATAAATAATGATAAATTCATTATCATGTAAACAAGATACATTTCTTAGTAAAAGAATTTGAAGTGCAATTTTTAATTTTTTTCCTGGTATTCAATGTTTCTACACTGCAAAGTTTTTTTTATATATCATGCTGAAATGGATAGGTAATTAACATTTGTGTTCTTTTATTTTTAAAAGTAATTATCACAGATTTCTAATATAACATGACAAACAATGTTCTTTCTGCTATTGCATTATACATTTTTTAAATGTTCTATAGGTTGGTCATGTTAACAATATAGGTAAAACAAACATTTCCTTAGTCATTCAAAAAATATGTTATTTTTAGGTGCAGTCAAAAAGTTTGCTACCAGTAAGATGGATGCCACCAGAGTCTATACTGTATGGGAAGTTCACAACAGAAAGTGATATTTGGTCCTATGGAGTGGTGCTGTGGGAGATCTACAGTTATGGCTTGCAACCATATTATGGGTATGATACTAATCAACTACTATATTATCAAAATAATAACATAATATTATCAGTATTATCTATACCACAATACCAGAATTATCTGCCCAAAGTAGCAATTTACAGGCCATAGAGGTTGAAGAGCAAATTGTGTAAGACAAACTACATCCATCTTTTTTCATGATGTGCCCTGCTGAATAATAGACAAGGATATGACGCCAGAGCCTCCGTACTACACAGTTTAATTACGATCATACTTAAGCATGGTGCATCTTAACCGCCCTTACTAGCTGTTAACCTCCTTCTAAAATCAACTGTGACGTGTTCTTAAACCATTTCGGTCGTAGGGTCCGTTAAGATCAGTTCCCCAACTTTCTTTGAAGCAGTCAAGACCATCCCGGCTTTGATTTTGAGGATTTATACGGTCGGCGGCGACCTCTTACCGTCAGGTGATAGGTCTACTCGTTTGTCAGTTATTGACTTAAATAAAACATTGGTGAAGAATTGTCTTCGAATAACGTCCACGCCGATAGACTGATGACCTGGAGGTGGGAGGCTCAGGAGTGGTTTGAACAGGACCAGTTAGACTCTGACTTATTAAGAGTGGATCTTCAAATGCTGATTGATAGATAAATTGGTATGGCATTGTAATGCCAATAATAGGAGTATTCCGTTTAATTACGTTCTGTATTTCATACAGGTATAGCAACCAGGAGGTGATATCAATGGTGCGTGGTGGAGAGTTGCTGGGAGCGCCGGCCGCTTGCCCACCGCCGATGTACGCTCTCATGCGAGAGTGTTGGAAGCACACTCCACAGAGGAGGCCTAATTTTGAAGAAATTGTCAGTAGGTCAGTATGAAACAGGTAGATGTTTTTGTTAGTGATCGTGAGTAACTTCTGAATAATTCGATGATTGAGTCGTATCGACCCATGACTGCCCCACTAGTGGAAGCTGGGTCTAGGTCTCCTGTAACATTGAAAGGAATTTAATTAATATGGATTGAGAGTCACATAACATTTCACGGTCGATGTACCACTGGGATTAAACTTGATGGTACAGAGCCCAGTGATCGCCAACAGGAGGGACCTAGTGCCATAAACTCGACCGGTGTTCAGCAAGGTGCACTACGAGTGGGGGAGACCCTTTTACCCCATGAATTCTAAAAAAAAAAGTGCCTTCTAAAAGTTTAATAGTGGAAGTAAATTTTGTAACGGCCACATATACCCCCTGATGCAAAATTGAAATAGTAAGCCCAGTGATCTTTTTTTACATAAAATTAATTATTAATATATATTATTATATATTATAATTATTATTATATATTATATTAATTATTATTAATAATTATATATTAATTTTTTACATAAAATATTTTACATTAATGCGTTACAACAATTCCACCTGATGGTAAATGGTGAAGTTTAAAACGTTGAACGAACTAACTTACAAAAATCCAATCACTCTCCCCCAATTTTCAAGACTTCTATATTAGAATCTAAGGTCGAACGGTGAAAATTGAGATATCTCACTACAATACATAATATTTATACATAATTTGGTAATTTCAGAATATTCGAATGGATTCAAATGGGTGGTTGTCCAGACGTCGCCCTATCGGAATCCGGCAGTAGTGGCTGCGGTCACCGACCGACCACTTCCACCAGAGACCTTCAGGAGCGAGCGCCCCTTCTCCCGCCACACTGCTCCTCATCAAACGGCTCCCTAGCCACTAGTAGCCTGAAGAAATTCAGCACCGCCGGCTCCAGCTCCAAGGTAATGGACGACAACTGTTCTACTTGCAGCGAAGTCCCACCTCTGGTCCCGAAGGCCAAGAAGTATAGCTCCGGTTCACTGATCGATACGGAGAAGGTAGGCACCAGAGAAACTATTGTTAGGTTACCGAATACACATTTCAGTAACGATATATAGTGCTGATCTCGCGAGGGTCCCCCGTACCCGACTGGTTTGGAGGCTCAAGTTCATCTTTACCATGTACGACTACATCGACGCTTACCATCACGTGGGAGTGTAGTCAAGCATTGACTTACAGTGGTCAAAATAATCTTGGAGTCCATTATCTTGTTGCGGATGACGTATACATATCACTGAGCGTCCGTTCGGTAAAGTAATACAACTGGAATTTGTTTCCATGATTCATTGTATCTGTCGTTGACGGCTCGTTAGATTAGTGAATAAAATTTTAGAGCCGCGAGATTTGTCAGCATTCTAATTTAGTTCTATTGTCATTTTATTACACGAGATGGGTTTATTTCATTCAATAGGTGTACTTTTCAGCCACGGTCTGTTATAGATTCTTGAAACTGTGTCCAGCTTCATGTTGACATTGTAAATACACCGATTTATCTGATATTTTAATTAAAACGTATTAGAGTACAAATGACAAGACATTTTTAGAAGGTGGCTTCGAAGAGGCTTTTGTGTACGCAAGACAAAATAGGTGCGTTTGTCTATGTCATAGAAAAGTGTTGTAACGGAAATACACGACATCCGATCGGTGGAACGTTCGCTGGACACAGTTTTGTACAAACACTTGTCGAACATACAACTACGGCATCGCTTCAACCAATCCCGACCGTGAGCGGTCCTGGAAGAATAAGCGGCAAAAAACTCCCAAGGAGATTTTTCCCAATCGCATTTACCGACAGCACTAATTACGAGTTATGACACTTATGACTATGTATTATTTTTCCATTTTCGGTTTACGGTGCCTATTCATTAAAAATAGAAACAAGCTGATTTCAGACAAAGCTCAAGACATTTTTTTAGAATACTTTTAAATACTTAAAAACTCTTTGTGTTATGTAAATTACTAGTGTAAAGATATCATCGTGGCTGTTCCTCTACGGTGCGGGGGACTCTTTAAATTAGATAGATTATGTTTAAGATATGTTTGGCTGTCGGTGGGTAAAGTTAAGCAAATTATTAAAGTCGTTGATAGCCTAGAATGAGTTCGTGTTAGATGATAGGAATGGTCTTGACTGGTCCGCCTTTGCATTGCCTAATTATTTTATATTATGTTACACGAGAAAAGTTCCTTTCTGTTTACTAGCATAGCGTGTAGGTATTTCGATGAGAGAGATTACTATTTGCGTAGACTAAGAACAATATTGATGACTGAATATCGTGGCCAATACACGAGACGTCAAATCAATGGTTTTGTTTGATCATTATAACTTAAAAACACTTATCAAATTGTTGAAAAAGTAAGTCTATTCATCATGATTATGTCGTTGATAAGATAAAAAAAGTGAAGTATTTAAATAACCTTTCCTAGAAAGAACAGTTACGCAATAACAAAAAATAGCTCGGCGAGATGATGTATAAGTTGCTTCATGTCGTGTGCGAGTGAAGAGGATATGATTCGTCTATACTGTTCTTTGTCTACGACTATTCGTATGCGCTGAAACGATGCCTTACATTAAAATTACACCTAAGTCCTACTCAATGAAAATAGTGTCCATAGATGTATGGGTTTTTATAAATTAAAATTTCTATAAATGTAATACTTACACAAACTGGGGTCATGTGTTTCAAAGCTGTAGGGAATAACGCAGTGGAGAATTTTGACAAAGGTTAAAATAATTCCTATCGATGATGAGTGCAATTAAACTAGATTTTGCTTTCAATACTTTTTTCGCTCTCGCATGTTGTTTTCAACTAAATTAGGCAACAATTTTTACTACTTGTACATCGCTCATGTTCGTCCGTACGTCTCTATAGTTGGAGATATCATTGCCATTTATTTATATCAGTACTCGACGAAACCCATATATATATATCGGTGATACTGCGTGCATCGTTTACGCGTTGTCGGCCGCGAGGATAGCGGGAAATAGCTTTCTTAGTTTGCTCTCGGGCAATCGAATCGGATTAAAAATATGTTTCCTCGGTTCGCGGGACGGTACAGCGCTGCAGGTCCCAGTGACCCCCAAAACTAAGGCTGGCGTCAGGGGCTCGTATGTTGTTCACAATGCACCTTGCTGCCTGATTTTAGGGACGGATGGAGAACTAAAGTGTAAATATAGAAATTATCATCAAACGGAATATCACCATTGTCGGAATAATATACATTTTTGTATGGTATCTGACGTCTATATATACCGGAGGTGTTCATATATTTTCAATTTTCTATCTGTGACGTCATTAATATCAAAATCCACAACTTGTTTAGACACTCACCATTTCATATCTATCGATCATAAAGTTTCACTTGGCGTTTTCCATAGTAAAGTTGATTACAAAATGACACTAAATTTAATACTCGATAATTTTTATGACTTACGACACTCTACCTCCGGTATACATAATTTCACATATCGCTTTTGTACTAATGTAAACTTTAAATACAGTTGATAATAATTATTGATTGCGGGATTATGGCATCGAATAAGGGCATATTACAATAAAATAGAGGTCCACATAATTTAAGAAACGGGCATTGGTTTTTATAATCAATGAATTATATAATCTGCAGGAGCAAATATTTGGTGTTTCCTTAACATTTTTTTATCTATGTCAACTGATTAATTTATGAATATATTATAAAGATCACTACTGAAGTATTAAATAGATATACGTCCATACGGGATGCAGCTGTTATATTATATTACGTATCGAGAAACTTCTTATGATTGTGTCCAAATTCGTGACAAAATTTAATAATAACTACATAAGACCTTCACATTTTACCGTTTACAGTGGCGCATTAAAACATTTCGTGAATTGTTAAATGTTTACAGTGGCGCATCAAATCATTTCGTGAATTGTTAAATGTTTACAGTGGCGCATCAAATCATTTCGTAAATTGTTAAATGTTTACAGTGGCGCACCAAATCATTTCGTAAATCGTTAAATGTTAACAGTGGCGCATCAAATCATTTCGTGAATTGTTAAATGTTTACAGTGGCGCATCAAATCATTTCGTAAATTGTTAAATGTTTACAGTGGCGTACCAAATCATTTCGTAAATTGTTAAATGTTAACAGTGGCGCATCAAATCATTTCTTGAACTTATGTATTTCGATGTGCGCATGTGGTTATTTTTAATTAATGTAGCACATAATACATCTACTGAACTGACAATTTGTATTAAGCCTACCCATTAAGTATATATACAATTTACAACATTTTAATTTTATTTTATTTTTATTTTTATTCGATGAAACGAAATAATAATATATGTATTGATAACACTACGACCGTGGCCCAGCGCAAAACACTGGATTTTTTCTAGAAGTTTTTACCAATTTTTGTACTTGTTCATTCCGGATTGTATATTTTTTTTGTAAATCCATTGTTTAGTACAGTTTATTGTTTAAATAACATTGTTATTTGACCAAAATCAGGACACTAATAAGTTTGTTATAATTAAGTAAATAATAGAGATGATAGTGTAATTTAATTTAAATCTAATTAAGACATTGAGTTTAAGTTGATTATTGCTGTAAAATTTTGTTATCCTTGTATATAAATAAGTACGTACGTTATTTCTGGCACGACAATGCTCGAAGGCTTCGTCCCGTAACTTCGTGAATCCAAGGCAATTAATTAGTCCGCGTGAATAATTTCACGTACTGATACCTCTGCTGGAATCGTATGGAAATTTTCGCAGCGAATTATCTAGAGCAAAATATGCCAAAGTCTTGCCCAATAAAATAATAATATTCGGAATTATGTCACGAGCCGCTTAGCTAGATAGGTATTAATTATTCTAAACTAGTGCGCGTAACACGCCCGTTTCATATCGTATCATTAGAAATCGGCAAAATCCTCTCGAGTCCAACAGTTACTCATTGTTAGTCTAAATCGGTCCGGATGCGACCTTTATTCCTTTTCGAATCTTTTTTTACCAATCTGTTAGGGGCCTTTCCCTTAACCGCAGGTCATAAATCAAGTCTTGGTTAATATTAACTCATTTCTAATACTACTCTTGAAATCGAAGCAACCGTACTAGCGGATAGTTTTTAAATTATGTTCGATTCATAAGCGATGTTGGACCCAATAACGAATCGTTCTCAATAGGAAGCCGTATTGATTATCGCCACGTTATATACATTGGTTTGAAACCATTGACAACAATAATGTTTGAAACCGTTAACATGAATCCTTTTAGCAGTTGTCGTGCCGTAGCTACGCCGTCTGTTTTCTGTATAATATTTATTTTGTAAATGCTTAGATCCTATAGTACTTTCAGTACCCGCCAAAGACTTTTTTGTATGTGATACATTTAATTTTTTACCTAGTCGTAAATCGTATTTCCATAATAAATAACAAAAAAAAAACATGGCGTTTTAACAGATCCTTTAATTATTTAAGTATCCCTCGATTTTATTTAACATTTATTAAAATAAAAACTTTAAACCGTATATAAAAGGTGACCTTGAATCATGTTTCAATAATTTCCGGTTTTACCTTTTTGACAATCAAATTATGTTCGCCGTGGACTTTCATGTGCACCTTAAGATTATTGTTCCCTGTAAATCCTCTATTGCATATCTTGCACACGTACGGCTTTTCACCTGAAATAATAAGCGGCAGTCACTCATATATTAACACCTTCGCAGATAAATCGTTGTAAGACATCGCAAGTAATCACTCACGGCTCAGATTAGATTTATTTGATAGATAAATGTCGTAAGTCATTATATAATCCCACTCTTAAGCGAGGGCGTAAATTTACATTTTTTTTTTGTAAATTTATTTTTTGTAAATAATACAAAAGGTTTAATTTGTACCCTGTGTTATTAGGTACTCACGATGTCTGTACTTTATATAATAGTAGCAGCCTGCTTCCACTTCGTTCAGGTTGAAGAATTAGTTACTTTTTTTCTTTTTTTAATGTTAATAGCCGACAAACGAGCAGACGAGCCACCTGATGGTAAGCGGTCACCGTCGCCCATGGACATCAATAAGACCAAAGGTATCACTGATGCGTTGTCGGCCAGGAAATGAGAAAGTAAGAAAGAGAGAACTGGCTTTCAAGCCTCCAGCCGGAACACGACGAGTCCTTTGACGGCTGACTCAAGTAAGAGGATGGTAGCTAGCCAGGCAGGCTTCACGGAATGATAATAATACCAGTAATAATATTAATGAATAATAATAGTACTGATAAAATAATCTTTACGCGAAGCCCTACCACAAGCAGGCTGACTTCTGTCGCCTCTTACGACACCTGTTATGCCAGCATGGGATTGGGGGGAGTATTCTAGACCGCCCCAATACGGCCAAATTATTACTTATTTATTATAAGTTACTTATATATATACCATCAAAATGGTATAAAGCTTATGTCCATCTGGAATAAGTTACCTCCCGAATGGTACAAGAATTATTTAAATAAGCGCGTAGTTCCAGAGATTACGTACACACAAACACAAAATTTGCACACTCATAATATCAGTAAAAAATACCCGTTACGATTATTACGATGTTTAGTGTTCACAATTATGTTAGCTTAGAATTATTGAATAGAAAAGTAAGTATTTATTTAAATATTTTGGTTAAGATTCCATATCCGTTGCAATCCGTGATATGTTACACACACCTGTGTGTATCCTCCGATGTTTCCCCAACACGCTGGGATAGTAGAAGGTGGCGGGGCAGAACTCGCAGCGCAGGTTGCGGTTCCCGTCGTGTTGGTTCATGTGGATGTCGAGCGCGCCGCGCGCCTTGTACGCCTTCGGACATCGCGTACACTTGTACCGGCCCACCGCTTTGTGCGTGTCCATGTGACGCGACAGCTACGAACGCATTGAATGCTTTTATTTACGACTAGCGGCCCGCCCCGGCTTCGTACGGGTGTACTATATCAATAGTTTCCGCAGCGTATGCGATAAAAGAAATTTTTAGGTAATTTTTATTACACCTTGGTTCACGTTACTGAAGTTTTAGCAAGGATTCCTTATTTTTTCTAGTAATGAATATAGCTTATTTTACTCAGGGATAATGTAGCATTCTAATGGTGAAAGAAGTTTTAAAATCGGTTCAGTAGTTTTTGTGTTTATTCGTTACAAAAATACAAATATACAAAGCTTTCCTCTTTATAATATTATTATAAACGTACGGGTCAGCTAAGGGAAATGTAAATAAATTTAAAGTGAAACTTCTTAGGCGTCGATTGATTTGACGAGAATTGAAGGCGAAAACTCGTCATGCTAATCATGACATTACACTTTTCGTTACATGAGAGAGAAGAAAGATATAACTAAGACTCTGGGAGGGTAAAAGAAAGGGAATAAGACTGTGTCACGTGTTCACACGTACGTACGCGTCGGATGTTATACGAAAAGCTAAGGCATCGAGCGTTATGTCATTAATATTTATCATAGTGCTTTGAGATTTTTTACGTTTGTGTCCTGTTATTGTTTGTTTATATTAGATAATTATTATGTGATATATTTCAACTATTCAAATTTTATCACTAATGATGCTTCTACGCTAATATTGTGCCAAAAATTTTAAATAGTTTTATTAAGAAATTTCACTTCGACCACGTGTACTGTCGGTGCACGCGCATTTTTAATGCTAAACGAGTATATGAAAGTCAATGATAAATGGTCAACGCTGCCCATTGGCAACCGTAATATCAAAGGCATTAGCGACGCGTTATCAGCTAAGATTGAATGGAGAACCTGCTTATTACTATCTTCAACATGATTGATTTAAAATGGTTGCTATCTATGCACGTAATAAACCTCATTTACCATGCACCAGTACTGTCAGTATTAAACTTCAGGGTCCGAAGCCCCGCGATCCTCAATGTAGGGTACATTGTGCCAAGGTCTCATCAGTCGTTCATTAGGTAAACCGCGAGCAGAAGAGACCGATGTTTACCTAAAGATTATTAAAACTAGGGATGTTATGGAGCTCCGTAATCGAAAATATCGGATATCCGTAATAAAAATGTATCCGAAACCGAATCCGATAAAACAGTTTCGGATAATTTCGGATAGAGGCAGAGATTAAATAAAACACGTTGACTGGTTTAAGCTGACCGAGCCAATACATTAGCCGCGTCGTTCTCATTTTAGACAATTTTTATTATTTAATTTGCTTTTCCTGTGATTACAATACCACATAATACCTAAAAACAAAGTCAAACTTTGTAAATACATTATATTTTTATCCAAGTCGTAAATCATCTAATATCCGTAACCGAAATTATCCGAACCAATCGGATAATCCGAAATAATTTCATATCCATAACCGTAACCGAAACCGGAAAGAAATTATTCATATATCCGTATTCATATTCGTTATTCCATAACATCCCTAATTAAAACACCTTACAACCTAAAACGAATTTTAAGATAAGTTAAAATAAATAAACAGGCAATTGAAATGCAAAAGACACTTCGATAATAAGTTTATAGATTCAAAAAAAAGTTAAAATAAATTAAAAGATGAAAGCAAAAAATTAAAGTCAAGAGTAAAGGATATTAAAAGAGCACTGTAAAAAATAAAAGGCAATAACAACTTCATTTCGCAGTCAAGTGTTAATTAAGCAACCGACCCTCATATCGAGCTGAGAATGGGGTTCTAATGAAGACAACTCAAACTTAACACGAATAAGCGGGATTTGCGGCTATAAACGGCATTTTGTCAGCGCGACATGCCACGCCAGGCAATGACAGACCCCTTGAACTCTTTCTCAAATTCTTGCACCAATAAGCTCATACACACCCTCACCCCTCGCTTCAGCTCCACCCCGCACACTGTGCAGATGGTCGGCGGTTTCGTACTACACTTGTGCTGATCGCACTTCGCCTGGTTCTCGAACACACGTTTGCATTCCATGCAGTTCACCTTTTTGGCTATGTGTTTCCTTATCTTATGATCCTACAAACAAAAATAGTCTTATCGAATCTAGTAGCCACATGTTTTGCACGTGACCTACGCGGTGACAGCTGTCACCTGTCAAGGCACAAATGAAACAATACAGTCAATAGGAAATATTACCGGCATTTCATTTATACATTACTTTCTGTTACATGTATATATGTTACAGTTAAAACCAGTTTTTAAGTAGAACGCGTTTTCCCTAGTTAGAACTAGTTTTTACTAAATGCCTTTGTTAAAACTAAAATTTAGGTTAGGTTCTCGAGGTGATACGCACAGTGTTCCCGCGTGCACCTCAAAAACGGAGGGATGAAGTAGCTCCAGATTCATGCCGCACAGGGACGAGCTCTGTAGGAGAGCGAACGCCGTCGGGACCGCGGAATAATGCGAGAGCGTACCCGCAGTCCCGACAAAGGGCGCTCAGAGGAACACGGGGTTTTAGCTGGTAGGAGTCCGACATATCCTATCAGTCGCCCCCACGACTGAGGTTAGAATGAACGAGCACACAGCGCGCCGATGGCGCTCGGAAAGGGATTCCCCGCACTTGTCGAATCAAGGGACGTCTCGCGATCAATTAGAATAAGGTACGATGAACTTTGAGAACAGTTTTGACTGACATTCACTTCGGAAAAACGTGTTTTGTCTAGTAAGAACTAGTTTTAATTGCTATTCAATTTTGAGCATTAGGTAATTTTAGTTTTAACAAAGGCATTTAGTGAAAATTAGTTCTAACTAGGGAAAACGCGATCTAAAACTCGCTATCTAAAAACTAGTTTTAACTGTAACATATATATTTCTATAAGGGTGTAGTCCTCCATGATGGTCTTAGTTTTAATTTTATTGATTTAACTGCATGTATGGCATCGTCCAAATAATTTATATACTAATAGATGGTATACTTTTATTCTGTTTATAGCTCTACATTTATAGTGAAATATTCTAATGCTTCCTTTGCAGTTACCTTCAGTCCGCCGCTGTGTTTGCAGGAGAAATTGCACATGTTACAAACATACAATTTCACTTCCATATGTGACCGAATATGCACCCTTAACGCATGTTTGTTGCTGTAACTAAAAAAAAAAAACAGTTTTTGCTTACTTAATCTGATGTTAGGTTTGAGTTATAGGGAGCTCTTCCATCCTTGAGTCGAACTCAACTCACCCTGCTCGGTGCATCCTACTGAACAACGAGGTAAAGGCGTAGGTCATATACCACCCACCTTAATTCCGACTAGTGACGTACGACGGTACCCATGCATGGTTTTGGCGCGCTGGCCAACTATCTTCCTTGTAGTGCTATTGAAATCATGAAATGTTTTATCACATAGTCCGTTTGCAGTGCTGCATCAGGTTCATTTTGCTTGTTGACCAGCAGCACTTTGGACACACTCCACAAATATAATTCATTTCATAGTTATTTTTCAAAATTTATACGTGACTTTAGTCCCCGTACTAGGATTCCTTGTGTGTGTGTGTGTGTGTGTGTGTGTGTGTGTGTGTGTGTGTGTGTGTGTGTGTGTGTGCATCAGCGCGCACCATGTATAAAAATTATTTTTTTTTGGGGGGAAATAAATGAATTATGAATAGACATGTTATATAACTATTTATGAACCCAGACTGTTTGCAAGGGAAATAATAACTATTTTAAACTGGGAGTATAAGGTTACCTACTCACATTTTATTACAATAATCACAGACATAATTCATATTAGAATGCATACTCCACATATGTTTAAGTAGTTTCCTTGAAGACTCGAATGAGTGCGGACACATGTCACAAGACAATATAATATTCTGAAATCAAAACAGTTTATACAAAAATAAATCCTAGTGTAAATACGCGACAGCGCGACAGCTTGTGTCGTCTTGTGATGTAACATATGTAAACATTCAACCAAGTAAAGAAATCTTATGAGCGTAGCACTCGTTTGAACTGGATGTAATTTTTTTTATAGTAATAGCCAGCAAGTGAGCTGGCAGCTGACATTATGGCAATTGGAACTATCAATAAGTTTTGAGTTAAGCAAGTGCTAAAATCACTCATTAACTGGCTCTGTAGCACTGCGAACCGCTGGAACCATTTCATAGTTGACTTTTTGAAAAGGGAAGCAAGCCAGATGAAAACCTCCATGAACCACTTCCAATCAGTTATTTACTGTTATAGCTTCGTCCATTGTTCAACAGGGTATACCACATGTAGAGAAAATTGACTTGGAATCAAGGATGGAAGAAGCTCATTATACTCTAATATTTTACAACTAAGTACTGTACCTTTTCATTTAAATGAATTTTCCTGAAATGAAATTCTAAACCTGCACCAGTCAGGAACCGTTTTGCACATATGTGGCATGTTTTTTGATGCTTCGGCACATGCATAATTCTATGACCTAACAGATGAGCCCAGCCTTTTAAAATTTGAGGGCACAAACAGCAGTTCCTACTTGTTCTATGTTCTTCAAGGTGAGCTACTAACTTGTTTTTATCTAAAAATTCTTTCGGACATAAACCTGTAACATAAATATTATTATCAAATTAATAATTCACATTGAAATAATAAAATTTAATTAGGTTAAGTTAATATTTAGTTGAAAACTTTATGTAAATTTACATTATAAACTTTTACACATCACCAATAAGTTTTACTTAGCTTCAAACTTAGTATGGCATAATATGGATATTTAAATTACCACAATATAGTTGACTTTCACAAATCTCAGGGTTGGGTTTCACAATTTTTTTGGGACTTTTCCATTTAGTCTTTTTATATTTGTTTTGAATTTTAACTCTTTTGGCTTCTGAAAAATAACATATAAATTAGTGGTTTCAAACTAACACCAGCCCACTACACATTGTGGGTCTTTCCTCATAATTGAGGAGACCTTAAGCATATTCCACCACACTTCTCAATTAAAGATTTATGAAGGATTTTTTATCAGTTTATTCAATTTTTCTTTCTGAACAGCCTGTAGTAATATTTGTTAAATTAACCAATTCAGGATAATGAATTCACTTCACAATGGAAGCAATTGTATCTGAATGCTGCTTTCAAGTTTCTTTTTTCATAATGCAAATAATAATCATAACTTAAAAGAAAATCAGAAGTTCATGGAGGATTTGAATCTTAGGCCCCATGCAAGAAACCAATGTTTTAAAGTATAGGCTATTCTATCTATTGATACCTGTTTAATATAACACTCATAACAAAATTACTTCAATTTTACAATGTCCCTACCTTCCAATTCTTCCTTTTTAATGAGCATGTTAATATCCTCAGGGAAATCCACATGGTCTATATAAGCATCTTCACAGTCCATCTCATATTCTATCTTTATATCACGCAATATGTCTTCCTTTTCAACTTTAACATCCTTAACAATATGAAACAATGTTAAGTTAAATCAAGTAACTTTGCTCATATCGGAAAGTCACTGATGAAAAGTCATCTTTTGATTCATAATTTACAAGTGACTTTACTGGTCATTTCTATGCCTTTCCATGGAACTTCCAGCTCATCATCAGGCCAAATTAGATAACATAATTTTGATAAAGTATAACATAATATTGATAAAGTTTTGAACTGCTTAGTTAGCTAACACCTTTATATCAAATTAACTATTAAAATAATGTTTTTGAATTGTAAACTTGAGGAGCCAAAAAATGGATTCATTTTCAATATTATGTTGATTTTTGCTCCATGAGTAACTGTGACCACTCAACTTACGAACAGATAGCCAGGTTGTGGGATGAAAAATATCTACAACATTCAATCTTTATCAAGATGGCATACACCTTACCTCTTTAATACTCCGTAATGAAGCTTCTGATATTATACACTTTTCTCTAAAATCTATAAAAAACTTAACAGACTGTAAACAAGTTTCACATACAACTTGAGAAATATTATCAGATGTTTTTACCTGAAATATAACATACGAATTTAAACTTTTTATTATGATTAATAACAACACAATAAGCATTAACCAAGTTAATGAGGTCGTTATGAAATGAAATATATACATTCTACTTACATCTAGATTAGTTAAAATGTTATAATTATAGACAAAATCTTCATCCATAGGAAACATTAATACTTCTGTAGCTAAACAAGCTCTGCACTTCTCCATTTTAAAGTAGTATTTAATTAATTCTTACAATTATAATTTTAAGACTTTCAAGGCTTTGACCCGATAAATTCATATCAATTACTATTCCATAAATATGATAATGAGAAATATGTGTTATTGTAGTGCTTTTCAAATGTCATATGTCATGTGAATATTGGCAATAAAATTAACAACGTCATAGTTAAGTTGTCACAGATAAACACTATAAGGTATATACTTCAGCGAACAGAATCTAGTAGTCACTCAATGTAGTTACCATTCAATTTCATTGTAAATTACTTTTTGATGTCTAGACCATTACAAAATTTAAACTAAATAAAATATATTTTGAGTCAAGAAATAAAAAAAATATAATACTATATGTTTCAAAATTGTTGTAGGAGTATTTAAAATCGGCACGATGATGGTTATCTTGCAAAAACAGCATTACGCGCGCTAGCTACCCGCGTCCTTTTTTCTACGTTTCTTCACAACAGCCCCATAAGCCTGAATCAATAAATTGATATAATAATCGACTTTCCATTCTTGTACCCTTAAGTAGGTAAAAACTAAAAATAAATTGACGGTAGGTTAGTGGTCGACTTTTCCAAATTTCTTCGATGAATTTTTTCTTTTTAACCAACTTCGAAAAAGGAGGAGGTTATCGATTCGTTTGTATTTTTTTTTATTCGTTACCTTAGAACTCTGTCATTCATTAATTTATTTAATTTTTTTTTGTTTGAGATGGTTTTCGTTTGGTCGCACTTAAATTTCAAGAAAAAATAGTACCTTCTTTCACCTTAGGGTGAAAAATAGAAAATGAAACTAAGAAATTCACTTTCTTCAAATTGAAGTAGATTTTATTATTGAATTATTTACCGGTATTATTTAATCAATTGTAAGGTCTCTCGGACTTCGGATCATACTCGCGAATGCACGATTCGTCGATTTTCTCGTTGGCTAGTTCCAAAAATTCGTTGCTTGTTATCTCATGTAGTTCTAGCATTCTTGGTACCAGAATCTAAGTAATTTCTAATTAGTTTGTGGTCTCTCGGTGATATTGTCTGTGTGTTGAGGCATAGATAGCGGTGACGCTCTCCATTCAGTCAGTCAAGCTGTTACGGTTTTAGTAGTACTAGTAATGTAGTACTAAAAGTAATAGTATCGGATATGTACTGAACAGACAGAATACAATCAAATGTTGTAATGTACTTGGGTATTGATTGTGTAATGAGTGTGTATTTATTTGATATGTTGTACATTTTTTATGAATCAAGTACGAAGTAAGATACGATTACCACAAGATGAATTAAGCGAAAGCGTCGACAGCGATCGGAAGTTTGGAAGTATTCTCGCATATTTGCGGCTACTTGCCGACTTTGCGGTGTATTGCAATCTGTGTATATTTTGATAAAAACGCTTAATTGTTGGAAGCATGGTAGAGAACGGTGCATCTAGTGGAGGCAGCGAGAGTCCCAACGCTACGTGTGTTCGTTCGGGGCTCTTGGAGACGTTAGTTCGCGGTGTATGGTACCGCGTCCACTGTTCTTTGGAGGATGACTACTTCAGCGTTTGCCTCGACGACGGGTACGACGCAACGACAACCCTGAACGGTACACTGAACAACAACAATGTGGAGACCCCGAATAGTGACTTCACGGAGGTACCAGACGCGATCGCCAACCAGAAACGATTAGTTCAAGTTGTGAAATCAGACAATAATGGGCTTGGAATATCTATAAAAGGTGGTATAGAGAACAACATGCCGATATTAATATCGAAAATATTCAAGGGCATGGCAGCAGACCTTACTGAACAGCTGTATGTGGGAGATGCTATTCTGTCAGTGAATGGTGAAGATTTGAAAGATGCAACACACGAAGAAGCGGTAAAGGCATTGAAAAGAGCGGGCAAGATGGTCCAGTTGGAAGGTGAGCTTTTCCTCTGTTAGTTAAATAATAATAATTTACTTAATTAGTAGAAATTTGTCTTTCATCTGACATCAAAAGATGTGTTTGCTGTTTACATAGGTCTAAAAAGTCACTGTCATATCACCTTTCAGCATTAAGCTTAATCACAGAATAGGTAATTCCTTCCGTTAGAGTAATATAATAATATCATTAGTAAAAAAGACAATGTCTGTATGAGATAAACTATATGTGATAAAGTATTGTTCATCTTTGTTTTTATCCGCATGATGCAAAATTTTTTCCTGCATTTGTAATAGTAATGTAAAATGAGTAAGATCTATTTTAATCTCATTGTTTGATTATTGAAATTTTAAACTTCATCATAAAATGGATGTAGAAAGCTGTTATTATATCACTTTGCCTAGTTTTTATTTATGTAGTGCAAATATATGTGTAAATAAGCTGTGTAAGAATGTTAACGCATATACTGTGTAGCATAATTGGTTCCATTATAAGATTGCCTCAACCTAATTATTAACCCCAATTCCAGTAGCGTAGTGTTAATGAACTCACGCAATATTACCCAGTGTTACTCACTAGAACAAGCAGTTGTTTTATTCTGGTATTTTACTCTATAAGGTTAGTGTACTTCTATAATGATACTAAGTTTTCTTTGCAGATTAGGACATGTGAATTATATATTGATGGTCATATTTAGGATAACATCAATTTGGACAGATTGTACTGTAATTCATTACAATAAATTTTGTTTTGTATTGTGAATATGAGTTGTAAAAAATGGACTTAACTACACTAATTTGGGCTCATTAATGGTTGGAGAGAGGTGTAGAGGGAGGATAATAAGGAGGGAGGGAGGGAGGAGTATAAAAGTAACTAGGCTATTTGTTAGCAAATAGTCAATAAAAACATTAAAAACGATAAATATACTGTACATTGACTGTGATATATAAGCTAGGTTGGCAGAGGTTGTTCTATAATGTATTAAAAAATGAATTAATTGAATACACAAATGTTACATGGCTGTATATTGGATCGCTCTAGTCATATGGAATTATGATCAAGAGACTGTGATGATTATAAATATAAATATAAATAAAAAACTGTTTAATTTCCAGTAAAATATCTTCGCGAGGTGACACCATACTTTCGTAAAGCGTCTATCATCAGCGAAGTAGGTTGGGAGCTACAGAGGGGGTACATGGCTGATACGCCTCCCTCCCCGCCTTCACCCCGCCGTCGCCGAGCTGACACCCGCTACGTACCTCTCCTCATGGCGTGCGTGGCTAAGAATCTGCGGCATCATGACCCTGGTAAGATAGGCATGCAGAGACTGCAGATTTTATATTTCGTAACAAATAAGTGTGTATAAACTTACAAGAAACTAAACCGCATTTTGATGGTAGATATAGTGTGACGTATTGGTCGTTTATAGATTAAATGTACCTAGGTCCTGTGTATGTAGACTTGATGCTTTTTGGAGCTTGTATGCCGACAGTTTTTCATGTTTTTAAAGGTGATATAGACAAGAAATGTAATAGAAATCATATAATCGGTGATTAAAATCTTGCGAACTATTAAACCATCCTCACTTCGCTTTAAAAAAACTATGCCTGCACCGGCATTGTTTTAAGGCTGAGTTTTTCTCGTTCTGTGAATTAGAAGTACATATATTAATTTATAATTTTTTTATTCATGGACGGATGGAAAAGAAATGAACTTTGAATATTAAGTACTGTACTACATTAGTGAAAATCATAACGAAATCGGGTAAGACTTTGGGTTCTATTGCGTTAATTATGGTCTCTAATTATAGTTTTTCGCATATATCCTTCATGTCCGGAAAGAGATCAGTTAAATTTTGATTATATGTATAGATATAGATATTTGAAAATGAAAAGTCTGACAAAAATTTTAGGTTCCGTTTGTCAAAATATATGGAGCTGGGTGTATTCCGCACGTATTGTATGAATAAAATGAAGTAAAAATGATCTATTACTTTAGCTTAGGTACACTAATTCGAAACAAATCGCTCAAATAACAAGCAAATAATAAAAAACACTATTAACACATTTCTGTATTGATGTATCAAATATGGTGGAAATTCTGTAATTGTCGAAGCAGAAGCAGATTTACATCTGTACGTACAATTGTTCTCTGAGTGATTCGTTCGATTTGCAGAGGAGCGCACGATCGAGGTGTATTCCCCGGATGGCGTGCACGCGTTGACATTGCGCGCGCCGTGCGCGGTGACGGCGGCGGGGTGGCATCGCGCGTTGCACGCGGCAGCCCGGCGCGCCGCGCGTGCGGCCCTCGCGCGGGCGCGTCCGCGGCTGAGGGCGATACTAGGGGACGTTAGATACGCCGGTTGGCTAGCGCGTCGCCCACCCGCAGAACACGTGAGTTACTTCGAGCGAACGGATGCGGGTTTCATTGCGATATCTGGCGGATAGGGTGGCTCGTTTTTCGCCTATAAACATTAAAAAATCATATTAATGTCTTGAATTTGATACATTTATATTGATACTATTAGCTTATTAATATGCAAAGAGTATACGTTAGATATTATCATAAGCGGTATAACATTTATCACATCAGTATAAGGCCGTCTTCTAATATGAATAAGGGCTCTCTGACATAGTGTAGTTGACTCTACTGTTTACTCTGTTTTGGTTGTCTAGTTGGTATTGGACGATTGCAGAGGGACATTATTAAAATAGACTTTATGCACATCATATGTATATTATTCTTAGTTGGCCTGCCGTTGCGAAAGATAGCAATAACTATATATTTTCCATAAAGCAAAAATGACATTCTATACTGTACAGTAATTAACGTTGTATATGATTATCTAAATTATTTTTCTTTAATAGATTTTTTGTGCTATTGTATTACAGATTGGGGCATCGGGTGGATCAGACAGCTCGGAAGATGCTGAAGGCTGGGTACCCACGTTTGTTGCGATCACGGACCGCGAATTGAGGTGAGTTTTACGACTACTTTGTTAGTCTCTCTCAACAATCAACATTATATATATAAATTAGCCTGACGAATGTTATTTTAATTAACACCAAGCATCACACTTAAATACTAAAGCCTTCAACGATGCGCTGTTGACCAACTGGAAGCGAGGAAATCGCTTATTGCATGCTCTAGGACATTTTATGGTTATGATGGGTTATATTGACCATCAACTATAGCCAATGTTATACGTACAATGTTCATTAAAATTTAAAATCTAAATCCTTTAATTTTAATTTAATTTGATCTACTTGAACATGATAATATGAATTGTGTTTAGGTTGTATGAAGCGGCACCATGGTCGGCGGAGGCGTGGTGCGCACCGACTGAGAACTTTGGCCTCGCGGCCACACGCCTCGCCTGGTGGCGCCGCGCTGGGGAATCCAGGTAACTCGCCATTTTATAGAAATAATAATTTGCAAATTTTAAAAATAATAATGTGCAAGTGATATATTTATATCAGAAACCCATATTTACTACGCAAAACTTGAATTGTTTTTATTTTGATCTCGCCGAATTATAAAAAATATTAACGATCACAGAAACACTAGATACTGGACACCAGAAATACGTGTGAACACGCCGTTGTATCGTAAAGTAGATCAAATATTCGCCTGCCATGTGCACAGACCTGTCGTCCGCAAATCTTCGCTGGTTCATGTTCAAAATTAGCTTTGCCTTGCGCTGCGATACACTACGTATCAACGTACACCCTGCCTGAAATGTTACAATGTCGTTAAACAGCGGCAGTTCGGGTGCGTGTGGCGCTGCGGCGCTGGGCGTGCGCGCGGGTACGCCGACCGGGCTGGTGGTGCGCGCGTTGCGTGCTGATACCCCGCACGATCTCGCTGCCGTGGCGGGCGCGCTCGTCGACGGCGCGCACCATGCTGTTAGGGCACAGCCC
>PDGT01000051.1:653702-767382 GCA_003671415.1 Megathymus violae
TGTAATGACGGAACTTACTGATATGTTTAACATAGCGCACCACGTCAATTTGAAATTTTACACAACAACAATGTATGTGTTGGTTAAAGCAGTTTTGGGATTAAACAATATTACGATTTAAAATCAATACCAAATGTAGAAAAAGAGGGTAGCTACAAACTATAGATTAAAACTGAAGTAGGATAACTTTTATTCCGGAAATATAAACGGTTTCTACATTAATGTAAATATATTTATTTCTAATATCTCTATCTGGAATTTTCTTACTTTGTGAAGAAATTGATTTTAAAATGATGATGAATACAATAATCAATTGAGAGGACAATAGATCTGAAAACAAACTACTGGACGGTATTTTTGACTAGGATGTAGTTTGTGCAAGCATACTACATTATCATACATATTTTGTTTCCTGTAATTATAATGTGTGTACAAAATAAATAAATAAAAACAAATATTCTCTGGATTTCGCTTACTGAAAAGTCACTGTAATGTTCATATTACAAAAAAAAAATTGTAATAGCCAGACATTGCACAAAAAAAAAATATTTGTTGAATTGAATATATTTTTTTAATTCGTCGCGGGCAGGTTGCCGCGTAGGTGGCGCATGCGCACGCCTGTCTCTCGGTGCGGGCGGGGTGTGTGTGTGGGAGGCGGCCGGCTCGTTAGGGCGCGGCGCCGCGCGCGCCCTCTACCGTCGCGCGTTACACTCACTGCGAGCCTCCGCTGACGACGACCGCCATGCACTCTGGTTGCACTTCGCTGACGACGATACGCTCGTTAGTATATCATTACAATTTATAATTGCCCACTGCTGGGTCGCAATCCGCCACTCTGGCCGGATTTCACACACCTTTGAGAACATTTCGGAGAACCCTCATTAGTTCCTTAACCGAAGCCAGTCATAATTTATTTGTAATACACACACAATTTTTAAATTAGAGGTGCATGCAGGATTCGAACTCGAGTCCCCGTGCGGGATCGACGTTCAAGCCACTAGGCTACAACACAGGAGTATCACATGATTGATAAACGGGCGCCGCCGCCCATGTACGTCTCTACACTTAAGGCATCATCGATGCGTTGTCTCCTATCAGATCTTGACTAATGTAACTTAGTTGTGTTGAAACATGGTCACAAAAGTACACACAAATGATCATATAAAACCTGGCAGACGTGGTTTTGTAATATGTTTAAATAGTAATCATCTTGGTTTTTAAATTGAGGTTCCTAAATGTATCGCTAGAAACCATCATCACAACAAAACAATGTGTGAGAATGACTTTAAATGATGAAGTTATTAGAAGATACTTGATCTACAGATTGCATGTATATACATATATTAAGATGTGAAAACAGAACGTTGCACCTCCTGTATTTGTCAACCGATTTCTTTTATTCTTTTTTTGATAGCTGTTGATGAGATTTAGTGTTATCAATAAAAACAATTTCATGAATTTCAATTATCAATGATTATTGGCGAATTTCGACCACTACGCGAACACTAGTAAATATAAAATGTTGTATCGTACAGGAACTGGACATGGAAGGCAGTCCTAAACCCGCAGTGTTCATACTCCACAACTTGCTGTCGGCGCGAGTGCACTCCCTGCCAGGGGAGAACGCAACGCACCCCCTATAACACTCCTCGAACAGAACGAACGATCCTGCGATCGATCCATCGAACTGACTCGTAACGGCTCAGTGAACGAGTGAACGAATGATCCGTTATCATTCGTTCGCATACGCGTAGTTTGGTCGCTTCAGCGCTCCGACTTATAAGTCTGTGTATCTCGACGCGAGTGTTAAGTGTAAGCGTTCTAATATTTTTTTTGTGTTGTTCTTAGTCATTTTTGTCGCCATGTTGTCTGTGGTCTTTGTACGAAAAATTAATGTTTGCAATTAATATGCGAATGGGAATATGCATGCAATCCTGAATCTACTTGAATATTTTATAATGCATAAAATATTGAAAGTGACAAATAATATAGTTTTATGCTTTAGAAATAAGGTTGTAATCAAAAATGTTATAGTATTATCAAAAAACGATTATGATGTCATTGTCAATACTACGAATGTAGTAACTAATTTGAAACAATTTTAAGACGATGTGGCGTCAAAATCTGCGACATAAATGGGCCAAAATGGCGGCGTTTGAATTACATACCATTTTTTTTTTTTCAAATTATCCTTTTAATTTTTATTACGTGCCCAAAAAAGCATATATCTTATTAAGTGAAGTAACATTGTTACTTGAAATACGATATGGTACGACTATCAGGAGTTGTGTGAGCTCTTGGCTATTGGAAACTCTGGTGAGAATTGATTCCATCCAGTAATACCATGCTCATTAACCTGTCATGCCACGTCATATAATAGTTTGTATAATGTATGCTTTACCCATTTCAGAAAATGTTTGTTCTGTTTAGTCCGCTGACTTTATCATTCAAACCACTATCAAAAAAAAGGTGTTTCACAATTTTATATTATTAATTAACCAAATTAAAGTCAGTAATATAGTTGAATATGTGATTTAAAAACAATCAATTTTCCTTTTTAATTATGGGCTGATTATGAGCGTTTTTTGTCCCAACTAGGCTTTGTAATCATTGGATGGATTTTTGTTAAAATTTTCTTTAAGTTAAATGAACACTATGTTTCATTTTTATATCTCAGTGTTATGAAGTTACAGGATTTATTTAATGTGTGTATAAAATTTTACACAGAGTCAGGGTGAGATTATCAACCACTTTTGAAGGAATTTCGAGTAATCAGATGTTGAGATTAGGACTCCTTGTATAGGATGAATTAGTTCCTCGTTCACATTATGATATTCTACAATCAAGATCAGTTGTAAGCATCATATATTATGTGTTACACCTGACAATGATTGGTTGATTAAGTCATATATACAATATTCACAAATTTTCCACAATAACTTCAATATTAAAAAAAAAATGGCTGTCATTTATTCTGGTAGATTTTAATTTTATAACGTATTTGTAATCATTATTTCGTAATGTCTGTGTGAGGATCCCAAAGATACATAAGTAATATTCCATGAATGTTTTAGGTGAGTAGGAGACGAATTGGCTTCCTCATCGCGTTTTGTTAATAATGACCATTATAAGTCATCTCCGAGGGAGACATTTATATTTTTACTCTAAGAGATTATTTGGATATAAGTTGGAATACTAACTTTGTGATCATTTTTGGCCTAACATTAGTAAATAGCATCTAAATTATTGGTCAAAAATGCATTATCGACCCCCTGAAATATTATTGTGTCATGTGGTTATAAAATCCAATATACTGACTGATATTTAAAGATTAGAATTTTATAACTGATTTTTAAAAGGTTTAAAAACATTGTTTCTCAGTGAAAATTTATTATTCACTTAAAATGAGGAACAAAGTTTTGCAAACACCCGAATATTAAAATCGACATATAAATATCAATATGTTGTGTGAGTATCAGTGCATTTATTTTGACTTAAGTTTAGTATTTGGCAATAAAAATATACATAACAAGAGTAACTATTGTATATTTTGCCAAAATATGCCATTGCGTTAATATAAAGGCAAACAAGTCGAATAGAATGTTTTAAGTTTAAATAATTTCATATATTTTCCTTGCCATGTATAGAAGCATACAAATGTATGAATTTGACTATAATACTCGTATGAATAATATGTAAATTAGATAATAATTAATTATTTATTTTTATTATACATTATTATTAAGTAGGTTAACACTAAATGGGATATTACTTATGAATTTTACACTATGCTGATTTTTGGACAGTTATCTTGAATGACAGATTTTGATCTTAAAAATATTTTTAGAGTTATTTAGATTTCATGTTTGGTTAAAATAATTTGTTTATAATTTGTTTTTAATGGGACTGATTACATAATAATACTGGCTTTTTAGCAACATTGTCATATGGACATTAACAGGATTTTCCTATTTAGTCAAATATTTTTTTTATATCACATAGAGACGCTAATAATGCTTGCAATGATAACTGTTACAACCCAACTGAATTATTATACGTTTAGTTTAACTGTTCTGCTCAATAATACGAGAGTGTATTCGTGCATGCTTGTTTTCATTACTATGCATGCATACGTGAATGCACGTGTGCATCCTTGATGTGTGCGTGCTTGCGTGGATGTTTCTATAATCAATACGGTTTATCATTACTCTGTCGTAGTCTTACGAACTGCGGTATAGGTTTCTTGGTGTTTATATAGAAAATTTGTATTTTGGACTACGTTAGGTTATTGGTTTTATAGTTATTTTGTTTTAGCTCTGCTAACGATGTCATGTTGTGATTTCTTGCTTAAAAACTGGTGTCCCAACATCGATCCAATTGACGTAAAATCCTGTTACATTCTTATGTGACAACGAAATATTATTAATTTTTATTATTGCTACTACGTTTAGAGTAGTTTGGAGAACACCTTTATTTTTAGTAGGGATTTATGGATTTGAAATTTCGGATCTGCATATGAATACGGATATATGAATCATATTTTACCGGTTTCGGTTACGGTTATGGATATTAAATTATTTCGGATTATCCGATTGTTTCGGATAATTTCGGTTACGGATATTAGATGATTTAAGAATCGAAAGAAATATATAATGTATTAACTAGGTAACACTGAATTTATTTCTAGGTATTATCTGGTATTACAATCTAATAGAAAATAACAGTACCCTCAAATATTTAATAATAGAACTGTCCAAAAATGAGAGCGCGGCTAGTGTATCGGCTCGGCCGGTGAAATCGTGGCATATCGTTATGCATTTACACTCTGCCCCTATCCGAAATTATTCAAAACATTTTTATCCGATTCTGCTAAGGTTACATTTCGGATATCCGATAGTTTCGGTTACAGTTACGGAGCTCCATAACATCTCTAATTTTTAGGTAACGTATCATGAATAACATCTTCGTGTTTGATATAAATTATTGTTTATGTACTTACGTATTAAGTTTGCCAAAGCCAAGATAATTGCTCTTAAATCAGTATAAAGATCAATGACACGTATCGCGACATCACATCTCTTCCAAAGAATGAATCTCGTATAATTTTAACGCGCGGTCCGATCGCGTTATCGAAGAGTATTTTTATAATTTACTTTTGTGTATATACTGCGTAGCTTGTAGTGTTTTGTAAAACTCATTACATTCCCAGAATGTAGTTCAATAGATTTGCTTTAATATAGTAGGTACCCAGTAAGTTAGGGTAAGTTTTAAATGATGAAAACATTCGAAATGTAATAAGTGTAGAAGTTGACCAGAGGGTCTTGTGATGGTGGTCGAATGACTGGTGCACCAGTGAGAATACACCGGTCAATCAGATTGAATTATTTCGACTTATCGGTTAAAAATAAAAGGGGAAATACGCAAGTACAATCAGAAGTTTATGCGTGTTAAAAGATGTTTCGTAAAATCGGATCTAAACCGGAGGATCGAACCGGAAGAAGTGCCGCGTTCGTCGAGTTACGTTTTACTACTTATTATATTTCGAATTATCAACATAATTTAATATTCGCAATAAATACAAAGAGGGCAATATTTGTGGTGATAAATATTTTTTTAGTACATTGACATGAAATTGATATTATGTATAGTTATGTTTGGTTTGACGATGGTTTTGAGTTTGTATATTCTGTAATTGTTCAAATTGTTGTTATGTTAATTTTATTGATCAATGTTTTGTTTAACTTGTTATGTCGACCCGATTAATTTTCTTGGATGCAATTTTAAATATTACTTATGGAATTTTTGTTAAAGTTTTAGTTGATATGCACTCATCGAATCAAAGAAAATAGTAAACGAAAGTTTAATAATATAAATGCAACAGACAGACTGGATAAATCCCTTCTAAGGTACGGTAAGGTACTGTCGAATCTAATATATTTATTAATACAGGAACACAAGTACGGTAGGAATATTATAAGGGTGCTGTTTTGAACACGTGACAGCACGGGATTTGCTTGTTCTAACATGTAGTAGTAGCCTAGAGCAGTCGGAAAACTGAAAGTTACACAAATTTAAGAAATATTAATCGCAGTTAAAATATGAATGGACGGCTTACGTTTGAGCACTTCTGAAGGCAAATTTAGCAGAATGCCGTTTTTAGTTGCCGTTAAGTAGTAACGTAAACCTTTCGGTTTCGGATACGATTTTAAGATGCGTTAGACGATCTTTTTTGCTAAAATAAAAAAAAATGGAATCGAAATAAATCGATAATTCCTAAAACGAGGTTGAATGTGGGTAGTCTGAAATCGGATGCTTAATCGAAAAGGTTAATGTCTTTACACTCGTTGTCTAATACATTTAAAGCCATTAAATCCTGTGAAGCAGCGTGAACAAGCCCAGGTGCAACAGAAAATTCCACGTGCTGCAGCAGCCTGTTTAATATCAGTCCGTGCGTCTTGTTTGTTCAGTCAGTGGCGGCGTGCCGTACTTGCTTTCCCTTCGTTATTCGTAAGGGCGTTTAAAGAACCTTCGCATATCTCTACTTGTCCAATGTAATTCTAGGCTTTCATATCACGTGTTATTCAGATTGATACGGAATTTAAATACTTAATGTAATTGATATGGATCAATAGCAATTGTTTGTGACTGTACTTTTCATTGTTGTCGTTCAATATCTATGACTGCACAATCGCTTGAATGATTTGGGATATTTGATATGTATGTATATAATAAAAAATATATTAAAATATATAAGAAAAAAAAAGACTTTCCAATTGTCCACAGTTTTGTAACGTAATATTTAGTTGATCACCTCCTCGTTAGGATTCCCTGTGTTACACCTGTCATGGATATACACAGATATCACAAACATCCATGAGTCAAGGACAATAAATTATATCACACAAATATCTGCCCTTTGTTACTATATCTACTCACCTTATCAGCCGTGATCCATGATTATCCCTGTACAGTCAATAATAAAAACTTTTTTTTTCAAAAAGAAGACTTCCATGAGGTTTAACGTGCAGAAAGTTGTTCTTTTCCCCACTAGTGCTTTTAATTTTCCTCCTGCATATAACCTCCAAATGCATGAAGGAGGTTTTTAATCCAAAAGTTTACTGTAAAAAATTTTTGTATGACACGACTATTTTACAGTGTTAACACTATTAATACATGAATTAATTTTTTTTTGAATATATACGTACAATGCAAATGAATAAATAACGCAATTCAAATTATTTTGTATTTAGATAAATCTTTGTTATTGAATTGGCTGAATGCATTGAAACCGTTGCCCTGCTATGTCCTCTGAAAAAAAAAAACCTTTCTGCCCACGAAATTAAATTTCTGTATTTTTTCATAATTCATTGATTTCTTGTTGTTTTATTTTTTTCGTCAATGTATTATAAACGGTGATCGATGCATACGCGGCATTGTCGTTTCCACTCGTCCCTATTGTTGACGGCTTTCCTTCGGCTTCGGTCAACGAACCGGGACTCGTGATGACATTTCCGCACTTGTGCCGAAATGTACTACTAAAAAAGTTATAGACAATTGTTATTGATCTTTGCGATTCATACTAGTTTTTATCTAAAATTACTAGCATTTTAACTTTGTAACAATAAAGTAATTTTCTGAATCGATTGTTTCACGTGCAATGTAACTTGGTAGCGAGTGATCATTAACGAATTTCAGCAAAATTTTAGGTGATTATTTGTAACTACTTGACGTTAAACTGATTTCGTTGCCTTGGATGTCAATATGTGTAAGTGATCAGATTATAAATTGTAACATCCGTTCATAAAATGTTTATTGTTATCTTATCGTTTTGTTGCGATTTCTGTTCGTTTTAATTTCTTGGACAAGTTTCAAAACCTCCGAAGTGTATATTTTCAGGTTTAAGTGCTTTTCAGAATTACGAATTAGGATCGTATAACATTAAAATGAATTAATCAATTGTCAGATTTTCTAGAAAAATAATTTTGTTAATGTCTGAGGGTAACGTCTGTAAACAATGACGTTATTTGGCGTAAACTCAATTCGCGGATTTTCGCTTATTACTTCAAATTTTATTATTTTTGAACTATTCATTTCTAAGGCAACGATTTCTACCTCTAGTCCATCCCAATGTACTGGAATTCATCATCATTAATCATTATGATTCATCTCATCAGTTGTAAAATTAAATTAAAGGAACAATTTTTTTTTTAATTTAAATGTGGGCTTCAATCCAACCAAGTAAAAGAAATATTAGAAACGATTTCGAGAATATGTTTATATTGATTTCGCTGTATCTGTAAATCGAATGAGGTTAATTTTACCTAGTTTGTTTCTAGCTTATCCCTTTTTATGGTCATCGATATTGTTAGAGACTATTAGGGTGTATTCATACGTACAGCAAGTTAGCGGTTGCGATGTGGTCTGCATCTTACATACTTGATAACTTGTAAGAAAAATATGAAATTTCTAAAAAAAAATGCGTCCACCCACTTATCTATCCTGTGGGGGTAGGTCTCGCTACGATGTAATAAACACAATTATCATCAGATAAAATGGAATATTTTGTGATAATTCGCCCAAGAAACTATATGAAATGAGTGTATTTTTATTTTTTTAACGTCTTTAGTTTAAAGGTAGGCATTAATATAATATTCATGTCTTAGTTACCATTTACGATCTAACGATTCCAAAATCATTATAACTAAGTCCTGTAGCATAGTTCCCTATACATAATGTATGTTGCCATATCACTTAGTTTGACACTATGCTAAGATCTAATAATCTTGTAATCTCTTAAGATTTTTATCGATGATATTCCTCTATATAATATTTTTATTACAAGGAAAGTGGGATTCTTGATCGTGATATTTGGTTGTCATTCATCCGGGTAACAAATGTTTGCGATGGGAAACTCCATCTCATTAAATTGTCTTCTCATATATCTTAAACGTGTATTTGAATTGATACAAATATAATTATAGTAGTAAAATTTAAAATTATTTTCCTGTATATGGATCAGTCTTTCGGTATAATTGATCAAATAATTTTTCAGTTCATTGATCAATAATTGATACCATAATATAATTGATTACCAGCGTAATAATTATTACCCTATGTAATGATCAAGTCTCAATTAAAATGATCATGAGTCATCATGCTTTCCTTTCTGTGACATTTAAAATTTGTATTATGTAAACTTGAATTAATATTATACATGGTCCGCACATTTTGTCGGAAATTCAACGATATAACATAACAATAGGCGTAACTAGGAGTATATTTTGGACTTATTATATGGAAATTATACTAGGGATTATTCAAACCAAATAAATGGATATACAGGTACGCCCATGCTATGGATATATGCATCTATACAATTTCCATGTATACTAGTCTTTAGAAAATTATGTAAAACTTGATTGCCGACTGTAATGTACTGTCCAGATTTGTAACGTTCAACTTATAAATAAGGACGCAATTTTTTTTTCTTAATATACTTGTAGAAAACAATGTCGAATGTGATTTATTCAGAAGGCTTAAAAACATTAATAACATTAGTGTAACCAAAAAAAAAAATACTTCAAAACTTAACTTTCTGCCTGTACACTTTTTACCGTGATATGGGCACTTGATGTCGATGTTTTGGCTCGGTTCAAAGGATCTGAGTGTGACGAGTAAAGGGCTGGCTAACATACCGACGTACATACGACATTAATATCGTATGTATAAGGATTATATAAATGAAAAACAAAATGTATGCGTGACCGGCCTGCGATATAATAGGTCTCATATATTTTGATAGCTGATGTCTTACGAAACATGATCAATGTATAACCAGTTTGTCTCAGGTGTATTACTATCCATTTGTAATGCCCCAGGACCGAGTTAAACACCTTATCAATCCTGCACAAAGTGACAGCTGTCTACACAAGTCAGTGACGGAACGCGTCGTTACATTATATGATACTAATTTATAAAGGTTACAAAATTTTATGTTTACTGGCGAAAATATATTAAGTTGAGCTTCCGACAATCTGTGGCTTCTATGTAATAATATCCGAATCTCTGTATCAACGAAATATACTGTCTTTTTGGAATATATTTGTTTCATTATTTCCTAGCCTGCACCCAAATCAACAACTGACCCAGTGCTGTGCTCACATCACTGACGATGAGAAGAGTTAGGCCATAGTAAACCTTACTGATAAATGTGATAGGGAGATTTCACACATCTTTAAAAATGTTATGGAGAATTCAACAATGCAGGGTTACTTAGGAAATTTTCCGTTATCGAAACAACTTTAATTAATTTCTAATACGTATATCACTTGGAAAAGTAGTGCTGCGTACACGATTCGTAATTGAGGCAACCGTGCGGGAGAAATAGGCTTGAATAATTGTGCTCCTGTTTCAGGTCTGGTATTCGGAAAATAGCGAACTATATGGTTAAAGATTTTGCTGCTAAATCAAAGTAAAATAACCATTTTTCAATGTTATCAGCTACGCTTAATTTGGTTATATCAGTGTTACATGGTTACCATATAAAGATTTTTATCCGTAAATGACATTTGAAGCTCTACGAGCGCCGGTTATAGGCAAACTCATATTTAGCACATTAAAAATATGAACAGTAATTTCAAACTGAAATATTGGAATTTCTATTTCTAAAAAATTATATTTCAGCAAAATATTCTTTATAGAAGTTTTCAATGCCTGATAATTCCTCGTGTATTTATCTTATTGACATAGTAACCTACCTATATTGTGCTTATTTTTATTTATATTTGAGTATAAAGAGGTAAGTAGGGAAGTAAGTTCAAAACCCACTTATAAAAGGGCTCAAAAATCTCCTTATTATGTTTACAAAATTATTTTGAATATTAGTATTATTCCTGTCAACTTGTTCTAAAATTTGGGTAAAGGTTAAGTAACCGTTGCTCCTATAAAATTTTTAGTATGATTAACTGAATTGATTCCCAAGGCTTAAATATTTACATAAGTGAACTTGAACTTAAAAAGTATTATTTTGCTTATTTTAAATAGAAATAAATTCATCCTTCTGCCTCTGGATTGTTGAATGTATGTCTACCCTAAGTGTACCACTCTTAACGGCTTTATGCGTTCTGTATTCAGCAGATATCCGGTGACTTGTCGTCATTTTAATAATTTACGCTCAACTGGGGACGTCATATGATCCTTAGACCAAGGTAACGTGTTAGCCCTAGCAGATTTACGTCTCTCTAACTACGATATACGCGGGGACTTCATGGCCCCTACAGTCATTTTATTATGACCTATTGTTTTTTAGTCTACACAAGTTCTGTTTAGAAAGGTACAAAATTTCGACACACTAACATTACTAATGACATGCTTTTTTATGTTAATAGCCGACAAACGAGCAGACGAGTCACCTGATGGTCGCCGTTGCTCATGTAAGTACATCAGCAAGACCACAGGTATTACTCAGAAAGAACTGAGAAATGGGAAGAAGGTAAGAAAGAAAGAACTGGCTCTCAAGCCCCCAGCCGGATCACGGCGAGTCGTTTGGCGGCTGACTCAAGCAGCAGGGTGGTAGCAAGCCAGACAGGCTTCACGAAAAGATAATAATACCAGTAAAAATATTATTGACTTAATAATATTATCCTTACGTAAAACCCTACCATCAAGCAGGCTGTTTTCTGTCACCTTCTACTACCATGTTACTTTATTCTTTTTAGTTAACAAATTTTGATTGTGGGTTAAAATAAAAATACAAAACAAAATTATGCTTATTGAAGAAACAAATTTAAAAATAACAATTGATCTCTTATAAGTCTCCCGGTTAAAGCAAATGATGTTAGTTGATAGAAGTCTGTTTCATTGGGTCGAGTGGTACCCGACATGGTGCAGGGCGGCGCCCGCCCAAGTATGCTTATACTCACTCGAATTCTCCGCTTATTAATATCAAACAATGCTACTGCCAATAGTGCGCTCTATGCAGAACTACTAAAGAACATTTTGCCACAAAAAGTGGCGAAACACTGAAAATATAAAATTGCGGGTAGATTTACAGAATGGTTTGCGTTTTTCTTCAAGAACTAACTTTGAAATGAATTAATAGAGCGCATAGATGGTTCGAATGGTATTACAAAGGTTTTATGTCACACGTATTATTAAATGGTAAAACCTATTTACAATTGGCACTTCGGTAAAGATTGTATGGCTGTACTCAATGATTTTTTTGTGACTGTGTAAAGTAGACCATCTCTGAGTACTTTTATTGGTTTGTTTTAGAAATAATTTCATAAAAACATTAAATATCTTATACTAGAGTGTGTAAATAATGAGATCGTTAGTTATTGGACACTTGGATAAGTTTGCAAAATAATATTTTTAGTTATGTCAAATCTTACAAAGTGGAAAATGAAACAAATTTATTTATTTAAACTTTATTGACCACAATAACAACGTATTAAGGTACTAATGGTGAGCATAATCCTTAAGCATTTTCTACCAGCTAACCATTACACTAGCGGCTTAAATAATATAAAGAAAATATATACATATACCTACTTACTAACAGATACATACATACACAAATACATACATACCTACGTAACTATACACTATATACACTATTGTTTATATCAATATATATATTACTAGGAATAACGTCAATGATGCTAATATACAATATGTAAACGACGATCCATTAGATGCGCTAGAAGCTTCGTCTTAAATGTGTACTTCGCACCGGGCTTTCTAAGATAATCAGGGAGAGTATTCCATAAACGGGCAGTCCGACTTCAAAAGAGCTGGACACGAATCCGGATTGATGCACTGGAGTAGGAGAGGAAGAATGAATCTTTACAGCGAAGTTTTCATTCACTAAATCAATTAATGTTTTCTGCATTTCGTATCTAACTAATCAGACTAAAACACTTCCGCTGTTGCATACTGTACAAGTCCTTGCGTAATAATTGATTAAAGGTCAGCAATCTTCGATTTATTGATTTATTATAACCAAAATTTAAATTGGATATCGATTGTTAGGGTTCCCATCTGGTACCGTATGCGGGGACGCACAGGATCGCACAGTATCCATATACAGTGCAGACAGTAACTCAACCATATGATTGAGTATTACTATCCTGTATAACTGTACTGCGTATTTATTATTTTATAGAAAAAGCGTAAAATAATACAAAATTTAAGGACTAGTATTCAAGTAAATAATTCAACGTGCACCATGTTGCAAGAGTTCAGTACCCTGAACATACGAAACATAAAAAAAGTCCCATTACAAGTTGTAACTTCTTGCGTAAAAGTAACATGCAGCTTTGTTTTAAATATTTTACGATTTTTTAAATGAGGCAAAGTCTTTTACAGCCAGCAGGCGAATTATAACAAGCACCCAATGACGCATCATTAATGTTAAAAATGAATGTTAAAAAATATCACAATACCTACAACAAACTCTTTTTTCTAACTCATAATTTGAAGTAGACAGAGATAAGCTTTTAATGGTAAATGGTTATCACCATCCATGTACATCCACTTGTAAATTCGCCTTTTTATTTGGCCCCGACATTGTGACGTAAAACATTTCACCATTTACTTTTTCAAAAAGGCTGCTGACTTACAAGGCAAGTACAGAACCTAACGGACAGGCACAATTGGATTAACGAGCAGAGGGGCCACCTAATGCTAAATGGTCACCGTCGCACATTCACTTCCATAAAACATTATCATTAAGCTGGTATAACTTCAGCAAATAAAGCCTGATGCTATGCTAGAACATTACTTTCCTGACAATATTATATTAGACTGACAGAGCGTCAAAGGCTAGTTTCCAAAAAATATCGAACAACGTAGTTAATCTATGCAAAATAGGCGGAGTTCTCTGTGAGCTAGTTTATTTTCTCCCCTATCTTTATCGGGTGATTGTTAGCTTTCGGCGCCTGTGACGTGCATTAACTCATTAGAGCCGTGTTCCTCTGACCATTCTCTTTGTGAGTGTTAGACGACAACAAATGTCGGTTAGAAGCTGATTGGCTTTTAGCTCTAACTATGGAGTGCTTGCTTTGTCGTTTAGTTATCGAATAGTTAAGCATTATCAGTTTTAGTTTACAAATTTAGATGCTTTTGTAGCCCAACTGGTAGTGAGCCTTCTGGCGTATTCAATTTTTCTATTTCCAGCCAGGCAAGTATCTCGATTGTTGTTAATATTTGTGACTGATATTTTCGTTCTCACGTCTTCGTTTATGTCTAACAGACATTATGACATATCATTGCATAACAGACACAAACTTACATTCACTCTCTGTTAACGCATTGGCGGCCTTTAATGTAGGAATCAAATAATTAAGTCATCAGGAATGGACTTGTGATTTTGGAATCATACAATTAAAATTTTCACATTTTCTGCTTGTAATTTTTTATATGATTTAATGTACCATAAACCTTGCTCATAATGGTCTTACCGCGGAATCATTAGAATTTTGAACTATGAGGTTTGATAATTACCATGACAGTAACAGGACAGGATGAGAGTAACAGGAGTCATCGTTCAGGACATTGGGATTCAGTCTTTTGTAATTGAGCGATTTATAATATTACTTGATATATATTTTTTCTGTGTCAAAGTAGTTTGTCGTTACCTGCGTTAAACATGGCGCCCAACAAATTGTTCATTCTTTACAACAGACTTTAAAAATGTTGCAGCTTCAAGTCATAAGCAGTCATGCGGAAATTATCAGCGCATGCGACAGATTCAAATAGTATCGTTTTTATTACACTATCATGACATATATATTTATGACATGCAAATGTTACTGATTTTCTTGTATTAGCTTGAAATCGAGCATTGTGTGGACAATGCATTCTAAATTTAAAAGGAAAATCACAATAATAATTTCTTTTCTTTAATTTTAGGGATAGATAAAAAACATATTTATTCTGTAAAAATATAATATTAATGTGTATTACATTACAATTGCAGTCGGCGCCGTTCCACCCTGAAGGAAACGGTTGCATTCAAAGCTATGAAATTTAAAAATAAAGCAAACGAAACTAAACATTTTTCTAATCTTTTGTTTTACTAATTATTCTTAAAATTCAATAGTCTAAATTGAAGACTTCGTAACCCAAGGTTCTGCGTCAAATAGTGACCTACCGTGTTGATTACTAGTGCAGTGGGTGTTGAATGTGTGATCGCTAGTAATAATAGACTTTTTTGTGCTTCGCTTTAGCTTGCTATTTTTATATACATATATCAAAAGGGCTTCTGACACTCCAATCCCTAAATCAATCCGTACTGGAGCAGCGTGGTGAATTTCTTCTAGTTCTAGTCAAGTCTAAGCAGAGAAAAGTCTCTGCTTAGACTTCACTAGAACTAGGGTAAAGGTACCTTACAGTGCCACTAATATACTATAGCTATTTCAAATTATTTTCAAACATTCAATATCTTAACATCAAAATTTTTTATCTGAACACATGCTAATAATCCTTCCAATTCCGATATATATATATATATATATATATATATATATATTCTATTTTACTTTCTGCTCCCTTTCCAATTAAATCCATGTTCGTCAAATCGTGACACACCGTCTATTGACGTCAATTTAGTCGTCGTTCAAATCTTGGAGTGGTTGTCATTCGACGGCCATTCAATGAATCGAGTCTATTCCTCGCTTTGGCGCCGATTCATTTGGAACCGATAAATCCGCCAACCTAAAAGCTTTCAAATCATTGCTTCAGATGGAATAGGTACAAAACTAGGGTTTGTTATTGGATAAGTGTAATGATTTGTTTCATCAAAACTAGTGTTTTTTTATTACGTTCATAGTCGACAAACGAACAGACGAGCCGCCTGATGGTAAGGGATGACATCAACAAGACTAAAGGCATCACGAATGCGTTGTCGGCTAGGAAATGAGAAGAAGGTAAGAAAGTACTGTGATACAAAATATCTATACTACTATATAAATTTATAGTATCAGTCTGTCTGTATGTTGCATTTTTTCGGCAACTTATATGATAAGTGCTGGTTATGACTCAGTGACATCAATTAGACCATTTTAAAAAATTGTCTGTCTATCTGTATGTCCCATTCTAACTCAAAAACGGATTCACCGATCTTTGTGAAAATTGGTATGTAGTGAGAACTCGTGCATTTGATAGGCTATATAAAATATCAGTAAACCTAATGATGTCTACTTTGTTTATAACCCCTATTCAAGGACATGAGACAGTCCTTAAAGAAATGTAAGCTACAATATAATACGCCTGAGATGATTATGTTATTGCGTCTATTACACTGAATAAGATTTATAGTTTGATAAGTAAACTTCAACATCAAATTTATTTGTAATTCGTAAATATATAAATATTTGAAGATTCGTGATGCATCCTGTACATCAACGGATGAAGCAATGTTTCCCTGTTGGAGGTTGTCGGTTAAGAAGGAAGCGAAGAAGAATATCTTAGATAGCTTAGACAAAGAACCGTATCATGTACGAGTACAGAACTTGTCGAGTCCTACGATTCTCGCAAGTGGGGCCTCGTGCCATTTGAATCATTTGTCTATTGTTCATCAGGGTGTACTATGAGGCAGAACATTTGACATATGAGGCAGATGATTTGATTTACACCTAAAAATTTTTTTTATGTCGTGTCGTCTGTTCCGTCTCCATCCATCATTCTGACATCTAAGATACATAATTGAAATTATGCTGTAATTTCAATAAGAATTTATTCAATAAATCGAAGCTTATATCTCGCTTAGGTGGCGATTCATTTGGAGCCAATAAATCCGCCAATCGTCGCGAACCTCTCCTCTCAAATGATTAGCGAACGGTTGCTGCGGACAGAATACGAAATTTCGGATTGTCGTGGAATTAGGGTAATGATTTATCGTTTGTAGAATTCCTAAGACGGTGAATGAGATTTCAGAAAATCTTCATTGGTTTTCACATAAAATCACTTCATCATAACAAACCATGGCTGTTCCAATACTGGCCTCAGGTTTTGTTTTAAATTGAGAGGATATAGTCATAGTTAACTTCACTTCCCAAGCGAGAATGGGTAAATTTCACACACATTTAATTATATAGAACTTTCAAATGTTGAACTTTTCTTAAGATGTTTTATCTACTCCCATACTTTAAATCCTCTATAAAAGATTGTGAAACAGTTAGTTTACTGCCAACATTAAAACACCAAATGACATAATAACCATTATATCATCTTAACGGATGATATAATGTTGTACTGAATTTCATTATAACACTGCTTTGTTTTTTTTCGATCCCTTCTGTGCAAAGGGTTTACTCAACAGACAGCCACATTCTTACTGTTCGATGTGTGGTATCTGTATGAATTTCAAAAAAAGAACATCTTTATGAATTTTAAAAAAGAACATTGTCATTCACGAATTGTGTTTTCGAAAATAAAAATAGTGAAGTGGTAAATACATATAATTAATTACTACTATAATAAAATGGATGATATTAGGTTACTAAGACTGGCTGTTTTAACGTTAGCAGTAAGCTGTTTCAGAATCTTTTATAGAGGATTCATATTATGGGTATAGATAAAGTTTTGTATGCAACTGTTGATAATTAGATATTAAAATTTTCATGTGATACTATTATCACACGAGGCAAAGCCTCGTGTGATAAACACACATTCGTGTTTTGATACCCCTTATTATAAAACAGTTGCTTAAATAACTATTACTGCACCGATGCACATAATCATAGCTTTGTAATACGTAAAAGATTGAAAAATTGGAAGTGTATGTAGGATTAATATGTCCGTCTCGGGTGCGGGAAACTAATGTTCAAACCTGTTATCGGTTGAAAAAAAATAGGAAAATTCATATGTTCATTAAGTAATAGAAATATATCCAGAAACAATTTAAATTAACAATACTTAGCGGTGCACGTTGACGTATAAGGATTGCTGAAAGACATTATGTTACAATGGTCCCGCTGGATATGAAATAATATTAGTTCTACGATTCTTTACATTTCCTTCAGTATTATGTCACAATGGCTTCGGATGTCACCCATTTACAACACCGACAGGACTATTTAAGATGAGTCAGTACAAATTGCTACCCCAATTAGAGCGGAGCGAATTGAACGGCTTACAAACAATCACAAGAAAGAAGCTGTGATTATTGTTTCCATTGTGCCTTGTGGAGTTTTCAATAAAGGTCCTTCTTTCAAATAATTTTCTACTAAATATAACTTTTGTACGAGACTATAAAAAATCCCTTTTTATGTTTCTTTATGTGTAAGAAAAATACGGAAACCTTTTACAATGTTTCGCGTTACTATCCGTCTGTCATATACACGTGATGGAAGTCAAATATTTAAATATATGTAATACTAAATTAATCAATTCTGGTTTGAAGGGGTTTTCAGGCTAAGTAGTAAATAAGATAATTAATAAAAATAAACTTTTAGCAACTGCATTAAGTAACTTATCAATTGGAAGACACGTTATGAGTTAAATTTACAGGTTATTATAATATATAATAAAAATAGTAATTATAATATGCATGCTGTCAAAGTGCACTAAAACTGATGATTCGTCCTTTTATCATCGCAAAAACTCTGAGACTATAATTTTGAATGTGGACAATAGGTTCACTGGGAAAAGGTTATTAGGTTAATAATTCCCATAATTCTCCCAAATTACTTCTGGATATATTTGCAGACGTGAATATGACTGAGGCTGGGCTGTATTTATTATTAATCTTAGTACTATTTGGTTCAAATGCATCTCTGTAATACAATTTTCCAATAGTAAAATATTTTCTAGCAAAGCTCAGGATTGTACATGGCTGTTTCACACAAAGCTGTATACTACTAAAGTTCTACATCAAAGTGAAATGGATTTAACTAAAAATATTTTTATGATTTATTTTACGGTTCTCGACAAGCGCGTTACTAAAAATTTCAGTCTATATTACTCAAAATGAGGCGAACTCAAACTGCAATATTTTCCGTTAATAAAATACTTCAATTGGTATTTTTTTTTAACATCAATGTCTTTAAAAACTGCCTTTGTTTAAGCGTTCGTAGCAAACGGTATGTTTAAGTTACAAGCATGATTTTTTTAGTATCCGAAAGCTAATACGACTTAGAATTACACTGAATAATAAAAAAAATTAAAAAGCTTAGATTATTTTGAGGATATTCACGGTTTCTGAAATTTAACCTAAAAAAATTGCTTTCTTTAAACAAATCTGATTTTTTTTCCTGGGAAGTTGACTTTTTTGTTTTTTTTTTCATGGAGTAGTACGGTCTATTATTGGCAATCATTTTAATTTTTGTTTGAACATGAAAACCCTTTTAGTTCACAAGTTATAGCGATTTATTTACTTAAGGTGCACAATTCCCAAAAAAAAAATGAAAAGGTCATAAAACCCAAAAAAAAAATTACTTTTTATTTTTTTGTCAACCAAATGCGGTTTAATTTCGCCTGTTTCAATATGTGCACATAATGGAGATTAACACTGTATTAGAACTGTCGAGATTAAGCTGAATACAGAGCCGAGCGACCTTTAATACAAGAGGTCTAATGTTATTTTCTCAAGAATGTCAGCAAGGTGTTGGGTTAGCTTCATAGAGAGACCACCCCAACTGAGCAATAAGAGCTCCAAATTGTTGGAAAATTTTACAATAAAACAATTCATTTATAATATGTACGAATACTTTTAAATATTAGGAATATGCCCCAAATTCTAAAGTGGAGTCCAACCAAATTGCAAATTTCTAAGTAATTTATGCTAAATGTTATTGTGTTTCGGTTTTCGTATTTGATAAAATGACCTAGTTGCTGCCAACCCGATTGCGTTCGTGTCTTTATGATTGTGATTCGTGAGTTAATATTCAATTCAGACACTGAAAACTTTTTTACAGCGATTTAACTGTGTTTAGTGAACAACCTTAGCAAGTTATTGAAGTTGTTTCAATTGTTCTCTCTACGTGACTTGTAGCCCACAAATTAGGTCATATTCTGAAGGAATTTTGTACGAGGTCCCAGCCTCCAATGCACACCAGAATATTATGGCGCTTCGTTACATTAACGGATAAAGCAGCAACTGATTAGAGTGTACCGAAATGTTAAACAAATAAAGCTTTTCTGGAAGAACCAAACCGCTTATATAATTCACTAGCGGTCTACAGTACCCGATATTGCTTTATTCGGAAGATCTCTTACAACTGTGAAATCGTCGTCGGTCTATGGAAATTTCGAAAAAGGGTGCTATCTTGATGGAATCTTTGCTATTGTTTACATAAATAAATAAAACATTGTAAATATATTTATGATCTCAAGTAATCAGAGCAAAATATTTTGTATATATCTTTTTTCGCATGAAGATCCGAGATATGACAATGTTATACTGTAGATTTACAAAATACATCTGTCTGGTTGTGTATACGCAAAGCTATTTGAAAATCGGGACAGATACAGCCACTGATTTTAGGCAAGAGAATACCAAGCTCTGAACCAAATCTTTAAGGGAAGTAAGTCTACCCTTATTGCGGAAATTTAGATGGATGAAAAACAATATACCGTAAGATCTTTGAATGTAAATACAATATTAAATATAATATTGTTTTATCATCATTCGTTCAACTTATACGCGCTCCAATGCATCGAGGAAAACAAAAGAGGTTACAAAATTAATAATTATACACACGTAAGTTTTAAAGTACAAGTATTTAAATTTTACACATTAATAAAAAAGCAATATTACATAATATGTTGTATATAATATCTGCATGATTAGTGCTAAATAATTTGCATTACAGTCCAGTGGTAAATAAAATAAAATAATAATGATGAATTTGCCCTCCTATTTTAGCAGACTTAGGTAATAATTTTATCAATGACTGACCACTAAACTCTGTCTTTTATAAATATATACGTGCCTATATAAATAATGTAACTTTATTATAAATGCCCTGTTTTATTTGCTTTCCTTATCTCCATCATTTTCATATTATTTTCGTGTTTTATTTTATTTTGATGTATATATATATATATATATGATGTAATAAATTGTATATACAGATTGTCGTTATACATTTACATTATTACATACTTTACATGTACAATGTAACACTAAAAGAAGTTGTCTTGTTAACAAATGTGTTGTTATAGAAAATATGTATTACATAATATTAATCTCACAAATGCTTAACAACACCTACCATCCTTTCCTGTATTTGAAAGTAAGTTAAGTAGTTAAGTTATGCTTAAAATTACTTCCAACAATTTACACAAAATTTATAAACTCTAATTGAGAAGATAGGGTAGAAAAATAATTATGCAAATTATCTACAAAATTGAGCATTGTGGAAAAAAATATTTTATGGGTAAGTATTAGAAGCTTACCACAAGAAATTATTAAAACCCTTTATACTTTCTTCTATCAGATTTGTTTTAATGTAAACAATATCTTTTGGCATAAATTATATTAATGATTGTTTTATTTTTTTTTTCTTGGCCAACAAACTCATCAATGATGCTTTTGGTGTCTCCGGGCTGTGGTGACCACTTACCATTAGGTGGCTTGTTTGTCGGTTATTTGCATAAAATAATAAGGAAGTTCCTTATGAGGTGCTCATGGTAACCACTTACTATTAAGTGGCCCGTTGTATTTTTCTACACTTTCAAGTTATGAAAAATTTGATAAAACTAGTTTGTTTTACAGTTGTCTTGTTGTTAGTTTTCTTGTTTTAGTAAATTCATACTTACCAAAGTATAAAACTATTGATGTCATCCGCAATTTCAGGAATATAATTCCTAGGAGAGGTCTATAGTCAAATTAGAAGTTGCTATTTATATGTCTGTGAGGCATGAACAGCCAACCTCTGTAGTTAGTGTCAAATTTTAGCGTCCCGTCTGCTTTAACATAGCTTCCGTCGCACTCGTCTCTGTGAGTGTAGAAGAAAAGTTAAACTCAATGCTATGTTATCTGAGTATCTAAGCAGAGATTTCAATTGTATTGTTTTATATTATATAACTTGAGACTGCTGCGTTGTTGGGTAAGCTCATAAAGACTACTAATTAATTGGAAACCGGCGCACACATGTAAACTGGATTGCTTGTTCACGTTCGGTACCTGAAACTTATAGCCGAAGTGTGCCCTTATCCCTTCCATCGGAAAATATTTATTTAGAGCATATTCCTTAAGCCCCGCGCGCAGGTGCGAATCCCAACTCAAATAGGGGGCGCCACCGCGCCGTTGGCCATTTAAATACGGTACTCAACTTGTTTCATTAGAATTATGATCCTACATTACTTTTAATTAAAATAGGAACTATTTAAAACTTTTCTTAGTAGAAAGGAGTTTTGTGGAATATGTAAGTATGTTTTAGTGATGTTATTTGTTTTTTTTTAATGTTAATAGCCGACAAACGAGCAGACGAGCCACCTGATGGTAAGTGGTCCCCGTCGCCCATGGAGATCAGCAAAACCAATGGTATCACTAATGCGTTGTCGACCAGGAAATGAGAAGAAGGTAAGGGGCTCTCAAGCCCCCAGCCGGAACACGACGAGTCGTTTGGCGGCTGACTCACCAGGATGTATAAGTGATATTTACTTTGAGGTGATAGGTAATTTTTAGTAATTTGATAGAAATAAGTAGGACTAAAATGCCTTATCCCACCAACTAAGGCAGAATATAAAGAAGTAGAGCTATGATAAATAGTTTGTATACGAGATTCTGGAGACCTGGTATAAATACACGTTTATATGCAAAGCTTTATAGACCTCTTGTATTAAGAACAGAGAACCATGCACTGTAGTTTGTCGCTAATAAATTGAAGCCGTGAAGCGTTCATTGCTGTTGTTTATTGAAAGTGATCGAGGCTGGATGGTAGGATGAATTGTCAGTGACAAAACCTTTAAAAGCTTTTTTGTGCTTAGGAGAGATCTTCATTATTATCTTCAAATAGAAGTCGCTAAGCTACGCCAAAACCCTTCCGAAGGAACTCCCGGCATTTGGTTGGAGTAACTTTTCCACCGATTTGAACTGGAGCACCATGATGGGAGACCTGTCTTGCAGTAGTTCAATTTTAAGTTAAAAATACATTCACACTTCGAATGAGTGAATGAAGTATAATCTCAAAATTAAAACATATAATTTAATGTGACTCGATAAACGAGGTACTTTCCATGGAACTAAAGTTCATCTGTTTAAGCTTTTGATAAACCCGAATAAGCTTAATTAAGATAAAAATGTCGTTGGTACTCTACGTTTTCATTCTATGACTGCTTTAATTGAGAAGCCCGCTAAGCATACTAAGAGGAAATTAAAAATCAAATTTAGCATTTCCAAACTACTTTTCTTGTTTCAAACAAAATGCGAAACGAAAGGAAAATAACAGAACAAGTCTACTGTAGACTACATTTTAAGCTTGTTAAACTTGTTATAAGCTTTTGTTATAACCTTAATTAATATTAACCTTCGGTTATTTTCTATTTTTGAAATACATTTTTTGTTTTTATTATCAATGGAATTCAGAATCAATGGAAAGAATCAATAACTAACGTTGTGTTACGTTCAGAGTTTGGGTACTGTTATTTGGTATATGACAGAAATATTCTAAATATGTTATCCCAATACTGAGGATGTAGAGTAATCAAAGATTGAAATTCTCTATTCTCTATTCTCTAGTCTGTATTGGGATGTAGAGTATTTAAAGGTTGAAAGACCTATGAAATTCTCACGAACGTCGTCAAATTAATATAGTGAACGTTTAGGGATAATTTTCACAACGCCGGTCAAGTGAGGGTTCACCACAATCTATAGTTTTACCACTGTTGGGCTCGGGTATCGTGAGCCGACTGCTCAGCTTACTGCTTCACCATGCTAATTAATTATAAACATCTCTTGTACAGGTACAGCGTAGGTATAAAGATCGTTCACCAAAGCGAAGTAAGAAATTAATTATTTCTAGTTTTCATACTTGAAAAAAAAATTGTTAGATGAGTCTAGGATTAGAAACACGGTTATCCCTGCAGAAGGTTTAAACCACTGTCCGGGTGAGCTGTTGATCGTTGAAAAACATTTGATAAGTGCTTAATCACATGTACTTGCTACTACAACAGAATCACTGCAACGCAAAAATACTGTGGCTGTTTGCATTCTGGCCACGATGTAGACTTTGGTGTCCATACGGTTCACGTGTAACAAGTACGGTACTGTAAAAAGTGGTAAATACGAATATGTGCTATCATACACATTTTCAGTCGACCATATCCACAGATGTCTTTGTGATTTGCTAGTCAATTGGCATGATTATTTTTTGATGCAAAGGTAGTCGAGAAACATAATCTCATTTTATTGTTTAAGGCACGCGAAGTTGACTCTGTGTCCGTTTGTATAGACTTTGAAATATCGTATTCATTAGTTATATAACTAGTTATGTTTTTTTGGATTGCGTTTTTTGTAAGCATTTATGAATTGATAAATAGTGATTTTTTATTCGGAGATTAATCATATATTTTTTTAAATGCCTTAATATTTTCGATTATTGTAAAACCAGTTCTATCAATAAGGATTATATTTGAAGTATATATATTTAGTATCTGTGTCTAAAACCCTCGAGAATGCATTGCCGTTTCCTCTTGATATTTGCCTTCTCCGTTAAGTGAGCAATAAAATTAATTCTAATACGCAAAGTTACAGGAGGGTCTGAATTCAAATCCAGCTCCTTACTTGGAAGGTTATATCAGCATGCTGAATTTGATCTAAATCTAAATTCAATGCGATTTACAAACGCTAAAATTTAACTGTAATTTATTTCGACTAAAGTTTTATAGAGATAATATCGCCCTTAACCAAAATATGATTTAAGACAGCAAAAGATTACGATCCAAGAAAAATTACACTTGATCGTTTGCCCTCTCAGATATCGAACGCAGAACAGATGGCTTGGCAGTTTGGCTGGCGAAGGTTATCGAAGAATGTTTAAAGTCATAAATGACAAAAAGCTTGATATACAAAAATAATTTGAGATCACACAAGACGGTCACGCATCGGTAAACGGGCACAAGTCCCTTTCAACCAAATGATCAGATTGTCTAAGGAAATTAGCGGGAAACCATTAGACATATAGAACATGCGATTGGGTGGAGTGGTGGTAATCGTAACCTATGTTTAGCCGTTTACCTCTAACTGTACCGATACTAAGATGACTATGTCATATATACTTCCCTGCGTCAGCAAATTCGTAAAATACGTAACGCTTCTACACGTAGTCAAAGTATCCTACAATCCGTGCTCAAGTACCACACCAATTCGGCATCCCGAGCAAAGATTTGAATTAACGTGTCCCAATTGTGATTACCTGCGAAGCAAACGGCGGGCAAGAGCCATGACGCGCGTGACTTAATCACGACCCACGAACATTTTTTAAAAATCTGCCGATTGTCCTGTTCTTGACAGGATGAACACCCCCTCATTTCATCAAGTGCGAACGTCAATTTGTGATACGAATTAAGACGTCTCTCGTAAATTTCGAGGAAGTGAGGGTAGTATAATCACGGGTAACGAAATTTGCTTATGTTTGACCTTTCGATTTTCATGTTCGTCATCTAATTGTGGGTGCTATGCTTTGAGGTTAACTTGATGACTTTCAGTAAATGGAGGTGGAATTGATTTAAAGTCGAATTCGTTGTGAAAGTAGGTATAATATTGAACCTGAATTGGCCAAATATATATTTATTATAACATTTATTATAAATATGATAACTGAGGTGTATTCACCTATTCCACAGAGATTATACATTGTCTCTTGTATACCGGTAGAGGAGGTAGTTGTCGAACGGAGAGACTTACAATGAACAGTGTCAGTGTGGCAGCGCCTTTAGTCTGTGTAGTAGTGAGCACGTGAATAATAGTTCCCAGTGTCACTTAACTTGGATAATAAAAACACGCTTATGTTTCTTGATTGATGTTGATTGCGAAAAATAAACAAAGCTGTTGATGAATTACTTAAAATTGTTTAAAGCGTACCACAAAGCTTGGATGTGCGTATCGTATTTTTACTTTTGACGCTTATTGTTGCAAGTTCCGCTTCCGGCACCCCGAAAGACTCCATAATTCACGTCTCGTACATACATAATCTATAATGTTTATATTAAATAATACTACAATATATATTCAATAATATTAATAATTACAATATAAATAAAATCCTCTCGTAATACTACAAACTCTAATAATAATTACAAACCCGAACCGAATACGTACCGCACAAACCCGTAACCGAATACCGATACAAAACCGTAACCGAAGGTTTGTTGTTGAATGTATCTCTCCGACGGCCATTTTGTTCAAAGAAAATCGTCATCGCAGCGCCACCACATTTTAAGTTACAAAATGGAAGTTAATGAATTAATAACTAATAAGTTATGAGATTAATTTAAGATTCGCCTTGTTTGTTAAAAATGATTGTGAACAACAAATGATTTTTTATTGGGTAACATTTCCGTTATGCACAAATTTATAAGGTAAATATTTAATTTAACGCTAATGAAATAAAACATCATATTTTTAATAGTCTTCTTAATTTAGCGCCGACATCTATAAAAATAAGTTAGATATCAGATTTGTAGTGTGAAAAATTGAGTATTAACTAGTGTTCGATGTTATAAATACTGGTTTCCGCCATTTTGTATCGTTGTTCATAAAGCAGTCATCGAGCCGAGGATTTTGTTGAACGTCCTTGCAACATTATGTCCAGCTGTGGGCTAATATAGGCTGATGGTGATGATGATTTTTTTTTCTGTTTAGTTATTTCTCTACTTTATTACCTACTATACTAATAAAAATATCACACTGATTATTTACGGTTAATAAAATGTCTGTATTTTCAATTTCAATAATTGCATTCGCTGCATGGAATTAATTTAAATGTTTTTATTTATTAAAATAATTATGACTGATGTTGTAATTAACATTTTATTTAATACTATACCGACCTCCTTCCCGCAGCTTTTCACGAGTGCAATTTACTAAACTTACTTAAAATGAGAATTGTGCTTAGGCAGTAAAAGGATTATGTGTGTTTCTTTCGCGATGTCTCTATTTGCATCGGCTTAGGGAAAACGTTGTCTGTTGTTGTCAATAAGATCGTCGTGAAGGGATTTATCTAACGTATTCTTCCATTGAATCGAATTGTTAACAATACCATCATGATACATTTCTATAACAAATCCTATCCATGATTTAGACTTCGGTGAATTTTCTAAAAAATATTTCATACGAACGTTGGTCTAACAATTATTTACTAACATAAAAAAAAAACAGCCAAATCAATCGAGACGTCATTAACCGATGATCTCATACATGCGGCAAAAAAAATATTTACATGGGTTGTTACTTAATTTAAAATAATTAAATATTAAGAATATTTTATCTACTTTCAGATATCTTTGTACAATAAGTAAAATCATACGAATTGTCGAATTGCATAATTGTAGAAGTATCAATTTCATTGTCTGATCTTTTGGTTCAAACAGAGGCAATTCTCAATAACGCACGAATTATTGAAAAGGTTCTTGTTTTATCGCGTTACGTAGAAACTAATTAGATACTTTTCCTGTGACTCAAGTAGTACACGACTTTAATAAATTTGCTCTGCGGCTGTTCTTATCTTCGCCGTTCATCTTCTACGCTATAATTTTACCGAGATTATTTTTCACTCTGACAGCAAGTTTTAATGTCTTTAGGAGTAAAATTGAGTCGCACTTTGTTCTCTAAATGATTGCGGTACAAATTGTTTACTAGGAATGATTATACTTTTAGTACCGACGTGTGGCTTCGGACGATTTACTGAGGCGAGACCTAATACATGCACCATGTTATGAGTGTAATTTACGCGTGAAAATCTTTGATATTCCCTAAAATGAGGTTAGCTTAGTTAGCGTAGCAAATATTCACGTATTTTATGTTTACATTTAAGCCACAAAACATTATGAAACTTGCTATCTTACACGCGAAAGTAGATGTATTTTTTTTAATTTTATTTTATCATTGTTATAATTCAATTTTGAAATAAAAAAAAATATCGAATTAAGATTCTATGTCTTGTATCCAACGCTGGAAGTTCATTATTAATTATTTTCAGTGGGCAATAATTATGTAGTTATGAATTATTTAAGATAAAACAAAAATGTATTTTATATTAAATTATATCAAGAGTTATGACTCACTGTGGACCGAACTTTGTTTCCATTTAATTCCGTAATCGTGCGCTGAATTTTGTCAAATTAAAATCGTTTCAATTCTGAAATTTATTATTGCGTGAGCAAGCTCTTAGAAATCACCACAATAATACCAAAAACATGCTATGAATATTCTACTTTGTAACCATTTGTAAATTTTGTTTTAATTTAAAACATTTTGTTATTTTTGCAATAAACGCCATGAACCGAATGGTCAGTTTCATTATATTATAAATTATGATTGAAATATTGTTTGTTACAAAATAAATAACAAAATAATTATGAAATGAATTTGCCATTTTTTTGCAATTTTTTGTTAGAGGTGTAAAGGTTTTACCTGCGGAAAGGGCATTGAGAAAATCGTTCCTCTATTAATCATATAAGTGTAAAAATGTTATTTTATAATAATTAAGGTAATATCGGGCAAACGGGTTATCTGGCCATTAATTTCACCAGAGATATACTTAAACATTACCGGTGAAAAAGGAAAAAATTAAAAGGTTCGCCAAGGAATATTTATTACCGTAAAATAATGTTGTATAATCGATATCTACCATATCAATAACTTTTTAAGCTTAGTGTATGTACCGATTCATATGGAAGTAATTTTTAAAAACGTCGTTTCCGATTTGCTCCTTTTAACTTAGCAGTAAATATTTATAAAGAAATTTTATTTTCTCCTACCACCCCGGTTTCTTTGCAATTAATGAGCCCGCAAAATCTGATAGCAACTGAGTTTTGCATTTTGTAAGACCAAAGAAGTAACTCCGGTTGCAAATACGGTTTTACTGAGCTTAAAGTAAAGTGCTCTGGGAAGAAAAAATACAGCAAAAATTACAACTACAGCTGTTTTATACTAGCGGTTCGCGAGCGTTGCTCCAGTTTGATACGTAATTATATAAAAGATTTGTGAAGCTATGAAATCTTGCGCTTATCACGTCGGTTTCGGGGTATCTTCAAATCTCCCACTGATATAAATTATAAAAATTTGAAACCAATGAGAGTTTGTCTCCATTATGCAAACCATCGTGCAAATCATCATCAGAAGCCTGAGTAACTGGAAGCTCAAAGGTACTTGCCAGCGTGGCCGACTATGGATAGTTACATCTATAATTAGTTTCGGATGATAACAAGAGGTTTTGCAATAAAATTAATACACAAACCCACACGAAATATATTTAATCAAATAAACGCGCACACACTCCCCAATTCAGCCGTGTTATAGTTGCCATAGATTTATGCTACCGACATCACAGATTCGATATGATATATGACATATGACAGATAAATGTTTGTTCTCGGGTCATGGTTGTTTGTAATGTTACGAAGCTTCTCGAAGTCGGCAGGCTTACGAAGTTTCGAGAAGGGTGGCCGACCGTTACGGTGAAGCAAACAATAGAGGCAAACAATAGAGGCAATAAAAGAGAAACCCAGGTAGTAATAAAAACTACCTGGGTCACTCCAGGCCAATCTGACCCGTATGCCTCAAGCAAAAGGGGCGAGATTAGCATATGTGAGGGCCGAAATGGGGTTGGTTACCTGACCCGCTATTGTTATGTCGATTTCCGGGAATTCCTGTTGTTGTTTACTACAACGAAGGGCGTGGAAGGATCTGGAAGCCCGGAAATCGATATAAATAGCGGGCAGGGTCGGCCACAAGGCATTCGGTCTCCGGATACGAAGTGAAGAGTTCTCTCCCTACGAAGCGAGTGTAACTGCGTTTGTGAATTGTGTGTGAAGTAAAATTAAGTCTCTGCGGAACTATTATGGCATTTTTACGAGCCTACGGATCCTGACACGTAACAGTAATGTCATATTTGTGTTTATTTATTTAGTTAATTGTATAATTTATTTATTTAATTGTATAATTTCAAAAATCGAATTCACAGCTGACATCTCGATGAGATTATTATTGTAATATTCCTGGTTTAGAGCTTATTTCAGGATATTAATTGAAAGCCGTATTTATCTGCTGGAAAGCAGCATATAATAATAGAATGAGAATCACTATCATGATATTCCAGACAAGTACTTCATCTTTCCAGTCCCCATATACTACAATTATTATGTTGAGTATTATAATTTAACAATTTATTGTGGGTTATTTTACATAATAATAATTATTAATTATGTTGAAAACATTTATTATGTGTAAATTAATGACAATCCCCAAATAGTATTGGATAAAGTCGCTGATCGTCCTTTTATTGATTTGTTGTTAAAAGAAAGAATGGTGGAATGGTTTCAAAAAACCCGGATATAGGATAGGAAGATGAAAATCCCATCTAACCACAGCTAATATAACAAACGCGACTTTGACACTGACAGCGTTTAAAAACCGCTAATGTGAAGGAATTTATTTGTGCTAAAAGAAGATTCAAATACTTCGACGCACTTAATATTCTAGCTGTTTTTTCTCTAATCAAAGCTTATAACATTTAGTATATTTGATATAATCTTGAAGGCGCTACGCTCACTTATACAAGATGAATCTAATCTTAATCCCCAAAACAGTAGGATTTTGAATCTTGATCGTGTTGCAAATTTTAACGTAATAATTTTTATGACAGCTGCGATGGCGCTGTTATTTCATGGTTGGAGATAAATTATTGAGACAATTCGTTAGATAACAATATTGTTTACTTTATATAATTGACGAAGCTTATTGTGAGTATGGCATTATCGAATCTGATGGGATGTCTTTGTTGATTTGAATGAAGATACCAATCTAACAGATGTCATGAGGCTACTGTAGTTTAGACGAAGAGGTGATGCAATCATAAATAACTAAACGCTCAGTTTGATGGTTAGTCATCACTGTTGTAGATGCATGTGTAGTGGTTTGAGGGTCAATCTTCTGTAGGGGAGACTCGATTTCGAATTCTGCTCGCACTCATTTTGCAATCTATATTGAATTACAAAAGTATCCTTGCTTTTCTGAAGAAAAACTTCTTGAGGACACCTGCATAGAAGCAAAAAGGTTTACCCACTTTGGTTAAGAGCGGGTTGGCAGATTTCACTCACCTTCGATAACATTATAAAGAACATTTTGGTGTGCATGTTCCCTCACAAATTTACTTTATTAGTCGCAAGCGATATTTTGTGAATCGATAGCTGGTTAACCTGTTTGTGGTCTTGGGTTTCATGGTACATGTTAAATAAAACCACGATGCACGATGAATCGGTGACGACAAAGGTTAGATCTGGCATTGAACTTTCTTAACAATCTTTTTCGACAAAATTTTGCAATTTCTTTTCACCCGAACCGACATTGACATTCGAAACAATATTTTTTTTCTTTTTCTTCCCAATACCTAAATAAAATATAGAACAGTTCAATATTAGCTCAACCATTACTTTCATCGAAACCTTTATTATCTACCTGTAACATGTACAATAGAAATATTAATATAAAATAGTTACTCTTGCACACGATAATTTATATCAAATAGACAAATTTTTCGAAAAATAGGAGGTACGTGCAGGTTCAAACTGCAGGCGGAAGACTGTCCTTTTAACCACTAAATTAGAATTTCTTATCCTCACGCGTATAAGTAATATTGTTTGAAAAAAAAATCGTTTAGGCTCGCTGAGCTTTAATACTTTGGTATACTGAAGCCGGCTTATTTACGACTAGATTATTATAGTCGCAGGGGTAAACAATATTCCACGTCACGCTATGTAGCTGATGAGCGCTGTTACAATACGATAGCTCGCTGGCGTCTGCTACTTACATTACGTTTGGGGTAAAGCCAGACATCGAGTTTTAACTGTGGTTGAATCTATTGCCTATTCATTAAGTACTGTGTATTAGGACCACTTGTATTATTCATATATTACCCATATATAAATATTATGTTTCCATTTTTTTTTGCAAAATTTATTACAATTTATTTAACGAAGCATACAATTCTCAATATACGCAACTTTTTATTATATCCTTATAGTTCTTTCCTGTCTTAGATTATCTCATAGGAAAATTCGTAGACGCAGATGAAAATTGGTCGTTCTCACACGCGTATCACTGAAACTACTGAGTTAAAAATGAAAATAAAGTCCGGTATATATATTCTTATCCATAGTTATAATTAATATTAAAGATAATACGACAATTTTACTCCTTATACGTGGGGTGCACTAAAATTTTCAGGAATCAATAATACAAAAATACTATTAATGGTGAAAAATGAATTTATTGTTTGTCAAAATGTTTTTCATACTCTTCGACAGCCTCTTCTGGTGATGAAAACCGTTGATCACGTAATTGGTTCTTGATTTTTCGAAACAGAAAAAAGTCAAACGATGCCAGATCAGGACTGTATGCTGGATGGATGACTCATAAGTTGTACGATTTTCGCCTTCAAAAACTCATTTGTCTGTCTGGCCGGGTGGGAACTTGCTTACCGTTATTTTCACGGAGTTTGTCAATAATTTGCGGTAAACAAATGGTCGTGTACCAGTCACTATTCATGGTACGACGACTTTTTAAAGCAACAGTCGCCACGTGTCTAGTTTTATTAAAAAAGAAGCAATCATCCGCTTCGAGGCACATTTCACGCGCGCCATTTTGGTTGGTTTTGGCTCATCTCGAAAGACCCATACGCTCGATTGAAGATATCATATGGCACACAGCATCAACGTTTTGTGGTTCACAGCGGTGCACGTGTGACCTTCACGAATTTCATCATGGATATTGACACGACCGCGTTTGAATTCTGCAAACAAGTTATAAATAGCTGTCTTGTATGGTGCTTTTTCGCCAAAAGCAGACTGAAGCCGAAGGAGGCTCTGCTAAGCTGTCAAATTACATTTAAAATCGTAAAAAATCATGCAACGAAAATTTCCTTGAGTCAAATCCATTTTATTGTTATTACGCAATTTTTAAAATGACGCCACACTGTAAAAACTATTGACAATCTAATGAAACAATTTGTATTCGACGTCAAAAGAGTTCCATTTTTAAATGTAGTAATAACTTTTAAAATATTGTTTATGTAAGTGGCCAATTCCGGAAACTTTTAGTGTTACCTATGTATTTGGACAGGAAAGGAAAAATACTCGTCGATATATTTACGTTATGGAATCCTATCCCTTTCCCCTCTCCGACGCCAGTACGCTTCTCTCATGCACGGTAAGCAATATTATTTAAGGTTATAAAATGGGATCAAAATGTATTTATTTCATTGATAAAGCTCTTTATAAGGATAAATCATGCGTTCATCTTTATTTTATTTTACGCAGATAAAAAGTTAAATGAATAGAATGATGATGAATATTGATGAATATTTTTTCAATGAAGGTTCTTTGTCCTCTTGTTACAGTACGGCTAAACTAAACAAAAGCAGTTCAACTTTATATCTTCAGGTATATTATATACCAGTGATCCATTGAGATTGAAAAGTTTTCCTTGAAACAAAAATTGACGAAGTGTTTCTTTTTCCCTATTCCTGTAGGCGTGATGGAGTTTCCTTGAAAACTAACCGTTTTTATTAATTCAAACAGGAACAACATTATTTTACCCTATTTGTTTCAGTTTTCACATATTCAATCTCTCGTCATCGTTCATCGTAAGCATTTCTGTTTGTACGGAAGAGCCATTCATCATCCTACCCCCAATAACTGTCCTAGACTCAATTCTCCTTTGCGGTTTAAGATCACCTCACCTCGCTGGGGAAGAGTGAATTAGCAGACTTGACATACTTTCGAAAGCATTAAGGAGAACTTTCAGGTAAGCAGATTTCCTCGCGACGTTTTCCTTCACGGAAACATGTGATAATGAGTTTTACCTTAAATACCTTCAGTTATTTCTTGGCTTTAACGTAATATTGGCTTACTGTAGGACATAAGTATCATAATATTTGGGAAATTTGGGATGTGTTTTATTTACCGCGCAGACCAAAATTGACTCGCGGAAGGGTCAGTAGAGAATGTCGGAAATTCTTTTGCGTAGGTTAGCAACGAAGCTGAACGAATGTTATCTAATGATTACCGGCACCGATGACCGTACCCTCGAAAGCACAGAAGCGCTTATCATACTTTTTCATTATAGTTCTACTCGAATATTGGCACTGTCAATAATTTTCGGCAATCTTTGTTTTTCTTCCGTTCTACTTGTTGCCAAATTAGGGTATCGGCATATACAAATATGAGAAGCATTGTATGTATACGTATATTTTATATATATTATATCTGTTATCGTTATGGGGCATTCGTGATATATAGTAAGAGTTTTATATAGAATAGGGTAGTGGTTAAAAGCTTTCTTCTAGTGTTAACAAAGGCATGTGTGGGTGTCACACGCAATTAATATAATCGTATTTTAGGGACATATAAATTGGGTTTTTGATGTTCATTAACAGGGAATGTTATCAAATGGTTTGATATTTTTTACGAAATTATTATTTCGTCTTTAATACATTATGTCTTTAATACTTTAATACATTATACGTGGATCAAAATATAATGTAATTAACGAACGGATTGTCTGGTTATTTTACAACAAAACATTCTCTTAAAATGTCTGTTACTGATACAGGCGCCGTATGTGGTTCCCTCGTAATTTGGACATAACCGACTTTCCTTGGTTATCTTTTTCATAGCAGAATAACATTAAACGCACAAGTCCTAAAGAAATAGGTCCATGTATTATTTATTAGATGAAACAGTGATATATTGGCAAAGTAGATACTTTAAAAGTCATAAATAAACAATTGCTGTATGTATCGTAAATAATGACGAAAGGGTGACTTTTATGCGTTGTTTTATTTTTCGTGAGGCAGAAGTATTGGAATTAGGCGGGGTTAGGGTGTTTGTATCTCGAAATGGAGAAAATATTTCACTGAAAGTACACAAGCCAGAATAGTACATTGATATTTACGAGTGACCCCAACGGACGACGGCCGGTTGAGTGCGAGTTCTAGCACAGGGCAAGAGCTTACGGTGCTCCATCGTTTATGATCTCGTATGAAGTGTCGTCACTGTATTGAAATTGCGTCATATCGACAGGGTTATCTCATACCACAAAATAATATATTTAACCGAACAATTATAATGCGGGTAGTTTGTATAAAGCGCTAATCTTCTACGCCTTAACTCAAATGTAGTAGCGATTCGGGAAAATGTGTCCCCCCGCACGTCTCTGTTGTCCCACTGCATGAGAGTTCGTTAAGCTGTGGCACTAGTATTCGCGGAGCGTGTAACGTGAGGTATAGCGCGCTACGGGGTCGTTTGGTTCGACCCCGGTCACTTAGTGCGCGAACCTTGAACACTCTTTGCTATTCTGATTTATTGTTCAATTGTTAAATCTTCATAATGTTGGATCGGCTTCAAGTTGAGCAGTCCACCACTATACATACGGTCCTACTTATTGATGTGGAAATTTGGAAGTACGCCACTGTGCCTCGTGGAAGATACTTGCCTACTTGAGTGTTCAAAGTTCTAACTTCGCCCATAGTAATTAATCCATACTAATAATTAAACTGTAACGGGGTCAAATTAGTATATTACATAGTTTTTGAAAAATTTATCTTTATTATCTATCAAAGGTCAAAAATATTTTTTTAGAATTTACGTCTGTCTGTATAACACTAAAACAACTGAACGGATTTAGATAATTGTTGGTGTATTTGTAAATAATATTATGGGTCATATTCTAGGATATTTTCTCAGGGAATGGATCGCTTACCGCAGAATAGGAAATAAAAGGTATGGATATTCTGTTAAGAGGATAATAAATAAAATTCCCTAAACAATATTAGAGTTATTTATAAATGTAACGCAAAAGTTTTTTGAAGCGAAGCGGGGCGGGTTACTAGAAAATAATACACCGAAGTGTTTTATATTTATATACATATATTACTTGCTAATGAATCATATTATCATAATTTTGGTGTGTATATATATCTAAAACATCACGTACGGTATGCCCAGGCAAATCCTGCCCCAGGGCAAGACCACCAGGATTAGGGCATTATAATCTTGCCGTGAAGAAGCTAAGAAAATATTATTATTGTGAGAAAAACATTTATTGTGCCTTTTACCTGAAAATATAATTTCACAGTTCTTAAGTCGAAACGTGGACTCAGCAGTTTTAGAGCATGATTCCATTACTTTGAGCCTTGTTGAGGCTTTTACTCGTAGGTAATCTCTACTGAGTTTATTGTTTTCGCGTGGCAATTTGGTCTTTCTCAAAAGTTACAATAATTTCTTTTTTATATTTGAAGTTAAATTTATGTCACATATATAAAGATTTCACTAAATAACAGTGACAATAGCGACGGCATTATGGTGTTTAATAAAAACACGTTGAAAGTAAAACAATTCCTGAAAGTAGAAGTGATAAAAATTGTCATGGAAAATATTTTTATACAAACTTTGTAGTTTATAAAAGTAAAACTAGTGGATTGAAAGGAAAACTTTCTCGGAATGCATATTTACAGGTCGAGGAGAAACTTACATTTTATTTTTTTAGTTTAAGCAGTGCCGGATTTAGATGAAAAGAGGCCTTAGGCTATTCCACTTACGAGGCCCTTTCAATTATCGGGATATCAATAGGTTTTGTTTTTTTTAGACATATCATAATTTGCCATAGCAATCAGCGAACGTATGAAATATATTTTGGTGCAATATAGTATATACAAACAAATAAAATTTTGAACGTAGGCCCCTATTGATCTTGAGGCCCTAAGCTGAAGCCTAATTAGCCTGTAGGAAAATCCGGCTCTGAACCTAGGGCCCCTTTTCATCTAAATCCGGCACTAGGTGCCACAGATATAGCACACACACGGTCTTGAAAACGCCTGATACCCTTGCCTCGCCCTTTTTTCAATAGGTTGCACCACGAGTCTTCCGACATTAACAACCCGAATTTAATTTATTTCTTTGTGGCTTGAGATGATCATTTAACGCCATGCAGGTTACTGCAGATTTTACATAACTAAAGTAATTTAAGTTTACGTACGAAGAATAATTAATTTTGTTTATTGTTGCTTAAGATCAACGCACACGTAAGGTTTTTTTGATCCTATCCCAGTGGTTGTGGTTAGCTGTTTCACAGAATAAATATTCTATTGGAAATATCAGCGTACAATATCGCGAGTACCCGTATTTACCTAATAGGTGTCCAGTTAACGATGATTTAAGTGCAATCATATAATTGTTCTAATTATACGTATCTTATCTTAAGCATTTAGTTGTTTCATTTTCTACATACAGATTTTTTTTTAATATTACAATGTCGTCGTGATGTAGAGCAATCCAAGGCGCTATATTTAGGCGAGGAGGTAAGCAGTTTAGGAGATTAATTATGATACCAGACCAAGTATCTTATCGTATTAGCTACTTTACGAAAATTTACATTATAATGCAAATAAAGAAGAACGTGAGGGATAAAGTATTTTGATTTAAAATGTTTGTACATATATTTTTTTGCTTCTAAAACGGGAAATGTGAAGTAAATATAGATTAACGCTGCGCTCAGTTTGTTGTGAATATGCCTGTCGAGCGAGAGGTCCCGCGATTGATCCCTGGCCGCATTTGACATTTACATACGTGACAGATAAATATTTATTCGCGGGTTGTGGTTTGTGATATATCGTTTGTGATACCTACTGGAATACGGTTAAACGCATCGCGGCGGTGCGTGTGTGAGCGTTCTTACATATGTACACATCCGAGTAACCTGTACAAACGCTTTTATAGCGAGTTTTAAAATAATCGTAATTAAGTATAGCCATGTTATGGATAATATATTACCGGTTTCGGTTACGGCTGCGGATATTTAATTATTTCGGAATATCCGATTATTTCGGATAATTTCGTGATTTTCGGATTGGCTGGCGACTGGGAAAAATATTTAATGTATTTAAAGGGTTATAATTTATTTATAGGTATTATGTGGTATTCATATCACAAAAAAAACACTGGCCTTGAAAATTTAATAATAAAAAATGTCTAAGGATACTCGTAGAGCGATGCGGCCAATGTATCAGTGCGGCAGGCGCAAACCTGTCACGTGTTTTATTTAAATTTTCTCCCTATCCGAAATTATCCAAAAATTTTTTATCGCGTTCGGTTACGGCTTCGGATATATTTTTATTTCAGATATCCGATAGTTACGGTTACGGAGCTCCATTACATCCCTGATTAAGTACCTATCTAGGGTTAGTTTACGAGACTTCTTTATTATCTATGTTATGCACTCTATAGTGTAAGCGTTTATTGCACATCTGCGATGTCAGGAGTAACCGACGCATTACTCGCTTGATTGGTGATTTCCGAGCATTGCGACATTGTGTGACATTGACGAAAGTAGTAGCTAGTCAGGTTGGTTATTACCTACTGCCAAACACGAGTTTCTATTGTCGGGATTAAGCTGTGAGATACAGAGCCCAGCGACCTCTAAACCCAGCGACTTCTCTTTGGGCACAGTAGTAAAGTACCGCAAATAGTAAGCGTACCCGAAACAATTGTTACTTTTTTTAATCTGCTGTTTTTTTTTGCATATTTCGTCATGAATCATTATTGATTGCTACAAGTTACATGAGCATACCAGCTTTCCTTTTTGAGATTGTCACCGTCAGACTGACAGAGACTTTTTTTGGCTTCAGTTAAGGTTATATAAAAACGTTTTGAGAATTCAGTTAAAATTTACTTTTTCTAGTGAACCCTAGAGTCTAGAGCTAGTGGACGCTAGAGTCTCTTTGTGCTCAGGTCTGGCACAAAGATATAAACTAGGGTGTCCAAACTATAAAGAACTAATAAATAATTCTTAATAAAACAAATTTATTACTGGTTTACTTATGAAAATTGTTTGAAACACAGTCTTGTCACTGTCAATTGTAGTAAGTGTGTGGCCGGCTTTGCTACAGATCAGTGTAATTCCTGTTGCGATTATTCACGGGTCATGTGGACCGATATGCAAACGTTTTGAGCTTGAAAATGACGTGAATTGTTCGCTGATTTGAATTAGCGGCCAGCATGTTGCATCGATTGCGTAATTAATATTCAAAGGTATGAATGGAACGCAAACGATTATTATCATTGGTTCACTTATTGGACGCCATTTGATTGATGTTCTGTTACAGGCTGTCTTTCAGCCAAAATAGGTAATATCCATGTGCTCACAACTAATAAAATATTAATAATCCGATGAACAATGTCAAGGTATTACATAATGACACACACAGGTCTAGAATGTCACATTTTGTTCCATTTTTCTGAATGCAGATAGTCGCCGGGGAAAGGGGAAATTTGATACAAAATAAACATTAGGCGATGCGATTGCAATTTATACCGTAAATAAACGTACATTGATTTATAAAAGAATTTACTTTTCATGATATATTTGACAAATACATCATATGACGTATGAAATAAATTGGCTTGTTCTGATAAATACATTTGTGCAAGTTCAACGTAGGTTAGAAACTATTCAACAAAACGTATTGTTTTAAAATTGACATCACTCCAGAAACTACTGAAGCTAAAATTTAGAAAAAAAAATCAGTTTGTGATGTTATCAATGTTAAGAGTACGAATTGTTTGTCCCGAACTAAATTCCACTTAAGCGGCTCGCTAGATAACGCTCAAAGACTCTCGAGTACGTGCTTTACAGTGGACCACTGATGGTTAAAACCGACGACGGATCTTAAGGATAGTATAGTAAGATTTGCGAACTTCGATCTGATCGATCGAGCAAGCCCAGTGACCGCTCGACAGGACTACATACACGTTTGCTATTTCCACACCGTAACAAAGACGAAGGAAAGTTTTCGACGTTAATATTTGTATAATCCGACCCTAAACCTACGAACCCATACCCTCGCAGTTCGAGCATTGTTCCGGCTTTCATGTTTCGGTAAGAATGATCCTATTTTAATAATGTCCATTCATACTGTTAAACAAACGTTTAAAATGACCTGAATGATGAACTGTTTTACTTGTGAAGCTGCAGATGTTGTGCGAAACACGCTGAAGCAAAGTTATCACAACAAAATTTTTAATCGGCAATTTATACATTTTAATTAATTTTTTTTTATTGTTGAAAACAGATTCACATCGCGTTCCATTGCGACTATTACAGACAGAGCTGTATTTGTAATGTCGTCTTTATCGTATATGTTTGTATGTTCGTACTAAATTATCAGACTTTATCATTGTGTTGAGTGCAAAATTATATGTTGCATATGAATAAAGTTTTCATTAAAACAAAGAAAAGTCAGCGTCTTTATATAATTCTTTATAAATTCTGCGTGATTTAAATCAGCAATCAGATATGATGTTTAAAAATTTTGCGAGAATGTTATATTACTTTGGAAGTGAACACGACAAACAGTTAACTTTATTACTTTCAACTAGATGGCAGCACATGTACACCGAAATCGACGAAGTTCGCATAATTATAAAGGATATATACTACTTTTATAACTACATAACTTGAATGTTTTAATGACACAAATAGTCTCATTTGGACTTACAAGCTTGAGTCGCGAGAAATGCTTTAGAAGCGAGCCCTTTTAAAATCAAGTCTAGTCGTCTAGTGTCTTAATATGACGACTGAGTCTTATTAATAAAAAGTCGAATCTTCGGCTTTCATTTTGAGTCCAATCCTGTAAAATAGAGACGAGTAAAAGACTCGGCTAAGCCTAAACTTAATAAGCTTATTCAACATTAATCTTAATTTCTCCAAAATACTGTAAATAGCAAAATTACGATCAATTTTTCTGTTTCTAATTATAGTTCTTTAGAGTAAACAATAGAATCTACAGTCAGTAGTATCGGCTATTGTACATTAGTACTTACGGATCCCAGCGACCTCTAACTAGGGACCTAACGCCATAGCCCATTGTTTAGAATGATCAGCTCTTTATATACCAATGTTAATACTAAAAATTCTGCAACGTATTCTAAACCCTGAATACTGCTTATTAGAATCTCATATTATTTGTTATTGTTAGACGTAACCCAATTTCCTGATCCCTGTGCCCCAACTAAGAAGAGCATTCAACGTCGTTGTCAGCTAGTTTGCCAGCACAAGCGGCGAATGTACAAAATGAAGAAAAATGTTTTGGCTTAAGCCTTTCCGCTCGCGACGTCCTAAATAGAGATTTATTAAAACGGGGCAGCGATACTCGCGCATAAACGCCCTAATGTGAAAGTTTTTTCGTTCATAAACGGTGTTAACAATGCCAGAGTTTCATCGTTTATTACACGGTCTATATTAGATTTACCCGAAGAAACAAAATAAAATATTTGAACCTAATTTATTGCCTCTACCGAAGATCCTAATTGTTTGAAACTCTTAATTGTTCAGAGCTAAGGAGACTACGAGCCATAGCTGTGAAGTCTATTCCCATTAGGAATTATTACTTTATATAAATCAAAATTTAATTCCACTCGTATTATGGATCGATTTGGCCGATTTTTTTGATGCATTTGTAATTAATTATATAAAATATATTTTTTCAGAAAATCCATTCATAAAGTCGCAAATTTGGATGATATTATTCTATGAAAATTTTAATAAAAACTTTTACATTCATTTTGGCAGTACTAATAAATTAAATATCCATTTGAAGAAGGCTCTTACCATCCCTTTTCGAAGAATTGACTATCTGATTGATAACGCAGAGCCTAATCTACTAATGTTAAGCGCACTTCTCATTTTAATCGTTCATCGCTTCCGTGACTATAACAATAAACATACCGTCGCCGAACTACACATATAATAAAACTCACTGAAAACTATAAATTTTCAATTTATTAAAATTATAAATAATACATAAACACATAGTACCATTTTTCTAAGGGAGTTTAATAAATGGCGTCCAACAATGAAATATTAAAAAAACATTAGGGATCGTATTATCTACGTAGTCCAAAATCATACCAGATTTACCATAAGAGTTAAGATACGGAGTTCGTAGTCAAGCGATTTTCAGCGGTTTTCGAGGCTACAGAGTCTATTTACAATTGAGGGTCGACAAAAGTTCACACACATTAAACACTCTGGATTCTCCGTACTGTTAGTAATTGTAGTCTTTGAAAATGCAGTTTATGCCACAAGAGTAACAATTAAATAAAATAAGCTTACCTTAGTACTTCCAAATTATATTATATTTATTTTTTAACTGATAAATTAATCTACAACTATAAAACTTAATCTCGACGGAAGATTAATAAATAAAGGAATACGTGTTTTAAATACATAGTTCAATAGTAGAATGGTGACATTGTGTGCGAATTCCAATGATCATAACATTTTAATACGATTAAATCTACAAACTACAAAACGAATAATACAGCTGATCTTAAATGTTGACATGAGGCCGCATCATACTGTAGCTGTACCATAGATGTATTATAGATAGAGCGGGGAAGCCAGGCTTACAAGTGTCCTTCGGTTAAAAAGAGAGAGAAGATTGCGGTACCTTATATATCTCTCTCTTCTCGTGCATGTGTAATTAGCGAGAAAAGTGAACATAATAGAACGATTCCACGGTTTGTTGTTGTAATTGAATTTCTGCGGTTGATAATGTGTTTATAAAATGACAAAAACGTGTGTCATTTGTAAATTGTTTTGATATTATTATTTGAAAAACAAGCTGTACTTTAATACACATGCGTTAGTAGAGAGAGACCGGTAGAGTACCGCAATCTTATTTCTCTTTCTAACCGTCAGACGTTGCCGCTTACAGGCAGTCGTATGTCTCCCCTACTCTATGTATAATACCTCTATGAGCAGTACGTATCTTTAAAGATACATTTTTTTATTGTTACAAAAAGAACATTTCCCAAAGATAATAACATATAATAGATTTATTTTATTATTAGATTGTTCATTTTTACTTTCATTAATTCCAAAAGATAAGATGAAGTTATGAAACATACATTGCATAGTAATATAATAATATAATACCAAAATATTTGTTTTAAAATTTTCATATTAATGTCCAATTTCATAGATAAAGACCCAATACCAATACATACATACATATGATTGTACATTATTTTATTTTATTTACTTTCTTAAAAGTCCGCATATTGTAATTATTATTACCACAATAAATTCCTTGATAATTCAAATCCTTGTTACCTTACTTATCTATTACTTTCTCACCACACTCAATTATTATTATTATCATCAATCTTTTTTGATTTAATCATATTTGTTTCTCCCTGAGGGGGTCAGTACCTACTACACTACCTATCGTGCGGGTCTTAGCCAAGCAAGATAGCTGATTATTCTGTAGATAGAAACTTCCTAACAATTTTGCATGTGTTAAGTAATACTGCTAACTGTAAAAGGATGTATGTAGAATAATGGATGTTTGAGGCTTATTATGTAGTATTTCAGGTATGATACCGATAAATGATGTGATAACTGGTACAGTTTTTGCTGCTTTTACCTTCCATTGCATTTTCAGTTCAATAGCAAGATGTGTGTATTTTTGTAATTTTTTCTGTGTGTAAAGATGAAAGGTTATGCGTGTTTGGGATGGTTAGGTCTATTAATTATACTGTCTGTTTCTTCTTGTCGTGTAGTGTTATGTGTGGAGGGATATAGTGTAGTATTTTGTCAGTCCAGATTGTCCTGTCCCAGTAAAGTTTGTAGTCGGTTGTGTCAAGTGCGGTCCGAGGTGTGTATGTGTAGTAAGGTGTTCTTTATGTATTCGTTTATATTTATATGCAAGGTTTTGATGTGTGATTGATGCTGCCTGGTCGTGTCGGTGTTTGTGGTCAAGTTGAGCTATAGCATTGTATGCACTTTTTGTATGTTGAATTGTTTCAGGCGACTTCTTGCATTTTTGCAGGTGTCGTAAGATGGATTTGGTGATTTTAAAATATGTTTTTTGTAGTTTTTAGTTTCGACTACCTGATCTTGTATGGCAAGCAGTAATCCTTCTGTCTTGGAGTACGATTCGCTCTCATATTTTTTAGTTCAATGTATTATAAAATAGGCATATATATATAGATTTTGTGTCCTAATCCCTACACCGCCATGTAACGTGAATAAACCCATGAAAACTTGACATTAGAGCGTCAGTAAGCGAGTGTCATTGGCCGATTTAATAAATCTCTATTACCAGCGTCGCCGCGCGGAAAGGCTTAAGTCGAGACATTTTTCTTCATTCCCGCCAGCGGCAGCAGCGCCACTACAGTAGTTTAAGAGGTTCCTTTCAATAGATAACTCAATCATGCAAGGTTCTTGACTTTGATAGGTGTTAGGATTGTAATATGAGATGTTTAGGCCAGGTAGATGTAAGATATAGGTAGTTTGAAATGAAACCTCACTAGTTGTGGTAGGAGAACCGAAGCCTACTGTGGTATAATTAAGCGACACGCGTAGTTTAATTTGTAAACTCTATCATTGTGAGAGGAAATCTAAGCCGACCAGTAGAGCAATTACGGGTTCTAACGATGAGTTTGAGCTCTGAATAGCATTACATATTCGATACAATTCAAGTAAGAAAAGGAGGAGTCTGGTTTTATTAGTATAATAATAACAATAATAATAATCTTAGCTTGTGCAATGGGAGGTTACATAGATGTATATGCATGTGGTTTACAGTACAGACGTAAAACTGACGCAGTTAAATGATGTTTTGAATATAAAAAATAATTATTGCATATTAATTAACCAAGTCTTTATGCGTCCGTCTACCTAATTGTTTGTCGCGATAATCTCAAATATTACTGCACGTATTTCCATGCAGTTTCTAGCAACAGAATTTAGAGGTAAAAATTATGAAACGTCTGATGAAAACCAGTAACAGTTGGTGAGATCACCACATGCGGTCGTACGGACCAAAGCGAAGCGAGGGTTAGTAGTGTTCCATAAAATATAATTCCGGTTTTCATTTAGTGTTTGTTCAATGTATTGCGATTAGCGACAGCGTTGCATATTTCATGTTCGTCAAATTTGATCAATCCTGCGCTAAATCACGTTTATCCGATCAAATATTCGTTTTTGTCCGCTTTCCTTAAAAAGTTATCGTTATCAGAATAAGAGTAATCTTTGAATATAATATCGGTATATTTTAGAGTATCGTATGTCAAACAAAAACAAATCGGGTACACAATCATTTGCGTGTTTCATTGCTCTCAGAATGTACGGAAAAGGACGAAATTTGGTGCCTCTATACAGTTTTAATTCTGTACAGGGACTGAACAAGACAATGAAAATAAATCTTCGTCGATTATTTGACATATTAAATACAAATATTCGTTTTAAATGTTCAAAAATATAATGTACAATTTAATCTCTTGATCCCCGGCACATGTTCGATATAATCTTTTACCATTTGAATGGTACATTATTCCGGTTGGAGACAGGTAATAAAAAAATATATAAATAAGGTGGAGTCATGATGATATTCACTTCGTTTTATACCATTTAGTAATTAGTGTGGATTATTATACCTACATAATATTAACTAACATAGACAAATGTTCCACCTGAACGAAGTGGGGGTTGGCGCTAGTATTAACTTTACATTTTCTATGTTTAAGGTATCGAACGCAATATAACATCTAAATGTAATATGAAAATTGTAATGCTATTTAGGAAGTTATTGTGTATAAATATCGGACACGCAAAGAAATTTTTTTGACATACTGCTGTTATCTTCATATAAATTGATGTTTTTATTGCGTTCAATTATATTGAAATTTATTTATTGGTTCATTAGGTATTAAATCATTTCCTGTACAAAGGTTTCAGGTATTTTACAAGTTAAGGGGACAAAGGAGCATCCGACTTGATGCGGCTAAAGCTGATTTGTTATCTGATTAGTTTAGTATGACGGACGTGAAGTTTCATTCCGTTTTGCTATTTGCAACTTATTAGCCGAATAAATTTGGTAAATCTTGAAAATGACGTTCTTTTTAACACATTAAGAGTATACGTAATTATGAGTGGTTAAAGGCCTTTGCGGATTGGAACTGAACATTCCTTTTTTGGTTTTTAGGATATAAATATTTGAAGGACTTATCTTAGGAAGATATACATTGAAACACGAAAATTGTTAAAGTCAAGGTTAACCAATGCGTCTACATTGGTTAACCTTGGTTGATTGCATGCTAGATAAACAAAATTATATAAATTAATCTTGTGTAATCCCTTCAAAAGGATTGCTTACATGAGAAAAAGAAAATAAAAGTTGGGTACAAATTAAGGTTGCTCACTGTGCAAAAATGTTCTAGGCATAAAATTAAACAATCTGTCCATGAGAGGGCACTGATGACATATAATAAAGGTTTTAACAAGTAAATATTGTAACAAAAAATCTGACTTCAATTTGAAGAAGGTGAATTTCTTGGTTTAATCTCTTATTGGATAATCTTACCTTAGTGGTGGTCGTTTTTTTTTTCATACAATTTAAGTGGAATCAAACGAGAGGTATAGGCGGCTCTCAAACCAAAAATAAATTGTCCAAATCGGTCAATAAATAATCAGTTAAAGTAATCATCACAAAAAATACAGGCGAATTGAGAAGCTTCACCTGTTTGAAGTCGGTTAGAAAACCTAAATTAGCCACCAGACTCACAAGGTAAGGTGTATAAACGTGAATTTTAATTTGTCACTAAGCAATAGTTTAAGATATTTTGTGAGACCAAATAAACGTTTTAATTATTATTGTTTTTATTATTAACTTTATCATTGACACCTTATTGTTATGACTTCATATTATCGTGGTACTTGAAGATTGACATGACATAAGGGAAATGATGGTCATAAATTAAAATAATGAGCATTCTTATATTTTTCATTATGTTACTAGAAGCGCCCAGTTAGTCAGTTATTAGAACATATTAATGAAAAAAAAAATCCAATATCTAACGAAATGAATTAAGCAGAATATGTGTCAGCAAGAGTTACTGTAGAATTGGATACCCTTCAGTACTCATACTATCCTGGTGTAACTTGGCATTAAACATTCACCACGTGGTACATCAGTGCACGCAACGTTTAATCCTTCATGAAAATCGTCCGAAACTCGCCTATGTTTCCTTAACCGTGTAACTTGAATAAGCCATACATAAGTAGACGAATCGACCAGGCGCGGCGGCAGTGTAGTAATTTTTCTGAAAACCCAGTGAAATTTGTTCGGGTAACCAGCGCGACGGCTTGGGAATACCCACGGATATGTTAATTTGCGACGGAATGTAAATAGACGGAGCAATTTATGTCGCTGGAACACTCCCTTGGATAACTCGGGTCGGGACGTAGTTACAGAATAGATGCCTACCGATCGAAAACTGATTATTCAGCTATTCATTCCCACGCTAAATTTAAAACAACACCCCGGCCCGTTTTAACGTTCTTTTCTGAATTGGAATACCAAACTAGAGAAACTATAGAAATAATATATATGTGTAAGTGTTTTGGGAGCGTTCCCATGCCATATTGAACGTGCATATGCCAACGCTTAGTACTTGTCACTTACATCAATATCATGTGTGTTATAGTTCACTATGGATTGAGATATGTTATATTTGCACACCAATCATTCTCTTCTTTTTATGTTTTGATTTCAAGTTGATAACATAATATTTGTTGTACACACTGCACAAAACAAGTAGGATGGTTTCCATCGAATCAACATTATCATTATAACCTACAATTGTCCCACTGCTGGATTCGGTTGTTGCCGTCTCACAACGAGAAGGGTTTGAGGTCGTAGTCTGCCACGCCAGCCAAGTGCGGATTGACAGACTTCTCACACCTTTGAGAACATTATGACGAACTCTCAGGTATGCAGACACTATTGCCTTTCAGCGTACTTTTATGAGGCTTGGAGTTCGTTTTTACAATAGGGTTCCAAAGTTGATACGTGAGTTACCCATTTGAACTTTTAAGCGACGCATTAAAATACAGCTTATAGGCAAATGATAATGTATTACCTACACGTGAATATATTAATGCCAAGGACGCCTGGAAATAATAGTGTCGAAACCAGCTCTGCAAAGGTTTAAACTTTTGTACCATGTGTTGTTTTAAAGGACGTGCTGAGGAGTTACTTTCGCCGTTTGTTCTCCTCAATGTTAAAGCACTTTTCGAAACGGCAGTAGAAGCAAAAACGATTAAATGATTTTGAATTTGAACTTCCGCAGATGCCAAACTTTAAATGGTTACTTCATATTGTTAAGCTGGTTAATTCTAAGCGAATAGTATTAATGTCAAGTAAGTATGAGTAAACTCTGTTGAAGTGCACTGAAGTGTGCACAGTTACACTAGTACACTTTTTAACGTGCTTTGTTGTTCAGTAACCTTCTAGAAGAATCAATGCAAGATATAAATTTATCCAACGGGACTTTTCGAGAATGTCGTTAATTTATATTTAATTCTTTTTATATTACTTTATGATATATAAAGCGCGAGTCTGACATTCTTAGCAAAAACATATAAATCAGTCACTGTATAATAATCACATCACCATTATCTTCACTATGACCTCTTATAGTTCCGGAAATATGGCCACAGATGGCATTGTACATTGTATAGCCTAAAATGTAATGAAAGAAAAGGATACAACTACGATTTTACGTAAGATGGTTTTGACGTTAAGACTAAAGCTAAAGTTGTCTGGAATTATAAAGCAATCAAAGTAATAATAATAAACTAAACTTCACTTTACTTATAATGTCTTTTGTTCGTGATTGTGAGTGACGCAGCAGTGATTTTAACAGAAAATCTTTAGTCTGGTGTTTATAGTACAACTGTATCTTTGTTATACACGTTAAATAGTCGAAGATACACACACGAGATTCAACAGAGCGAAGAAAAGAGTCATGAACTTATACTTTTAAACAGTGGTTGTGAAGTCATTTGAAACTCATACTTTCATACTAAGTATTTAGTTAAAAATCCTGCATGGGCCACATAAGACAGAAGTATAGTGTGCTATCCCTTTCAATTAAGTTATCTATAGATAAAATGATTTAACCGTAATTACAAGCATAAGCTATGAAAATGAAACCGGCGCGGATAACAGACATCCGTTCCCAGCCATGATGCTCCGTCAACAACTCGTTAAAACAGTGTTTATTAAGACGTTTCTTTGGTGGATTATCTGAGGACGTGTCCCCGGGATTTAAACGCGGTTTTGCTATTATTATTCATGACATAAATTTGCTCCGCTAGGAAGGCGTTACACGAAAACTCATTAAAGCAAAGACGCGAGCTGACTTTTCAAATTAGACGCGTTAAGTCCACGCGTGACGCGCCGGGTTCGATCTTCTATGGCGTAGTCTTTATGAAAGCTGGTAGAATATTTTTACGGGATCCTATTCACAGGTTAACATTGCCATGAAGCAAGTTGTTTCAAGCAAGGTTCCGGTTTACGTAAAGGTGAGTCGACAATTATAAACATCTTACATCTAAGCCGTTTTCATCGAACTCGTATAATTGTGGATTACTTTAACCTTTACAGTTGATTTACTTTAGGCTTTTTAAGATACGTAGGAAATGTCCGCGTCACACCGGGGGCCACCACGAGGTACCCTAGAGCGCCACCACTTAAGTCTTACAAAAATCCGTGCCGACTACAAAATTCCAATATGCTGGAGGCTGCGCATTGTTTCTAACAGCTGCGGATGCCACCACTCATGCGAATATTTGAACGCTAATAGAAAAATCATGTGCTTCTGTACATCGGGGAGCATACAAGTCTTTGATTTGAATTTTAATCTTTTGATAGAGTCGTTGAGCCACGTCGGAGGTTGTCAACAATAACTTTCTAAGTTTAGATTAGTCACAAACTGATCCGCAAAGTCGCGTGGTGAATTAATAGCTCCAGGCCAGGCCATACCTCCGCAAATACGACTCATTCTCTGCAGTGAGTCACAAATGCGTTTAAGTACCTACCTTCCTTTATAACGTCGTAAAATAAATTTAGGTAACGGGTGTAACCCGTCGCAGGCGTTCGACAGAGGGTAATTGTAATTCGAGACAAGTGAACTCATTGCTTATTAACTGTTCTTCTACTAATTTATACACTTACGCTAACAAAGAAAAAGTTTTGGTTTAGTTTCAAGAAAATAAAGGAATTGGAAACATTTTTTTGACATTTTGAAATTTTGAGTCGAACAGGCAAATATTTTAAAATTAAACAGACAGACTCGGAAAGAAACATTAGTATAGACAGACTCAAGCCCGCGTTTATATTACAATCTGATTACAACGCAATCTCGCCGAAAAAGGAAAGAGTTATTGTAAACAATGCGCCCATAGTTACAAGATCTGGACGCATTAGTAAGCCTACCGTGAGATTCGCTTCATAGACGTCACTCATAAATTAATTACTATTGTCTGCGTTTTTTATACATATAAAAAAAAAACATTAACGCATATAAGATGAGCAAAGCAGAAAGTAAACAAGAAAAAGAGGAAATAATTATTGCACAGAATGGGGCAGGAAACAGTGCAACGGCTTCAGAAGCAGCCGTGCATTATAACAGCAACATCGAGCTGTATTCTCTTGCAACTCTAGTGTTGATACTACTAATTATTGGTTACATTCTGTGGAAACGGTGCAGGAATTAATATGCGATTTTCCTGAGAAGGTCAATGCAAGATAGTTCTGCCGTTGTCATGAGACAACCAGAGCAACGGCAGAATCCCAGTTGACAGCAAGTTATAGTTTAAAGTGCAGTGCAAGTAATTTAAATTGTAATTTGTGTGTCAATTTTTTAACCAGTGTTATTATTGTAGAAGTGTATTCATGTCGTTTATTTTGCTTTAGTTTGATATTTACTCCTTTGATATTATTTTTTTTGTATGATGCTGTAGAAGTATGTTCTTATTATATTTTTACTTTCTTTTTGTTTATGATAATTTTCTTCTATTGAGATATAAAATTACCTATAGTATTTTTATTCTGTACTTACATTGGAACGATTTGTCAATAATTTTTACAAAAGTATAAACTATTATGGCTTGTTTTGTATTGAAGCCAATTTTTTTTTATTTGTTTCTTTTGAATGTTTTTTGTTTCACAATTATAATAATGTATTTTTTTTTTCGTAGGAGGATATACTGTGCTGTGTGCACATAGTCTTATTGCGATGTATCCATATTTAGTAGCAAAATTGATATGTGTAGATGTGTTTAATTGTATGAATTATTATTGTCAGTCATTCTACAGCACTCGTAATAAACAGTCGTAAACTTGAATTTGTAGTTTGTTTTTGCACCTTCAAAAGTACAAGTTTAAAGAATACCCATAGTACGGTATATGTTATTAAAGAAATTCCACGAAAGGCTTAACTGTAATCAATGAAAAATTTTTGCTACGCCGAAAAGTTACAGTAAATGAGAGAAAGAGGTCATATATCTGACTTCGGAAGGTAGTTAAACGCGGGATCATGATAAGATAATATGATAATAATATCATAATATGATCATGATGATAGTGATAATGATTAATATTAAATAGACTATATGATCGTTTTGTACGTTTGGATAAATTACAAAATTCACATCGATAATAATTCAACGCATATAGATAGGTTTTTTTTTATATGGTATATCTGGCATTGTTTTGACCAGATATCTTGTTTTCTCCTCTGGCAGAATCGCCAGAGACCTTGTTTGTTTTGTTATTCTTGTTTTCTTAATATATTGTCGTTGTTTCCTTGACCATATTATTGTTTTGACCTTGAGTATTTTAACGATTTTAATATAGATAGGTTATGGGAACTCAAAATAGTTGCATGTACTGAAATATAAGGCAGAGACTAAATATCTTTTTGTGTTAATAATCGATAAACGAGCAGTCGGGCCACCTGATGGTAAGTAGTGGTACCTATGGCTATCTCTTTAATTCTAATTATTTATGTTCACTGATTTGCTATTAAGTGTCCCCGATGTTATTTGTTTGTGTCATCATTATCGTCACGATCTACATCTACAACGATGGTGGTTCGGGTCTTCTGTTTAACATTGAGAAGTATTATGGTCATAAACCACCAGGCTGGTCAACGGCCTTCAGGCTTCACCTTCGAGATCATCATCTTAACACCTAACGTAGTATGCAACTTTTATAGGTTACTTTTTTTCTGCGTCCAGACAAGTAGAGAAGGGCTCCGGAGATGCGCGGGAATGTGGGAGGGTGAATGCTCATGCATACCAGCACAGCCGGCTGCCCTGGTTATGTGGGACTCCCGATAAACCTAGGGGTCTACCCACTAAACAACACCTTGGTTTGGTTTTGCCCATACGGCCTCTAAACCTTCATCGGATACGACTCCCCTTAGGGAAGAGGGGCGCATGGCCAATGCGATAGACGGATATTAAAACAGCTAAGCTATCACGTTCTGTTTCTTCGTTTCTGTATTTAAAACTATATGAGTCTGAGAGAAATGATTTCCCACTTTCCGATCACTGTTAATATAATGTAAATTATAGGTATTAAACAATTTATTATCATTCCAATAAATATTTACATAATTTTACGAGAACACTTATAGAGTTTAATTTACCGTGCCGTTCGTTCACTAGTCCATTTTAGTAAAGACAAGCTTTGTTGCGGAACCTCAATTTTGAGGTATAAAATCCTGACCCGACCTGAATTGCCGCGTAAATTTATTTCTCGATGGACTTTCCTGCTAAGGAGGGATTTTTGAAATTAATTTCCTAAGGTTATGTTTTTACACAAAATTGTGGACCGTCGACTACGCGTTTTATGTTCGACTTGATAACACCGCTTAAGATATTAAATATTTATTACTGGTCGGCTTTTTAATTTTTATTTTCCGGCAAACCGAGATTTTCTTAATAGAAACAGATTGGTTTTGCTATTGGATAAAATGTAACAAGTAATACTTTCATGTAATATTTTCAATAAATAGTGATCGCTTAAGGGGTTTCAAAATCGATTTTGTATTCGTGGAGCCAATGCTGGAACTTGCACTAATATTTAAAAATCGACTCGTGGGTCTAGTGGACTTGTTATCATGTGTGAATTTCTTCGGATCTACGGTTGTGATAAATATATTGAAAATTTACATTTTATTTATCTAATTTGAGTTAGATAGATGACTCTACGTTGTGCACAGGGATACTGTAAACGTATTTTAATTTAAAAATAATTATAAATCTTTGTTTAGAGTAATATGTGTTTTATCAATTAAAAGGCTTCTTTTTGCCACACAGGATACAAATACATATGTATTTTCTGAAGTTTTAAATTCACATTTATAAAATATTTAAAAATATCAAGATTAAGGGTTTACAGTAAAATCTATACGTAAGTTCTGAATCTATAAACTTCTCCAGGAAGCAGAATTATATATTCCTGGATATATTTACAACCCGAAACCCTATCTATAGTTTTGATATCTGTATTTTACCAAGGCGAGTAGTAGTTAATTAATTTGAGGTTATTATATAGAGCTCTAACCATACTTGGGTATGAGGCAAGGTTTGTTTTAATTGGAGGCTGTTGGCCTATGTACCAACATATGATTTAATCCCAAGAGTAAATTCATGGATGCCTCTGAGTTTCTTCGCCCCCCAAACATAGTCACGACGATTTTTACAATTGACTTTGTAATTGTCAACTTTTAGAATTGATTACCTAAATTGCGATAAGAATTGCATCCACATTTATCTGTTCTGTATGTTAAAAGTAATATATGCAGAAACATGCATATTGAAATAATATATTTGTTATTATTTTTTTCATACAGAAAGTTACGTCATTGTACGACACAATTAAAACTTTGATATTCTGATGGGTAGTGTCAATCGTGAGTTATTGGCAGAGTCGATCAACGTCCAAAATGATCAGGAAATAGATGGATAACCGATAACGGCGAAGTATTTTTAGTGCCTGCGTACTTGATTTCATTAATTTCATTACATAATAGCTTAGCCATGTCGAAGGCTTTCGGGCGTAAAGAACTTCCGATAATTGGGTTGAGTATTAAACCAGAAACACAGTCTTAGCAGTGCACCGCTGATGTTTGAAGCCGAAGTTACGTCTTTATGTGTCAATGAACTTATATAAAATAACAATTTTCTTTGATAAATTTGGATATTATCTTTCGTCGTCCTTCAAGTATTTGGGATCGGGATGTGCAAGATATAAATCGAGCTGTAAACTCCTCAATCCCGCACCCTTGCTATCTGCGGGACATCGCGGGACGAAGGTCGTGCTAGGGTTGTGAGCTGCCGAATAATAATTTATTTTATAACTTAAAAATCAAACATTTGTTATTTAATTTCGGGAATATAATATAAGTATAGGTTTAGACAATCGGCAAACTTAGGGTTGCAAAGGTTGTTAGATTACCGTAGCTTTTATCTACGTCCTCGTAAATAACCGACAAAAGACCAGACGCCTTACCTCATGGTAAATGGTCACTGTCGTCCATGAACTTGCCACCAATCACGAAAAGCCTGGTATTACACTGGTTGGTATATTGCTCAGCTATTACCATAACCTGGTTTAATGTGTTGATATACACGGGGTACATAAACCACAAGCAAAGGAGGGTGACTGGGATACATGTAGGTACATATCCTCTTACATGTTCACAATCAGTTCTATTATGCAAAAGTGGCAACCCTACATATCTCATGTACCGCACAAGCCACTAGTATGGCTAACTTACTCTTATTGTCTGCAAATACGAAATTAAATTGCTTAGAAAACGATGACACTGATGACTGGATACCGTTATTAGTTTGTTCCATTTTCAAACTCAAATAACCTAAAAATATTATAATATGTGTAATTGTGAGAGCATCTCTCAGATTGAGCGAGCCAGTTGTGCAATATTTATTAAAATTACTCATAAGTTTGTATTTATCAAGAAGTATCTAACAATGATATACTTATAGTTTTTATGTCATAATTAAACAAATAAGTTCTTAATGTATGTATATACGATTAAAATAAAATATTTTTTGTAATATAAGATATTTAATTTTTATTTTATTTTCTTGTGAATAATAATTGATTTACAACAAATAGATATCATAAATGCCGTAAGTACAGTCCTAAAGCCGTTTTCAATATCTTTTAGCTTTCCGACGCCGCAAACAAAACACAAATGATGAGGAAGAAGGGGGGTGGTAGCTATCCATCCAGGTAAAGAACCTCCATGAACGAATCGGTGTACTCAAATAGCAATGTGCATTGTATTGAAAGAGAATATTACAGTCAATCAGGAAATATTGTTAGTCTCGTGGGCAAAGATGAAGTGCTCATTTGAATTTTTCACCGGCTCCAACAATCATTCATATCGAAACAATGAAGTTTTAAATAAGTATATCTCATTTATCATAATCAGTGTATGCATAGTGGTCGAACTTTGACAATACAAACAAAAATAATGAGAACAAAAAAGCATAAATAGAAGGCGAAAAAGAAGTAGTGAATTGTGTGGTTTTTGCCTACATATATGGACTTCATTTGCTATTATCACTAATATATTCGTGTTAAAAAGTCCTACCCCGGAAATGGCTGTAAGTTTAATTTTACGAATTCCTGTCGAAATGTGAGTTTTTTTTATGGCAATATCCGACTAACGAGCAGACGAGCCACCTGATGGTAAGTGATCATTGTCGCCCATGGACATCAGCAAGATCAAAGGTATCACTGTTGCGTTGTCAGGAAATGAGTTTGTAATAAATACATAATTAATAAGTTAATAAACAAGTTATTAACATTCCCCTAATATGTATCTATATTTATATATAAGATTTACATGATGTATGTTTTTTGTAACATATATATATATATGTTTAATGAGAAATGGCAGTATGATCGGTCGTTAATGTGAAAACGGGTGGAATAGCTCTTAGCGCGACGGCTCTCAGTAATTTAGATTGACTTGTCCCAAGTCTATTTAAATTGTTTTTCGGCACGAAGAGCAAAAACCGATCACATACTCGCAGTATATACTGTATACACAATTTATTATTCACAAATAGACTAGGGAAATTGAGTTTTAACGAAGACAAATTGAACTAAAGCGGAATCAATTACGGAAGATTTATTTTCACCGAGAGAAAGAATATAAGTAAGTGAAACAAAAAAAGATGTAATTGAATTTTGTCAACTCAACAAGGAGTTTGGAAATGAATTATTGCGAAAGCTTTTGTTGTTTTGCATTCGCCGATATTAAGTCTTTTGTTCTTTTCTGAGGCAAGAGATGTATGCGAGGTCTGATAAAAAGGTAGACCCTCGTGTATGTGGTAATCGAGTCGAATACCTTTTTCAAGTGGATTATCTACATTATAGATCCCCGTTGTAAACAGAAACTAAATTGCAGAATAACAATTTATCTACAGAGTCTAATCGCTCTATTACAAATGCTAGCATTAGTAGAATAGAAAGTTCCGCATTTTTATTGATCTAGTTTTGGTAATGTATATCAGTAACTATTTGTAATTAATATAAAACGACTTTGTCTCAGTGTTATTAGAAAAAACGTTTAGAAAAAGAAAAATTAAAAGTCTCATTACATGCCAAGGGAAAAAAACGTTAGGAAGCTAGAAAGGTTGAGAAATGTAAATTAATGAAATAAGGAAATAAAAAAAAACTGCAAAGATAAAGTATTTTAATTATAACATATTATTTCTTTAAAACAAGCTTTTATTTAACTTTTTATGTTAGGTGTCGGTTTAATGTAGCAAGTAAATTTTAACTACTTCCATTATATCGATTGAGCTTGAATTTAATTTCGAATAATTACATATGTAGCTTCGATAACAGTGCAATAATATTACATCACTGAGCTGGTCTGATAAGTACGTCTATTCCATAAGGAATTTGTAAATAAAATATATGTTGACACGAATTTGGGAGGGAATAAATCGTACAACAATATTTTAAACCTAGATAACTCATGAACGCACACAAAGCGCAAATTCCTGTCATGTGGCAGGTACTGCTGTCACATGATGTCTGGTGCCGCCAAAGCTACTGAGCAGAATTTGAGTTGAGAAAAGCGTGGCGACAGATTTTTTGACCCCATTTAGTGAAGACCGATCTTTAATGTAGCCAACTACTCAAGATTCTAAAAACTGAATTTTGGAGAGATTGTGCATGACTTAATTGGTATAGTCCCTTTCCATTGTCGAACGTAACTTTTAACTTCACTCCTGTACGGACGAAGCTTTTTGTTTGTCGTCCTATCTTTATTATTATTTTTTTTAATTATTACTTCTAACAAGACAATTGCTTGTCTTAGTAAGACTTTAACATACTCTTATAATATTTATTTAAATTAGTATTAAATTAATAACAATGGATTTCCGCAAAGTGACGCCTGATACTATCAACAACATTTATTTATTTGTTTCGTATTGTAACTTCCTAAAGCTAGAGTCATAAAGGACGGACTTGACGCCATTTCGCATCCTCTATCAGTCGAACCCACGGTGAAGGTGAGACTATGTGCTATATGTAGGTGACACTACAGTCTTTGATGACGATGGCACCTAAAAATATACCGTTTAACGGAGTTGAGGATATAAAAACGTCTTTTTGTTTTCTCATTAAAAATTGAGCCTCAAATGTCGCCTGGAAAGCTTCCGGAAAAACAAATAATCTGCTTATTTGAATAAAAGCTGGAATTCATGCGCAGTTTTACCGGCATTTATTCAATACATGCGTTGAATATCAATAACATACTTTTGTCTTCGAAAGATAAATCTCGGTTGTTTGTATTGAAAAGCAAATATTTATACTTAAAATTTGCATGCATTTGCATTAGATAACGAAGTTAAATTACGAAAAATTACGAAATTTTTGACTTAATCATTTCACAGCAAGCGGAACCTTCTCCTGGATTCATTTACAGCACAGTCTTATAAGTATAGATTATCCAATTATCGAGAATTTTCAGATGCAAAATTGTAACGGAAAATTAAAATACAGTTTTTTTTCAATTTATTTTATAATTATTGTTTGTCTGTCTATCTGTTATATAGTTTTGTGGGAACTGTTAAAGAGATTTGAACAATACCTACCGTAAGCTTACATTATAGATCTAGGGTACATTTTACGCCAGCAATTGAATCTGTTCCCCCGCGGGAAGGATTACTAGTTATTATGGAATATGTTCATGTTTTCCGAAATCATGTTTCAATGTTTTTTGCAATAATTGCAATGCAATAAATATATTTTTTCAGCTCATAAAAATGATTGAATAGTAGTAGTAATAGTTTATATTATTTTATTTTTAAGTTTCCTGAAGTGAAATTCGTGCCATGTACTGGAGAATAATAAAAACAGAATATTGAATTATAGAAATATCTATAATGCGTGTTCGTCAACAATATGTAACGTTCATTTTTGTGTTAGTTAATACATTTTACTAAAAAGCTCCTGTTCGTTAAAGTAGAGCCACTCAAAACGGAACCAGCTCCTTTATAAGGCCAAGCAAAGGGCTCATTTCTGCGAGAGAAACTTTGGAGGATGTCCAAGTACTCTTTAGCATACCATTTTATTCTTCTTTTTAGTTTCTCCTTGCTCTATAGGATTTAATTTGTTAATGTACGTCCAACGTACTGATATTTGTGCTAAATATTAGTTTGTTATTGGTGTGGTTAATTTAGACTTACAGCATTCGATACAGAAATATAATCCTTCTACAATATGATGTCTCGCGTTTTCTGTATGCGCAAATCGTTCAATTACGTTTACGGGAGATCACCACACTTATGACGTTCTTATGTTTGTGGTATACAGTTTTCTCACTATAGAGAACGCGTTTGCGTGTGACATGCTCGACTTATGTACAGTTTGTCGGACACATCCTCGTCAGCTGTGATAGTTAAGGTAATAGTGACGTTTTTGAGTGCGCGGTTGTTCTTAATATATGTACGAGTAGTTTATGAATGTAATCTCATACCTGCACGTGTTGGTGTACCGCAGAACGGTTGTCTATCGAGGGCTCTATGCAGTACTCTGTACTTCAGAGCTAGTATTTATTTTCGTATAAATCGATCTACACTCTTAAGGCGCACCTTCGTCGTTAGGGACGGGACGCAGCCGTCGTGTTATATACGAAAACAGAACGTTCCAGCCTTTTTATTACGAGGTCCATGTTGCAAAGTATAATTATGATAGCAAATTAATATTTGCGCGAGAGGGATTTTTTGGTAATACGTTTATTTTATATATCTTCTGATAAAAATACACACAAATTTGTGCTCTAAAACCCGAATTACACATTTCGACAAAGGGAAATAGTTTTTTTTTGTTCTAAGGTCTACAATGTTTTTATGTGTTTCGATTGCACTTTCGAAGAGGCATTAATAAGCTTCCATTTCGGCCGACAACGCGTCGGTGGTGCCTCAGGTGGCGTCGACGTCTATGGGCGAATGTAACCTTACCATAAGGTGGGTTATGTATTTGTTTAACAGCTTTTTATATAAAGAAAGCCTACTTTAAGGATTAAATCTGCAACGCCGTGGCTTATTTCTAAAATATGCATAAATAATCAAATCCCTTAGGGGATTATATTTCGTTTGCCCTGTCCCGGGGCAGATGGTGAGCTTAATGCAAGCCTCTCACCTGGCGTCGAGCGCACGCGCTCAACCGGCAACCAGGAACCACACAAGCTAGGGCTGTCACAAAAAATAAACGAAAGTAATTACTGATGGACGTTGCGCACTGTAATCGCTCAGTAAATGAACGTTTTTAATATTTTTAAACAGTGCAATGCAATTTAGAAAAATCTTGGCGTTTATAAGATCTATGGTTACAACAACAGAACCCAAAAAGTAATTCGATCAATGTAATGCACACGAATGTTGTAATAAATATAATTAACTATTGTTTTTCTATTCAAAATGAAGCTTAGTTTCCAACTTTTTTATATATAAAATAAAAAAATCGATCGAATATCTCAATTTCACAAAATCTCAAGTGAGTTCATAGTCATGTTAGAAGCCGAGAAGTTGGGTTGTATACAAATTATTAACGATTATTTTATATATACATTGAAGCATTACATGTTTAATTAAATTGCAAAACATCGACTGCTCGGTCAGCTGATGTCATAGAATTCATTGATTACGAATAAAATTTATTATCAAACGGACAATTGCATAGCCCTCATCACCTTGATATTGTTACCCGTGTTTGTTGTACAAAAGATAATATTATTAAGGGGCAATCGTACACATGGTATTTGTTATCTATAGTTATCAATGTAAATGAAGCCTTCCTTGTGGTAACACCTGCATTCATAATCAATGTGGTATTGATTCTGTCTTGAGTAACATTCAAAATTCCAGCGGTAAACTCAGACTTTTTTAAATTCAAATTTAAATTTGTATTTTTACGGCAAATGAGCAGATGGACCATCCAGACCAGGGGTGGTACCGACGCGTTTATTGGTCAAGATATCTATAATCTAGCCGTTGAAATTGTAACCAAACGATGTCAGAAATATTTCATGGTTAATTTTATATAAAGCTAAGTAAGTAGCACAGTATCTAGCCAGGCAGGTAAAGCACCACATCACCGTGCACAAGTACTATTGGGATTAAATTGGCTGGTACATAAGTTATATCGATGTCAAAGGAACTGACACCCATTCATCAGGTGACATTTCAATCGACTGAACAATGGATGGACGAAAATCTCTTGTACCACGATATCATGTCTTATTTTACGCGAACCTATTAGTGGCCCATTGCAAGGAATGAGTCTCGTAATCATTGAGCTTTAGATCATATTTCTCCTCGATCCTCCTTTGCTGGAGCTGGAGAGATTAGTAACCAACTCAATTTTATATCAGCCTAGAGTCTTCGAAATGGCTTCACGGCTTATTTAATGATAACAATCAATCGATGACTTATGTTCGTATGCACGCTCACGAATTCTTCGTAATGGTCGCCCATCCAACTACCGACCGCGCGCGCAGTTGCTTAACTAAGACAATTATTAAAGATCGACACAAGCGTATCCTGTCCCATTCAGCGCGTATCATTGTCCTAATTAGGATACTAATTAGGATAATTAGGATATAATAATAATAATATAATTAGGATAATGTCCTAATTAGGTTGTAATAGTCACACAATAGTGACGTCCTTTTACGACAAAACTTTTTACGACTCGTAAATTAGGCGTCGGAGCCTTGAGTTAGGAGGCACGTGTTTAGTTTTGAACTATGTATTTAGTTATAAACAAGGTTGGGTACGTGTTTCGTAATATATATTTGGCGGAAAGGTACTGCTAATTACTATGAATTACGAAGGTTTATAATTTTGGTTCCCGAGCTGTCGCCAGCTTCAGTTGCAAAGATATTTCAGAATCATCTAAAACGAGGTCAAAAAATGTAAATTCAAATTCAAATTAATTTATTTGCATAAGTGTAGTTTATGTATGAAGATTTCTAGTACATACATACATAGCTCACTTTGTCATTGTTGACATACAAATATTTAGGAAATCTTAAGAAATTGAGCATATCACTTAAAATTGTCCATAATTATCATTGAAACATAATTAATGTGGATAATGTCAACATAAATATAACTGATAGTAAAATTTAATTTCCATGTCAAAATAATTAAATGAATTTTATACCTATCATTTAATTAAGTGTTGATTTTATTATTTTAGTTTTTCTTCATGTCAGTAAAGAATTCATTGATTGAATAATAATATAATAATAATAATAATAAGTCACTCATAACCTTCCCATTGCTGAGGTGGGACATACTGTGTAGGGTTAAGGCCGTAGTTCCCCACGCGGACTAAGTGCGGATTAGTTTTCACACATTCGAGAACATTATGGAGAACTCTGCTGTACACAGGCTCCTTTGTTTGCTGTAGGCACGTTCGCCTTCACCAAAGATGTTAATCGCGAATACATGCATTAATTTGAATTAAAGACGTGCTTTAAAGGATTCGCATCGAGCCTGCCGTGATCGTTAAAAACACTAGGCTATCGTTGCTTATCTTAGCTTAAAAACTTAAATGATGTGAGGAATATAGAATTTTTTATGTTACATAAGTCTTAATTGATTAATGATTGTGAATGTGACGTTTTACTTATTTATCTCTTGTGTACTTAAATATGTTGACAGTAGATCGTTAAATGTCAATTTTTATATACATTATTTAATCACCAGAGAAATTTGATAAACATCTTGTTATTCCATAAAAAGTTATTGTACAGACTGAAAGCTACTTTCAAAGACAATGTTACTTTGTACTTAGACTTGATTTAAATATTTAATCGTATTTATAAAGTGAGTATTCTCTGTAAGTGTAAGTAGAAAAATATTCTTCTTACGAGGATTCAATTATCTTGAGAATTTCATTTTACCTTATACCTACTAATCTAGAAGGCACTTTAGTATAAGTAGATAGGATATGCTCATTACAATTTCTGAACGCAATTTTAACGCGTGATTTCTATTTGCATTTAAATTTCAACCAGGTCTTAATTACTTTGGAATAATATGCCAATGAGTTAGATATTTCCATGGTTAAATGCGTTCTTTGTATATTAAAGCTTAAACTACAGTAAAAGACCTAAGGCTGATTTATCGCCATTGATTTGAAAGAAAAGTTTAAACTATGATTTGAAATTGTGTCATATCTACTGTTGTCACATAATAAAAAAATAACATAACAAAATAAACAATTATCGATGCGTATAATTTTACAATTCGCTAATTTTAACGTTACGGATAATCGAATGCGACGTAAACATCTCTGTTGGTTTACAAATAGAGTAGATTTGTGATGAGAGAATTATTTAGGCTGTGCTGAAACTATACATATTTAGTGCAGTTTGTGCGTGATAGTGTAGTAAATATGGTCGGCCGATATCGTGCATTTTGATGGGGCTCGCCTTTGTCATGATAAAACAGTGATTGGGGGCGACGAGGGGCCTCGGAAATGAGTTTATGCATTTTGTTCACAGCGCCCCGTTTGATTTAATGTTATTGCATGCTGTATAAATAACGGCTATAAATTAAAGGAAGTGTTCACTGTATCGAAGTCATTCAATTATCAAAACATTTACACGAAATCGGTGTAATAAATAGCTTATTGTAAAATTAGGGTGAGCTTAGAATGTTACAAGTTTGAATTTTTAAATTTTGAATTGGTAATTCGGACCGACAAACACTCACTTTGTTTTTCTAATGACATTTACGTTCTTATACCATTTTATTTCTCTTCATTTTTGAACAAATTATTTTTAATATCACCGCGCTCCATTACTCCAACTAATAAACATTTAATTGGCTAGTAAGAAAGAAAGTAAGAATATTTATTTGAGGGTATTGATTGAGCTATTATGTTACTGGACTAGAATCGTAATTAATTAAATAAATTTTTTAAAATTGTTACTACATAAATCATGAGAAATATAAAAATACAATTACACTTATACTAATCCTATCCAAGCCATTCCCCCGAAAGGGTTCAGCAACCGGGATGTTCAGTTTCCAGTTTCCAGTTACCTTTTTTTTGATATACACCTCTTTCCTTCCTTATCCTGCATGTATTGTATTTATTGGTCAATTGATAAATAGATTTGAGCCTTTAAGAGGCTCTTCCTTAAGACCAAGCCATGTTAACCCACTTTGTATAGCCTACACACATCAACAGATGAGGGAATGCCTCCCGCTACATCTTATTAATTTAATTTGTCAGGTATTTAGGTTACAACAATATTTGGATTATACTATATGCAGCTAACGTTCATGGAAGTAAAGAACCAATGAATACAGAGATGAAGACATTTTACATCGCCAGTAATCAGGTTTCGTAGCGATTATGCGTATATATATAGAGAAGATACATAAACAACGAGGAATAATAATTTTCCATTCCGCGATCCTTGATAGCTTGCGACATGAAAGCGGCTCCCGACACCGGATAACTTCGGTAGCCTGGCCTCGAGAGTTCAGATGCTATAGACATAAGACTTATTTTTGGTTAGATGCATAAGTTATAACTTCTAAGACAATTTTTAAAGGGTAGTTAGGATTCATTTGTTTTTAAATATATTTGTTGACAACTGATCCTACAATATTAACATAAATGCTATTATGATTGACATGTCACAAACCCACTGCTTTATTTTAAGCTTTATTTTAACATTTTTGAACTCCGTTGCCCGTGGACTTCAGTAACATCAAAGACGATTCGTTGCCGACCTAAAACGAAGCGGGGGACCTACATTAGGTATTACTGGCTCTCTGAAAACCCGAACGAAACACTTATGAAACATTAATGTCGATTTTAGATGGAGGGAGCTAGCCGAGCTAGAAAAATACTCTACCACCGGACATGTACCGTATCGTAACGTCGAGGTTTCACTGGACGATACAGAGCTCAGCCACCTCCAAGAGGAGGAATCTTAGATATAGTGATTTAAAAAATGATTAGGCACTCCCATTTGACGTATGAGTGAACCAGTGTTAAGAGTAACCATCTCTTGTACGTATCATTTGTAAACAGTTTGATGTGTTGTTGAGTAAACAACGACAAAATAATAATTTTCCGGTCGGCGAGCGCGACACAATGTGCACGACGGAAGCTCCGACACGGGGACTAGCTTGACAACCTCAAAACATAATACGAGTGTCTCTGTGTAAAAACGTCACTAAAATAACTCAGGGAATGTTTTGTGTAAAAACGTCACTTGTGACAATCGATTAAAATGTTACTCGATTGTTTGGATAGACAAACATAATATATCGACAGTTACAACTTTTTAATGCGCATTGAAATAGAAAACGATATTCTTAATTAACCTAACATAGAATTCGAAGGCTTAGTTGATGAAAAATTCGACTGGCTAACGAAGAGACCCGAGTTTGAAACCCGTCTTGAGTAGACATTTAATTAAATGTTTCTTTAAGGGCCTAGGTTGATTGTGATGTCTCGTTTTGTGTAAGTAAATGTCAGCTACAACACAAGGAAATTTAATATACGGTGTTACTGGGGTGTCATTGATAATTACTGGTAACCCGCCCTCACTACGTTCCGGGAAAGTTGATCCTTACCGCTCGAAACAATTGTTATTTGTCTTTATCGGGCGTTTTATAACTATTTCATGTTTACTCTTACTATCCGATAAAGAAACAAACACATTATTTAATAGAAATTTATAACATTCAATATTATATAATTACTCTTATAATCATATAATTAGTAATTATGTGGTGTATTATAAAAGCACATTTTTTTTGTATTAGTGATCAGCTATTATTATCAACTTAGCAATATTAATTCTATCCAGAAAATTTTATTCGCGGATAATTCTATTCATATAAAAGCCGAAAAATAACCTACTTATTTCAGTACATTACTCTGTATACAACAAAATAGGAAATTCAAGATACCTAAAAAGTATTTTTTCCTCGGATTACAGAATATTACATTTTGAATTTGAATTCCAATACGCCCGGCCTTTTCTCATTATCTAATCTGTACCGTAGTCCTGTTAGTATTTTACCGAAGATATAAGGTATGTTTTTCACATCCATGGGCATGCTAAGAATAATAAAGATCAAAAAATTAAATATGTAGTTTAAAACTAAAAGAATTCATTTTATAAGTTTTATATGAAATATAACCAGTTGTGTCCAAATCAGTATTTTGCAGGATGGAGTGTTATGGTATAAATATATCTAGAATAATTTATTTTGCTTTTTCTTAATTCATTTTCCTACATTTTCTGGACTATTTTTTGAAAGGGGAACTTTATGAATATGTTATATTTATTTAATTTTCTTAAATTACCTCTCAAAGTTATCAGAAGTAATTAAAATAAATAATTAACTTACGCCGTATTGGGGCGGCCTAGAATACTTTCCCCGATCCCATGTTGGCAGAACAGGGTGTCGTAAGAGGCGACAGAATACAGCCAGCTTGATGGTAAACTTTCGTGTAAGGATTATATTATCACTATCGTTATTAAGTCATATAATAATATTACTGGTATTATAAACTTTTCGTGAAGCCTGCCTGGCTAGCTACCACCATCTTGCTTGAGTCAACCGCCAAATGAATCGTCGTGTTCCAGCCGGGGGCTTGAGAGCCAGTACTTTCTGTCTTTCTTTCTTCTTATTTTCTGGCAGACAATGCATCAGTGATAGCTTTGGTTTTGCCGACGCCCATGGGCGACGGTGACCACTTTCCGTCAGGTGGCTCGTCTATTTAGTTGTCGGCTATTAACATAAAAAACAGATGCATAGAAAATAGTTTACGTATGATTGGCACGCGTAATATTATTTTAATATATTTGTACGAGAACTTTAATAAGCCACACTATAATTTAAACGCTTTTGTTTATTGGTTATCATTTACTCTCAAATGTTAGTACAGTAGGCTGGCCAGCCATTAAGCCTGCATACGTTGCTCTGCATACAAATTAGCTTTCGATAAAGTTGCGTCCCTTGAAACTGAACTGTCAAGCGACCCAAAGCTTTTGCGAAACCCGAAAGCTTTTCGAACTGTGTTAATAGTCATGTTAACAACCGTATTTGATTTCGAACAGTTTTCAAACCATACGTGAGCCGAGAGTAATTGGGTAGATAAGAGTTAGAATTTCAATGCGAGTCCCACAATATATAGACAGTTGTAAGTTTTATGATGTTTTACATGTAGCATTTATTTGGCTGAATTAAGTACGTAATAGATTTTGCACACAACTTACAAATTACATAGCAATCATTTTGGTTAATTAATTACATTTAAAATTTATACATATAACACACCTTGATTATTTGTACGCCTGTTTGTGTCGCCTTTTACTATAGATAGCTAAGATTCAGTGCATGCGTTTCAAAATTGATGATCGGATATTGTGAAAGGATTATCGGAAATTCAGCAGCCAACCAATAACTATATTATCTAATAACAAAGACTTTAAAAATCTTTTCGAACTTTGGTATATTATACATAAACAATGTACAACTTTATAAAAGAAAAACTTAAATCTACTAAAATATTTAGGTATGCTAACCAATTGCGAGCACCCAATAATTCATAAAAAATAATTTGTCCTAAGTCACATAGCTTATAAGTAAATTTTTTACAATTTTGTTTTATATTGTAACAAAGTAGAAAAATCCATATTTCATTTCAAACCTCCGTTTTACGTCCGATATATATCATGCACGTAACACCTGATAACTAAATCACTTCTTAGTTAAAAACTAAAAATCCCTAGTGAATAAATCATTTCTTAGTCAACATATTCTCAGAAATGTTGTTAAGATATTTGTTTCTCGTACCTATCACTTTCTTCAGTGTCTCACATAAGTAATCCTTTCTGGTGTATTTCCCAGAGGCTTGCTACAAAGAAACTTATGTTAGTTACAAAATTAGTCACTTAAAGCTGCGGAACAGTATCTTAGGAGTGAATAGTAATAAACAACAGTCAACTGAGCTGTCTACTTAAATTCAAGGGTGAAAAGTCCATGTGAATAAAAATCATCCTTTGAGAAGGGGTTGAGATTGTTTTTTTTGTTGTGGTCGTAATTGTCGAGGTTTGCATGAAATAATGTTTTTGGAAAAGAGACCAAAAGAATGAAATATTCAAGGTGATAAAAAAAAATTATATAAAAGAGTGACGTTCAGTTTAATAGTTCTATTTCATTAAAGATTTTGTTGGATAATTCCTTTTGGGCTAACTGTTCAGCCTCAGACAACGTTCAGCCTAAACCACTGGACGTGTTTAAAAAACAAATATTTTTTCCTAAGCGCGTCCGTAATACGGGTAATACGTAATACGGGTGCGATACCCGTGCGAATCGGGGTCTGTTCGCTAGCTAATAATAAATGACAGATATAATAGTTTTAAGTGTAAAGGGCTCTATTTATCCAAGCTAAGCTCATCTACTCGTGGCTCAACTTGCTGGCCAGTGATAGGAAATCAAGGGCATTTCCTATCGGATTGACGTCCTTTTCGGTGTCGCTGGACTGTTTCAAACACCTCAATCCTATCGGTGCTCGTGCGTCGCGGTTAGACTCTTCAGCTAGCTGGCTATCTACCAACCGTACAATTACCTTCTAAATGCAACATGAAATGTTTTTAACTTTATTCAGTTGCTGAATTGGATAGTTGCAGGAGAGCCACTGCTCTTTTTTTGGTTAGCAACCTGTCCTTGGACGCTGGTAACAACATGCCTAAATGGCCCAAAAGTCACCCAATCACTTTTAACTTGGATATTGAGGAAGTACTGGTTGGTTATTATTCCTCAAACAGTTGAAAATCTCACCCTACTCAGAGTCGTCTACAATCGTTCAAAGACTTCTATCAACTTGCAACTGATGTGAGGTTTTATCAACTGAATAACATAAATGAGTTGGTTGGTAACAGTTGGGTGAAATAATATACAGTGAAATATTAATCCTATCCTAGTTGTTATTGTTTTACTCATTTCACATTCTGACAGAAAAATAACGCACATAAACTTATATATGTGTATTATCAGTAACATATACATATATAACACATAAAACTCCATGACAAATAAAAATAACACACATAAATGTTCTAGGGCAGGAATCGAACACGAGCCCTTTCGTTTGGTAGGCAAGTTCACTAATAACTGATTTAAGTGATAGTTTCAAAGGAAGTCGTGAATGTAATAAAAAAATAACGCCGAATCTTGGCCACAAGCATAGATCCCGGTAGACAGCGTTTCGAGCACGTCGAAAGTTAAAATTGCTAGGTTGGTCAGTTAAAAACTTGTTGTTATTACATAGATAGTAGCATAGATAATAGTACCGCCGTACTACGTATTTCATTGGACGCGTGTCCACTGCGAAGTGACGCCACGACCCCGTCGCTCTCCGCTAGCAATGAGAAAATAATTATTTTAACCAATATATCAATCAACAAGTAGATCAATACTGCACTAGATGACTTTAATATTGTTTCCAGAATAAGGAAAATGGGATCCAATTTACAATTATGTATAATAATGATGTACATATAGCTATATTGTTGTAGAAGGGGCTCCATTACACATGAATGCGTAATGGTGCAGAATAAGGTTCTTTATCGTCTAGCTTAAATAGTTTTTTAAATCAATAGTGAAGTGTTTTAATTGATTACAATGTTGGAGAGGCGGTTAAAATCAGCAACAGCAAACGACTGGCAACACATACATAACTGATATATGATATTATGGATATCTTTGAGCGGCGGTAACTATCTGCCAACAGGTGGCCCGTTGGTTTTTTGTTGGTTATTAACCGTAAATGAATTCACAACTCTGAAGCGCTGCTTCTATTTGGGAATCTAGAACACTTCTCCCTGCGCTATGTCATCAAAGTAAGCTCTTCTCGACACATCACCATGATTTAAACTGTAAATCTCGGAAGATCTACAGACAAAACAGAGTATTATTGTATTTCTTTATTCACAATTGTTATAAATAATCTGCATAGACGATATTTTCAGTAGAATAGAAAACAAATAGGTCTAGTAACACTCGGCAATAATCGCTACTAACTATTCAAAATACTCTTTTGACTGCTATGCTGTTACAGTGAAAACACGCGCATTGGCTAAAGAAGTGCTGCATCAGCGAAAAGGCTCATATAACGAGTTAGTGTAATTAATGTTACTCTCAGAGTCATGTTGAATTTGTGTGTATGACCAACTATTTAATTATACATTACTGATATTCAGACTTTTCCTATATTTGTTATTAACATAATTGTGTCATTGATTCCAACTTCTTTTAAGAGCATCAGGTATCAGATAAATCAGCAGATGCATGCACAGTGCGGAACGCTATCCCGTGCGAATGCTGTTCGGTCCTCACTGGGTTTTATTTATCTACTATAACACTTCAGACACAATTCTTTTACAGGGTATAATTAACTAGATATATTTAATGTATTTAGAACTTATTGACGTATTGAAGTAGTTAGATGATATTTAAAAACTAATATTATTTTACCAATTGCGTGGTCTCTACGTTACTGGTGAAAACTGAGTTTATAACTTCAAAAGTTATTACTATTTTACAAAACATTTGAATTTCTGCCATTTGCCGATTCGTGACTGCGCCGTTGTTTCCTTGCTAACCGTAACGTCACGTGATACATGTGGAATTCCGAGATTTGACCATGAAATAGTCACACGTGTCAGCTTTCATCCGTTACAAATCTTGAACTGGACCAGATTCGATACACCCAACTTAATTGTGAGACCAATGACGAGTATACAAAGAAAAATATATTTATGCTACTGTTTGTAATTCGTCCTTATAACCACACTTCGATAAACGTGATTCTTGCGTTCATAAATAGTAACCGTACCCAAAATAATTTTAACTTATTTAATTAGGTGTTTATGAATGTATAAAGCTTATTCCGAATTTTATTCTCTTCCGTGAATCACTGTGCCACAATCAATCGAAATCCATGTTCAAATAATGCAACAGTTTTTTTGGTATGTAAATCGCCGACAAACGAGCAGACGAGCCATCTGACGGTAAGTGGTCACCGTCGCCCATGGACATCAGCAAGATCAAAAGTATCAATGGTGCATTGATGGCCAGGAAATGAGAAGGAAAAAAAATTATCACCTACAAATAGACAGAGACTATTTTGTGATATGCAATCACAATTATCTAAAGAACTCAACAGCTTGGTTGATAGTGATCCAACCGTCGTGCGTACGCGTTCTGGCTTCGATCTGGGTAAACATCTATGCGATAGATGCTTGCTCTTTGGTGCTCTGATGGTTTATAGTGATATTAAATTACTGAGTGATTATTTGATCATGTTATTCGTAAAACAAGTTATTTTAGTGCATTTATTATTAAGTGTGTTATTTTTCTATTATTCTCTTGATGATTATTGATTTGTGACAGTTTGTATCCCCCTGTTTGTGTAGTACACACACGCCTATCAACAATTTTAATTTGTCTTCGCGTTAGTGTGCAATGTAATACGTACGGACGTTAATAAAATAGCAATATACTTTGATATGTGCCGTGCCGTGTTCTGTGTTCGTAGTTTTACCACGTAATTATATAACATGCGTACCTCGTGTCGCCAAACCGAACGGCGTGAGGCAATGGCTCGAAAATAGCATAAAAATTACCCACCATTGTTCTTGGGTCAGCGGCTTGAACCGCAGTTCCCGGAACAAAGCTCCTCGAGTGGGGTCTACCGCGTTCGCCGTGTAAATTGGGTCGGTGAGACCATTCTTTATTGCTTATAATACGTGTCAAAATAATGTCTTATGATTAAGATATAATCCTGATAATACAGGGATTATGTTAATACTTATTAGTAGCCTAGCTCTAAAACGCTCATAGTCGGTGAAGTTGTATCAATTTGAAGTGATTGAAAGAGATAAGCAAGTTTGACCGCGGTCTGGATTTGGATATCGCTATTACTGGTAATAGGTCTTGACCGCTTTTGTGCTTCAGAGGGTATGTTAAGCGGTCGGCTTGGTTTTTTTTATCGTTACCTAACTCAAAATACAATTAAAAATCATTGAAATATTTTGTAAATAATTATGTATGTTTTGCTTTCGTTTCAGTAAGGCACTTTAACATTGACGGAGTTAAGTGAAGTTAGGTGCCATCTGGTAGCATAAACATTTCTGACTTTTGGATTGGCTACTGACTCCGTTATCAGTGCGCACCGGGGAGAATGGTGGCGTATGCTCAAGGTATAATTAATAACGAGATGCATACAGTGCACTGCTGTGAACCTCTAAAGAGTTGTGGACAACCAACGTTTATCCGGTGTTCTTAATGTTCTGTAGGATCGAGATTTGTCTCACACTAGCCCTGCGCCTAACGTGATTTCTATTCAGCAATATCTCAGCATTGTAGTATTTACATGCAATATTTATGTATTTACATGAAATATTTAGGCACTCGCATCATGTGTCACTGTTAAAATATTGCCTCGGTAAGCCTCTTTTATAATTTCCTGTATCTGTTGTCAGGTAATTTTGTAATTTCTTTAATTATTTTATTGTGATTAATGTTTCATTGTTACTGTCAAGTATTTGGCAAATGCCTTAAATTATGTCATCATACTTACATCTGCTAGTAATATTTATGTTTTGCTCTCCCTCGTAACAAAATTTATTAGGCCGGCGAGAAATTCAAAATTCACTGAAAAGGAACGCGAAATACAACGATTCTAGAAAAATCGTCAGTATAAAAAGCGACCAGTTCGACCAGAAGGGTAGGGTAGGGTCTGTTGAAGTTTTTTAATTAGCTAACAGTCTCGGGAAACCTCGTAACGGCAGTCTTTGGAAGTTTCTCACTCTCCTCTCCGATATCTCCGCGCAGTGAACGACGAAGACTCAGTAGGTGTCGTGTGCTCTAACGCGCGTTCAAGTCAACGAGCCAGCCTATTATCCATTGTAGTGTGTTGTAAATTCAATGCTGTCTTTTTTGAAGTTTAGTATTAAAATTATTATAATGTTATGATTTTCAAACTATACCATTGCGGAAGTCATAAATTAGAATGGGAACTCACAATATTTGTGTTTTTTCCAATGTTGTGAGACAATTACATGGATCATGGTTACGGTGAAACGGTAGTAGCAGTGAAAAAATCTTAACAGTTCACACTAATGACAGAAGAGCCTGTCAACTTTACATCTACTACGGTTTACGTTCCTATAGTATAATTTTTTTCTTCGTGCAGTTTGCGTCATAAAACGTCGGAGCAGTGAAGCGAGTATTTTGCTCTCTCTCCCACTCACGGGCCTTATGGGTGGGCATAGTGATGCGCATTATTGTTGTCGTTAAACGTTATCGATAGTGTATTTAGTTTTGTCATTATGTGAGATTGTAATAAAAATGAAGGAAAAATAGATAAAACAACGTATTTATTAAAATAACAATAATAATGATTTAAAATAAATTATTAATTGGGTATGAATGTATGTATTAAAAAACTATAAATACAAAAGTTTATAATGTAACAAGTTATATTAAAAATAAATATAAATACTTATATCTAAGTTTAAATTGAACAGCAAAAAAGATAATAATAATAATAATTTATATGTAAAATAAAAAAAAAATTGCGTTGCATTAATTTGCAGGTATTATGTGGGGGTAATGATGAAAAACAAATTGCATGACAATTGACAAACAATGATCATAACATAACAATATTGCAGCACCTTTGTATACCGCACCGCTGCCGTGCACCTGCCTTCGATGACTCATTTATTTTTATCGATAATGACGTTGCGCCCGCGCAACATGCTCCCGCCCTAGCCGGCTTATCTATTATGACCCAAACTACACGGAGTAAAAAATTATACTATAGAGTACCAGATCGCGACACACGACCACTAACTACCACGGCATCGCGACTTCGCGCATTAAACTTAAAACTGTTTTCATCTTAGAAAAACCTTCGCAGTCTCACCGTGAACATTATCCATTTAATTGGGTTGAAATATCATAAAAAATACAAAAAACTCGTTACAGTTGAAATGTTATTGTAATGAATTTAATTAATAACAATGATTAAATTATACAATGTTAGTTACAATCAAAATTAAATAACGCAGTATATACCACGACACAGGCATTTGTTTTCTTGAAAATGTATTAAAGGTTAGGCACTTTTACACAGAATTTGTGGTCGTAATAAATTAGGTCCTAATACGGACACAAGTTCGCAACTAACTTTAAGTGGATTATTGAGATTTAAGTCTCTGTAAGTATGGGTGGCGCTGGCATCGCTTTTGCAGCCATATTACACATAATTTGAGTTTCATTTGGTTGGTTTCGGTTTTTAAAATTAAATGGGATTTTGAAGGTGGCATTTAAAAAAAACAATAGTCGAGAGCCGCAACAAATTTGTGGTCGGTCAAATACTTAAGAAAGTGCGTTCATTAACATGGGGTTCTTCAAAAATTATATATATAAAACGTTCTGTTCTCAGACTCCTTGTTTTGGCAACTTAGGAAATATCGTCATGAAACTTTTGTTCTTTGTTACTTAATAAATGAAATAAGAGATAATAATTTATACATCATATAATTTTTTTTCACACAAATTCCACATTTGTGCCGTATTGGGGCGGCCTACAATACTGTTCCCAATTTCATACTGGCAGAACAGGGTGTCGCAAGAGGTGACAGAAACTTTCTTGGTGGTAGGGTTGCGAGTAAGTATTATATGATCAAAAATATTATTAATTCATTAATGTTATTACTGGTATTATTGTCTTTTCGTGAAGTCTGTCTGTTTTACTACCGTTTAGAAAAGGTGCTTTAACATTGCGAAGAAGAAAGCTGACATGAACGCCTCTGCACAAATTCTAAAACAACTTATGGCAATTAGGTACATAGTCCAGTCTTAAAACCTGCGCGGAATTGGTTTTTACACTATTATATCGTTTATTTATGTTCATTCATCTATACCACAATATCCTAATTACCTACAAGCTGTTCTTTAAAAAGTCGCTTAGAAGATCCAATAGGTAAATCACGTATACGATTGTCACTTCTGATTTTCTCGGAAATTTTGAAGTTTATTTTATTCCATACTATTCTGTGACTCAATGTCCGAAATATGCCTTTAAAAATAAATTGATAAAAAAGTAAAAAAAAAAACAAATATAAAAGTTTTCATTGAAACTTTAAAATTTATAATTTTGGTGTATAACAAACGAAAATACAAGCTCGTTTGTTTATTTGCCGACTACCTACATAAAATAAACTTTTGTCTAGTACATTATATGATATAATATCAAATGAATCGGGTCTTTATGGTGGAATCTAATAACATCTTTACTAATAGTAAAATTGTAAGGGGGTCGAATGTATACATGGAATAATTTTTAAGGAAATTTTAATGTAGGTACACTTTCTTGTATAAACATAATATATTTTTATGGTAATTTTAGATTGTCTGTTTGACCACAATTACACTAAAACCACTGAACAGATTTTAATGATACTTGTCATTTCAGTACCTTATATTATGGGTCATAAACTAGAATACTTTTCATAGGATAGGAAATAAAAATTAATAGGGGTATTTTAGTAAGTGAGCATTAAAATTTCTGAAGCTAAGCGAGGGCAATACATAAGTTTTTACAATTTTGAAATTGTGTCAGGTATATTTGGAGTAATCATGTCAGATAAACGTACAGACGTAAACGCAAACGTTTCTCTTAAACTTTGTTTTTCGGATATTCGAAACCTTGAAAATGATTGTAACTTAACTTCGACCCATTCTTAACTGGACTAGTTAACAGTACTTTGCATACATATGTATATATAACCCGCAACACACTTTCGCCTCAACGACATTGTTTTAACTAAGTAGCTTTCCTTCGGTTAATTTATTACTACGCATCTCCTTAAGACAAGTACATGGCAGTGAACGGTGCCTTGTTAATATGGTGTTTTGGTTTATATCCCCTTCTACTTACTAATTATTAACTATAAAACCGTTTGACACCCTGTAGCTGGTTCCAGCCAAGCCAGGGTTCCTGGGTTCGATTTCCGGCCGGGGCAGACATTTATGTGACTGACAAATGTTTGCTTTCCGGTCGTGGGTGTTTGGGTAGTCCATGCTACGCTTAACACAGGGAAACCTAGTGCGGGTGTGAGTGTGTGAATATTTGTATATTATTATTATTATTAATCTACACTAATAATATTATAAAGAGGAAACCTTTGTAGTTTGTAACGAATAAACTCAAAAACTACTGAACCGATTTTCAAAATTCTTTCGCCATTAGAATGCTACATTATTCCTGAGTAACATAGGCTATATTTATATACTAATATTTTAAAGAGAAAACCTTTGTATATTTGTAACAAATAAACTCAAAAACTACTGAACCGATTTTAAAAATTCTTTCACCATTAGAATGATACATTATTCCTGAGTAACATAGGCCTTATTTATTACTAGAAAAAATAAGGGATCTTTGCTAAAACTTCAGTAACGCGAACCAAGGTGTAATAAATTTACTTTATGTCCTTTATAAAGATAAAATTATAAATATATCTCAAAATGTTTAAAAATAAAAGTACACCCGTGCGAAGCCGGAGGGGCCGGTAGTTGATTATAAAGTTAAAACCCGGGTTCTCCGGTTCCTTCTTGGCTAGTAAAGTATACACATTGAAAAGACGTCGTACATTTTTATCGTCTGTTGATCAGGTTGCCCCATGAACTGGGAAGGTTAGCTTGGATTCAAGGATGTATGTATATAGTCGTTTTAATGTAAACGTATTCTCTTTTACGCGGATTAATTCCAAGACAAGAATTATAAGTTTCTTGTAATGAAAGCAGTGGTAGCAAGTGGTTACAAGCTCGTCTGTACGGGAAACTTGAGTTCATATTATGTTTATATTAAAAATGAATCATCAGTTGCTTCGGTGAAGCACTTTGGTGATCAGTCATCGGAGACCCTTCTGTAGACGTGCACGACTAACGCTGATCACTTACTATGAACCATTCATTATTTATGTCAGCCGGTGGTACAGTATAAAATTAACAAGGAACTAATGTACGAGCGTCTTAAAACTCATTGTTATGTTACGGGTATTTGTTGTGTGGTAACTCGTAATTTCTTCCACTACTGATCTCAAATCTATTTTTGGGATTTAGGCATATGGTTATACTATACATTGCAAAAATCGTGAGGAAACCTGCATACTTGAGAGAGATAGCCAAAATGTTCTCAAAGGCGAAATTTATAAGTTCGCATTTGCATAGCGTGGCAGACTAGTGTCTTGACTCCTCTCATTACGAGACCTGAGCCTAGCAGTGGGAAAATAATGGGTTGCAGTGACGATCAGAATGTAATGAAACAGTGGTCTGTACTCGAGAACAAATTTATATTTTAAATTCGCAAATAAATCTACTTCACCAACAAACGATCACTATTTTAATCACTGCTTATCAGTAAATTGTATCATAGTAATAAAGGCTAATAAAGGTAAGGCTTATATCATTATCGTCATGTTTTGTTAAATGTTGTTACTGTTTCAGTTTTGTTTATAGTTCGAAGGGTAAATGGATAGACAGACGGACCACTTGATCGTAAGTGGGAGACAAAGGGTCATCATTGATACGCCTGCCCTGGAGGAGAACTCTTTTTACACCTTTTTTGGATGTTATCACAGCGCTCCAGCAATGCTTCAAAAGGAAGCTCATTCCACATTTGGATGTGCGTGTCAATAATGATCGCGAAAATCATACCGCGGAGATTTACCACGAATCCAGTCGATGTGAATGGAACTGCATTCATCGGCGAGTCGTGCGATTATAAAAAGGTAACGTTGGCATCGAGTCACACAGTTCTTCGAAGTACCCACCGCTGTAATAGTTTGATAGGTTAAAGTTGATAAGAGGGCAGCTGACAAATCTATTATCAATCCGAAAGCCGAAATCCTTCAAAATTTTTGAATATAAAACCCCTCAGCCTGGGCATATCGGTAAATTCTACATTTAAAGATGACTGAGCAAGTAAGTGATATTTTTAGATCTAATTAGATATTGGTTACTAAAGTTTTCGAGGAACGTCTCCAACGAAATCGATTCATTTGAATTGTAACTTAAAGGCTCGGTTACCACTAGATCGATTGAGCGCATTACCGTAGTTCCAAACAGAATGTTAAGTGACCATGATGAACTTTTGGCACATCAGTTACCCTAAGTCATTAGCATAGCTTCGTACTTTCGTGCATAAACTAGTATCAATTATTTAACGCTTCAAAACCATACGGAATAAATAAATACCGCTAGAATAATCTATAACTTATATTTATCTTAACTTAATATCTACCTACCGTTGTTCGCGCTATGGTTTGTTATGGTGACAGCGTGGTAGCTCGAACACAACGCGGTGGTATGTATCACCGCGCGCAGCTGTCATACACTACGTGCAGAGTTAATACGCTTCCACAATTAATTCTACTGGAACCTCAAGCGTTATGGTATTTGTTGATGCGCGGTTAAAATAGCAAATAATACATACATATATATATATAGTAATTAAAGCGTATTTTGTGTGTCTTTGTTCAATAGAATAAACAGAAGCAAATCGTTTGTCCAAACATCTATGGGAAAGAAGCGCGCATGATTTAATTTTCATGTTTTAGTGAAAAGCTGTCTATTTCTTTCCTACCAAATAAGACAAAACAGTTTATTTATGTTAGTGTAAATATCTTTATTTAATTATTTCTTTATCTAAGCTTTCTCAGCCGATTGCTGTGCAATATATTAAAATATGGATCCTAGAAAATTATACGATTTGTTAATAAATTTTATTTTAGTGTCACCTGTTGGATGTGTCGTCACTATGAATTACCGTCTCGATAAAAAAAAATTGGTGTGTGAATATGGGCTCGTTCTCGAATCGTTTAGAAGTTACACAACTAAAAGACTTTACACACCTAAAAACAATTACTACACACACATGTATATTTTCTAAGTAAATGTGCTATACCATCTAAGGCTACATCGCTACCATCAGGTGGGATTGTGTATATAGGTATACATTGAAGTTTTACTATACAGACTTTTAGGACGATGAGAACCCAAATGACAAAATTATGTTGAATTACGAACGACGGCATCGTTTTATTCTCATAAATTATATAGTTTATAGTCGACTTATTTGAAGTTCATATTCGATTTATTTGAAGTCACATGAAAAGACCGAATACTTGCAAATATTGGCAGTTGACGCTAATGGACTATTGATAAGTTTTTATTTCCCAAACTCAATGTGTAAGCTCTCTTGATTTCAATTTTACTTTATTTGCATTCATGATTTATAAAGTTTTAAACTTATATGATACTTTTACCATTTTTATGTAAAATATACTTGTGGCTTACGTATCATATATGATAATATTTTTACCTATAAAATTAGTTATATTAATCATATACATATTATATGTGCATTATATAGTTTTACAAATTAAGTTATATTATTTTACTACTAGACTATGTAGCTTACTTAGTGATTGAACTTGTTGATTAGAAGGTTTTAGTTTCGATACCAGGCTGAGGCGGACATTTATGTCACAGGTAATTGCTTGAGTCCAAGCAAAATTTATATTCATTATTAGTATACTAGAACAATGACAGTTACGTAATTCCGATAAAAATTGCTAGACGACCCTGCGCAATAAATTCCTCCATAGACCGCAATTATCACAAATCGTATGTCCAAACATTGGACCAGAAATAAGCTCGCTTGATTTAATTTCCATGCTTTATTAGTAAAGATTGATAGCAGAGTAAATGGGGCGTGCAGGCAGGCTTCAACAGGAGGGCGGTTGTCGCCGCTCGGCTCATTCGTGTGCTTCGTGGAGTTCGCGGCTCATTCCCCCGCGGTCTTTTAACGGTAGTGCACGCCGAGCGAGCTTTTGAGCGTACGCACGAAACTTTTTCGTAGTTTGCCGTGAGGTGGTGTGTGATACGAATGAAAGTAGTGTGGTTTTAGTGTGTTTTTACTAATTGTGGTGTAATTTGATGTTCGGATTGTCGTCGATGGGACGTTTATTTAATAATGGATGACTTATGAAGCGGCTTATGGGTAAGTAATTTATATTGTGGTGTCATTTTGATAAAATAGTGACTTATAACACTTCACAAATTTCCTTTTAATTTTTTGATGCAATGTTGTTTAGATTTGGATAAATTATTTTAATTTGCGCATGTTTTCGAATATTTTAATTTTTTTTTTTAATTAAAAATGTCAGATTTACGTTTCTCACAGCCCTTATATAACTCAATATAATATAATATAACTTCAATTTTTAATTTTTAATAAATGAAAATTGTGTGCCTTAAACATTGAATTTTATTAACACAATTAAAATGAAACAGCGATGAATAGATTTACATTTATAATTAATCTTTCTCTAAATAACAAACAGTTTTAACTAATGCAACCCTAGCGAATACTGATGAAGCTAGCTAATTAGGCGCCGAACAAGCTCTCATTATTTCAGAATAGCCCCAAATCGCAAAGAGAAATTCTTAAATTATTAATCAAAGGAACTGTTTTGTTTTATACATTTGGTGACTTTATGTCGTAGAGTTTAAATCTCGCGGAAAGTCAACGTGTTAATAAGATAGTTAAATTTTATCGGATGTTATTTGTTAGGATGGTAATAACTTGTAAGAGATGCGTAGAGATAGGTACGCGTACACAGGGGCTAATGATTTACTAAAATGTAGGATATGATTATGTAGCCTGAAAGCCTTTTTTGTCTTAGTTAATATTGTTTAACAACACTTACAGAGATTAAATGCTTAACACGCCTTGCGAACCACGTAAACGCTGAAAAAATGCCATTGGTTGTCACCCAACCAAATGACCGCGCCCGCATTTGCATAAAACATCGATCAATTATGATTGCCACAAGCTATTTGTTTGTTAGTATTTCCGCGTTGGCCACTAACCACTTCAGGTGCACATATAGCAAGTCATATATACCTTCAACTTGAAAAATTACATATGATGGATAGCAAATCCCATATTAAAATTTAGCTCCCACTCCAACTTAATGGAATTATATAATGACGTAAAAACAAAATATATATAATTAGCAGCGATAAAAAAAAGCCGTATACGATAAGAGACCTGGTGACTGGTTTTGAGTGCGATCTACTTTGTTGATTAGTTTTATCGATTAGTTCAACGCATGTACATTTGATAAAACATTATACTTATATATTATACGCATATCAACCGTAACATTCACTTCTGAACCTTTTATTGGTGACCCTACTAGTTCAGGGAAGGGTGCCATTTCCAGGGTAAAAGTTTATGTCACATGTATGTTTGTTTGTAATTTGTTTGTCTCATTTGCTACTCTTCCATGCTGTCCACTACATGGAGACTAGTGTGGGAGTGTGAACATTACAGTGTGTATATTACAGTTTAAAAAGTGATACACATTACCGTGAAACAAGAAAGAGGCATAATTTCGTTACGACTTCGTCTTCCAAAGGTTTAACGTACTTTTATGAAGCTCGGTATTCATTTTTACAATAAGGTTTGAAAATTGATACGAGATTCACCTATTGGAACTCTTAAGCGACGTGGTAAAGCACAGCTTGTAGGTAAAAGATATCATGGGATAGATGAATATATGACAATGACGCCTGAAAACAATAGCATCGCAACCGATTCCGTGCACGTTAAGCCTTACAATGTAATTGTCATATGATGATTTAAAAGATACGCTGAGGAGTTTGTTTTCTTCTCCTCGATGTTAAAAGACGGAAGACGCAAAAACTAACGCGCATAATATTTACAAAATTACGTAGGGGAATGTATGAGCTAATTTTGAAAAAAGGCTAAACAATACAGAAGGAAATAAAAAACAATAAAACTTATGTTATACTCCTTGTTTATTTCTTTATATACGTAATATAATATTTTCCAAAACAACAATATCCTTTGAATGCCAACCCTTTATAATAATTCTTTTCAACTCTTTGATAACACACAGGTTATTAAAAGAGCCGATACAAGTTTTGAAAGAGCCAAGTTCTTATTATAGGGATTCAAATTGTAAATTAACAAATCTAGCTTTTTCATTATAATCATAGCCCAGCTCTTTCATAGCATAATTTCCCAAAAAATATTATCTCAAATGTTGACACAAAATCTAAGGTCTTTTATCTGCAGATTATTTATATTATTAGAAAATGTAATATAGCCATAAAATATTAGAATAATCAAATGACTGTTAGTTTTTTACACGTAGACGACAAAAAACCAATATGATGAACTTAAAAAATTAGTTTATAATGTCAAAATCTTCAATAGGTTGCAACGGCGCTAGAAGTTTTCAGGGAACTGTTAAATGTTTGTGGGTGGCAGTTTACACGTTTTGCTTACTATTTTAAAATTCTACAAACGTTACAAACTGGTTAAACTCGTGCGCAAATTAAAGAAACCTGGTGTAAGATGAATATCAAAAAAAAAAATTAAAAGGCAGCGGTCCACACATTTCTTGCTAGGTGTATGCGTGTGAAACAACTACTAACCCAAAATTATAATCCTGAATTACGATTCAGGGCTATCACTATAACACGTCATAGCTGTGCGCGCTTCTTCACACGTGCTCACGACATAATTCCCTTCACAATACGTAATATTATATCTATCCATTAAAGGTCTCAGTAGCCTGACATTTGACATAAAGGTCGGTTCTGACATAATTAAGTAGTCTGTAAATCAAGCTTACCAATATAGATACGTAACTTACATCGGTATGTTATACTTTAGGTCACGTTATTATGTCTTAATTAAACTATATGTAATATTGATTTCAGATGCATTTAATTAGTACAAATTAAATAAATAATAAATATAAATAATTTGTTTATTTAAATTCATAATTAAACTACGAGTAGTTACAGTCGTCGCTTTGCTTCGGGAATGGGAATTCTTTACGTCTACAAACTGTCCCTGCACCCAAAACAATTGTAGAACTGAATTTGAAATGTTTTATGAATTACTAGTAACCTGCCACCGCTTCATGGAGATTCATTATCCGGAGTAAAAAGTATCCTGGAAATTTACTCATAATATGGTGAGAATTAATCTAAATCTGTTTAGTCATTTTGCCCGTTTTGTGACCTAAAAATAGATTTCGCTGTGTAATATCTGTCAGATAAAAATAAAAAAAAAACTTTGCCTATAATATCGATAACAAAATACATCTACAAAAACATTTTCAAATAAACATTCGACATCCAAAATCGGCCACGTTTCAGTGCTTAAATTAAAAAAAATTGTTTATAGACATAAATATAAATGACCTGAAGGTCGCAGATGTGGCTGTCGCGCCCTTTCAAGCACGGAAGCGCTCAATAAATGTTGTCACATGCGGTCGCCCGTCCAACTACCGACCGTGCTCCAGTTACCTCACTCGAACTGATACGATTAACACAACAGGCTATGATCGCATTAATTATTATAATTATGAACTACTGTCTTCCTTATTTTAGTATGTTTAGTAATAAGCAGAGGTAGCCCAGTGGTTAGACAGTCGGTCTTCCACGTGGGAGTTTCCAATCCGTATCTTACACGCACTTCGAATGTTTTATATATGCGCGTATTAAAAATTAATTATCACTTACTTCGGTGAAGTTAAACACTGTAAGGAAATCTATATCTTAATTGAAAGTTCTTCATAAAGTTCTGAAAGTGTGCGTGAAGTCTGAAAATCCACACTGGCCCAGAGAGAGGATATGCGAGCTCCGAAGTGAGACGATTATGGATTGTAATATCATAATCACTAATCAATAAGCTACTCTTAATTTTGGGCAATTCAAATCGTACCATTTTCTGCAATTAACCAACGGACGAGCAGGCGGCCCACCTGATGGTCAGTGGTCACTTTCGCTCGTGGATATCTGTAACACGAAAGTCATAACCCCGTGTTGCTGGCCAAAAACGAAACAGGAGTCCCAGTTATTACTGATTCCAACATCGGAACCAAAATATGAAAATAATTTCAAATTTATTGTACAAGGAGGATTATTCAGCGTTGTAAATCACCATGGCAAATACCGTCGAGAAACCATGTAATATAGAGCTCAGTGATTCTACGGTACTATTATGAAAATGCGTCATTTAAATTATAAAGGTTTTTACATAGTCAATGAATATGTCTACTTGGTGTTGTCTCCCTCGCGATGACGTGTCATTTCAGTAAAATTCCACGACGCCATTCTGTATCAGGTACAACTTGTTACTTTAAGTAGCTGCTATTAAATTTATTCGATAGATTTTTTTAGATATTTCATTTATAAGTTTATGCTTGACAACATTCCCGCCTGATCGTAAAAGGTGAATACTGCATATTGTATCAATCATTAACATAACAATGCTAAAGGTAATCAATGAAATTACAGCACTTACGTGAAATGTGAAAAATTCTTTTACCATTTGAAAGAATATTTTGGATGGACATAAGCTGTATTTCATGGACTCATAATTAAATGTTAAATCCAAAAGAAGTCGGGGCGGGCCGATTATTTATTAAAATTCTTAGCCCTGAATGATAGTAATGATTATTTTGAAAAATTAAGGTGTTATGTAAACTTGTTTCTTGACTCACATAATTTTACTGAAGAAATTGTTCGGTTTGTTTGAGCATCAAGCCAAATTTACTGAAGCGAATTTGATGCGGATTTCACTCTTCAAAAACCGTATAAATCAGTTCAAAACCATAATAAAGTCTCATCGGCTGGATGGAACTAGAAGAGCTCAAGTTACAGCTTTATCTCATTACCGCAGCATTATATAATATTGTTTAATAGCCATTAAGCATTAATAGGTATCGTTTATTTTATAGTCACAAATTTCAAGCCAAGAATTAATGGAGAAATTTTGTAAGAAATGTACGTGACCGCATAAGTTTAATATTGGGACCGTGAATGATGTACCTGAATCATCATACATCAATAGTTGTAAATTTGGTGTTTATGTCTTTGTCACTCAACAAATTTAAATATATGTACATATATAACATAACAAATATAACATATTATATTTTAGGAAAAATATTATTATTATTATTATTAAACTTAAATGTGTTAACGTTGTACGCACCTGCCACACCCTCTCGCTAGTGCCCAGGGTTAACTGGAGAATGCCATTAAGCATTAAGTTAGCCCATTGTACTCCCCTTTATTTTAAGGTTCGTACAATAAAGTAATAAATATATAAAATAAGTAATATGGTTATAAGTTATGGGTTCACACTGAATTGTGCTTTTATTCGCTAAAATGGTTCTACGCGGTGATCCTGTAAGCTCATAGACTCATGAATAAACCTACATATAAGTATACCTTTAAAAAAATTGAGAACGTTTCAAACATCCTGAAGAGGTAGATTCAAATAGAATAGAAATATTTAGAAATCAGATCTGTCTACGATCAGGAATGTCATTGGGTTTGGCGACGATATGAGAAAATCGGATCGAATTCGGCACTAAATGAAACGATTAGTTTACTTGATCAATCATTTCAGCTTATTCAAAACATCCACAATAAAATCAAAGTAACTCTGACACAGGAAAATTGTGGCTTTGTATGGTAGTCAGAAAGTTTTTTAGATTTTATTGACGAGAAGTGTCGGTTTTAAAACTCTGAAATCGTGTCACGACGATCGATTGAGTGATGGTAATAAAATGTGTTGTATTCAGCATTTGAGTCAATATGTAGACCAAAATTTGTAATGCGAGGCATTAAAGGGATAATTGTATCTTCAAACATTGCCCGTGCAACATTTAGCTTTAATTTGGTCAAGAGCCGCGAGCTACTAATGAAATGGATTGGCATTTTGATGGATTAACTTCCATGTAGCGCTGCGACCAGCGACTATCTAACGCATTAATATATATATATATATACAGTGACTTCACAAACAATTCATTCAAATACGTCATTACATTTGTAAATAAACTACTTCTTTTGACTACAAAGTGTACACAAACACATAATAGTTTTACATCGACCCCATCGTTTAAAAGAACTCGTACAAGTCCTATGCAATTACTTAGTAACATTATCGTATCAAGTAGACGCCGGGGTGTTGACATGTCCCCGGACAAAGACTTACTTACATTAACTGACTTGTTTTATTGCAGGCGATATACGATTTCATTTCGATTCTTATACTGAGAAAAAGTGGCTCGGTCATGATGATGTGAAAAATTTATAGTAGAACTAGAAAACTCGAATGTCAGCTGGTGATTAGGGGATCGACGGTCGAAACTCCCGCATAACAGCTCAGGGAAGAAGGAGTGACTGAAAACCAGCGCTATACTGGACCACAGCTCTGTGTTAGCACAAGCTGAGTCAGCCTATTAATTTTAATTATAAAGGCAATAAATTTATTTTATTATTATTATTAAAACCCCTTTCGCTTTGATTAAAAAAACTTACGCCTTATGTTTATAAATAGCATCCGCACGTGAAACTATTGTTATTAATTTTTATCAGATGTTTAATAAGTTTATGATTATCCTATTATATTGTTTAAGAGATCGGTTTTGTTCGTTTTACAAACTAGAAACTTGTTCGTTTATTGCAATAGCTTGACAAAATTTCATTTAGTATTCATATAGCAAAATATTCATTTATAACATATAAACACTATCTATATTATAAGTTACAAAAATGTCAAGCATTCTCGGAATCTTTTTAGTATTTTCCACGTTATATGTATAAGAAGACACCAACATTCAAACAGACAAACAAACAAAAAAACAAGTAATATAAATTACTATTTTTAAAGTCAACTCCTACTTGGGTCAAAACAATATAACTTAGTTACTTGTGACTTACGAACAACATCACTTATAAAAAGTCATAATAAAATTATATTGGGTATATCAGACATTTTTTATTCACGTACCTAATAGCTTAGTAGCTATAGTGTTTGCAACTATTCGGTAGAGACAATAAATTGTCTCACGTATGCCGATGAAGAAGGCAAGTTGTCAACTGGTCAGTAGGTGGAGGAAGTAGTCGAGCGGGGCGTTGTATGACGAACAGGGTCAGTCTCATAACGGACACAGTACAGATCGGACGTGTGGCAGCATCCGTAGGCTGTGTAGTGGGGAGTATGTGACAGTTCCCTATGTCCGTTTACCTATAACATAAGGAGCACCGAATATTTCACTAATCATTCAAACAAATTTGTATTAAACACATATATGTATGTATACACACTTTTTCATATCTATGGATAAATAAATATGTACTTGAGTAAATATTTATTACTTCTTCGGTCTTGGTTTTTATACTATCCGTTAAATGTGATCTCCTTTCATTGTATAAGTAAATGTCAAAATGTCATTTCATTTCATAACCGTAAAATTTTGAAACATCGTTAATTCAAAAACACTTTCATTTCTTAATTTCACAAAAGGAGCCCGGATGCCCGGCGTGGCATGTAATTGATATTTAATACGTTAAGTGCCCAAGCGACCCGCTTCGCTAAATACGATGTTTTTAAAGTACCGTCATCCTGTCTTGAACTTGGCCACCAAATTTCGTGGATTAATTTGGCAACTGTTTGAAATGGACTATAGTTTACAATTATGCCATTTGAAGCTAATGGAATAAAATTGTGATATTGTTTTTGAAATAAGTCATAACTGCATTGCAAAATACGACACGCCCAATATAAATAGAACTATTTTCTGTGTATTTGATTCGGAGAGCAGAATAACCATGTTGTTGATGAAGTTCTTTATTTGATGAATTTTGGTTGGTTACTGACCCCTCTACTAATTCGTACTTGGACAACTTGTAGTACCGTCAAGGCGTCTTTAATTACGAAGATACAGCCATTCACTGCAGTGACCCGCTTGGGTTGAACTACGCCGGGTTTTAGTTGCGTTTGTTTATACACCACACGGTTTAAAAGTGACGGCTGTCAAAAACATGTGTTGAATGTGTACAGTCACGTACATACATAACCGCGTGATAATAGAACTCGCGGTTGCAATAGTTACACTGTTTGAACCCGATCTCTATCTTCCAATTTATCGCATATTCGACGTTCGAATAAATATACATTTGATACTCTTTTTATAAGGAATCAATTAAACGAGTGTTGATTTATTCCTCTTATAATTGAGTATATATGTATACATACACTTGATATCCATCCATAAAGCATTTGTATATCCAGAATAATTTATCTTACAATGTATTTTACAAATGGTAAAATAGTTTTTCAAATTGGTGCCGTGTCCAGGAGATCATCTTCCACATACACATAAACTTCCAAAATTCCCACTCTTTTTTTATAATATTAATATAGATAAAGCAAAAACTTGATACGGTTTAGTTGTTGAGATCGTAATTTGGTTATATTAGGCATTATAATTAGTAAAATTTAAAAAATGAGGAAGGTAAACATCGCGTCTTACATTATGCGGCTTATGCACGATTTACTGGCGTTATTTTGACAGTTTCAACTTACGGTTTTTGCTGACCATCATTGGCAAAACGGGCAGAAAACTTGCCAAATAGATTTAGTAAAGATTTGGTTTCGTACCATATATATAAAACGTTATTTTTTTGTATTTGCTTTAAATTAAGGGCAAGAAAAGTTGAAGATAACCCCAGGATTGACATGTAAATGTCTTTGACTTGACTGTTAGCGCTAATTATACTAATACATTGATTGTATTCGTTTTTTATAAGTACATATGTGGTTACAGCTGATAAAATTTTTGTTTAAAGTTGTAAGCAATTAGTGTAAGGAACCTCAGCCAATTTATGACGCTGGTAACTGGCTGACGGTTCAACTTTTTGCGTGACGGCAATAAAGTCTTTTCTATTCGAGACGAGATTGATTGTTTTTTATAGTCAGCCAGTCACACCGGTTCATTCTTTTGTGAAGTGAGATGTTTTAAGCCATCTTGTTTTAGTATTAGGGATGTTGGGTTTAGCAACTTTTACAAGTTTTGCAATGGCGCCAATTTTTTTCCAAAGGAGTTCAATGTGAATTTGTATTGTTGTTGATATTTTTGCATGGCGATATTTGTTTATACATCCCTGACTAGTTCATATGATCTTGTTAGCTCAACTTTGAGATAAGTACTATCAGACAACAGTGAAATTAAAAATTGATAAAAACGTTTTTGAATGTGATACTAATAATATTAAATTTGATCCTTTGGGGAGGCCTATGCCCGGCAGTGGCCGTTGTTCGGCTGAGATGATGATGAATATTAAATTTAAAATTAGCTTGTTAATTTTTCGTTTTTATTCATTTTATGCGATAACGGACTTGCGAGCGATTCAATTGAATAAATTCCAGTTAGAACTAAATACCGTTTTAACTATTAAATATGTAGAAAATGCAAATGCGTAGTTTGTACCGGCTGTTAAGTGACTATTGGACAATATTGTAAGGCTTAAACGAAGCAGATTACTATGAATAGCAAAGAGCAAAATACTCAGTAAACTAATCAAACATTACAAGATTTTTTGTTATCATTTTTATGGCACCATCTTAATATAAATTTTTTTAAGTTAATATTTTACATTAAAAAAAATTAGGTCGCTAAAAGGAAAAGAAAAGAAACAGTATGAAAGCGGTTTTGTTGTTAAGTGTAGCTACCGCCGCTGATAGATATCAAAACTCGACAAAACAGTGAATGAACCATCTGATTCACGTGGTCAACGCTACACTTGAAAGTCTGTGGACAAGGGCGTTAACGATTCCTTGCTGGTTAAGAAAGAAATGTATCCTGCATGCACGTAAAGTGTACTACTAACTTAATTGGTAAATATTAATAAACAATATGTACTCGCAAAATTTATGAAACGATCCTAACGGCCGCCAAATTCAAGATGGCGGAGTTTATCTATGGATCGTAATTATTTACACAACAAAACATTCACGATGGTCGCAATAAAGCACAATTGTAGTACTCTAACAAATCTTATGAAATACGTAAATGCGATTAGGTACTCTATAAGCCGATGTTGTATTCGCCTGCGGTCCGTGGCTGGAGTTGCCAAATTAATTTATAAAACTCCCCCAATATAAAGACGGGATGCCGGTACTTCAATTGTGCATTTTTTAATAATTACCATAACGTATTCTTTATCTTTTATTAGGATAATGACATCGTTATGTTATTTTTTTAATGTATCAACATATTTTGGGGCCAATACTATCCAATTTATTTGATACTTATTCATGAGTCATTGTAATTTTATCAGGGGCGTGCTCCACAGTGTTCTAGAGCGGATTAGTGGAGGAATTAAAGCCCTGTTTAAGTTTTGAAGGTTCCCATGTCAACCGAAGGCCTCCATGGTTTAAGGACTTCTGTCTACCAACTGGAACAGATCACAAATCCACGCATAGATACGCGGTGGTATTAAACGGATCCCCGGCATTTATTAGCGTCGGAAACGCATTGATGATTGCTTTGATGTCACGGATATGCATGGGCAGCACTGATCAGGACTGACACTTCAGATGGCCCGTCTGCTGGTCTGTCGGCTAATGACATAAAATACGTATTCAAACATTCCTCATAGATATACTATATATGTACGTATAGCGCATCTATGTATTAACATAGACAGACAACATATTATTAAATGGCTCTCGGAAATCTTCGTTTTTTCTCATGATCTTTGTATTTTTTCTATCGTCGTGTGCCTATCGGGAAATGCGATGGATATTAATATTATACACCCACTATAAATACCATAATCGATCAGTTTTATCGTTTCTATAAAAAGTGTACAAATAAACTGATTTATATTAAAATTTTAAGACAAATACATATTTCTATACCTCTTGCTTATTCGATCCTCAAATGTATTTCGAATCATTACATTTAATGCCGGCAATTCACACCAAAAGTGTCCCGGACAGAGATTGAAAAATAAAATATTTATCGAACTGAGACATGCCGCTATTTTGTTCAAATAGATTTGGCAACAGTGCCAAACATTACAGCTTATTTGCGCTGAAAACCAAAATGAGCTAAAAATCATATCAGAATATTCGACATTCGAAATTTCCAAAACTATATTTATTTGTACCTACTGTATACACCTGAAAAGATAATTTATAGAGCAGAGATCATCAACATTATAACCCAAGCCGTTCCACTGCTGGGCTTGGGTCACGTCTCACATTGAAAGGGGTAAGGCCATAGTCTGCCATGCTAAATTCAAAATGATAGTTGTACGTAGGATTCGAATTCGCGTCACCCGTGCTGGAGCCTTCGTTCTAACCACTAGGATACTACTAAGTGGATCACTGCTCAATATTATACTAATCTTAATTAATCTTTCTCAAAGTTGGTGATAACGCCACCTTGAGGGCGCTCGAAGTCTTTGGGGGAGCAATAGCAGGCCTAGAAAGAATTTATGAGTTTTCAGGCGGTCTAAGTGAGCGGAAGGCAACTGGTCAAAAAACCCAGAGATAAGCTGATATTTTAAACTGAAATTCATGTCATTAAAATTATTTATTTCATTCGTTCAGATGACGCGCCTAAATAATTCCATTTTCGTTTTTCTGTTATATACGTATATTAGTGTTTATTATTAACATTTTGACTGTAATGGGTACTCACGATTTTGGTTTAACATATCGATATTGATATGGATGCCCAACGATATGATTACTCAACACGGCGAGTCTCACCATTTAATTGCTAATGACTCATGTAGTTGGGTTGAAATATCGGTTTAAAATACAAAAACTGTGAGTACTCGTTACATTTAACATGTTACGTGTCCGCAATGATGTAAATATAAAATTTTATTAGCATATTTTTGGGCGAATATAAAAATTTGGTCAGTGGTGGTGTATGAGAGAATTTAAATATGTTAGAGAATCTTTGATCGGCATAGTAACTGCTGAGCCGAATAGACTCAAAGAATGATCTCATTCGTATCGACCGAGCAACTAGACAGTAATTCGATATCATCCAGTTAGAAGCATATGTTTATGCTATGAAGGCACCTTTCAGTTCGAGCCGAATTTGGTTTAGATAATACGAACCCAGTTCGCGAAACATGAACTTGAGTGTTAGGTGATCGCATTAATTTAATATACAAGTGATACGACCATTTGAACTGATTGTCGGATATCCTGATACCGGATTGCTCCGGGAAATATTCTCGGCGAATTACACTACAAGTATTTTTTATCACACACGCATGTAATGTTTGTTACACATCAGCAAAGGTTCGTTTATGAGTAACGTATACCGGATCTGGTCAGGATCATACTGTTAATAACATTATTTTATTATTGACCAGTTGAGAAAAGTCTCTATCAAAGTTTCTGAACAATATATTTTTCTTTCATAATTTATGAGATATAAATCTTTATTTCCCTACCTCTTATAGCCTGTTTAATAACAAAGATCTGTTATCGTTAATGATTATGTTTTACATAATCAGATATAAGTAGTATCAGAGGCATTAGTGTTACATTTTATGGCTGTCAACTTAGTGTAGGATTCACTCTGCATTTTTTTTATTTACCAAAAAGATAGTAGCACACCCTTGCGCACGTCTAGTTTTAGCGCACGCCTAGCTTTAGCGCACGTCTAGCTTTAGTGCACGTCTAGCTTTAGCGCACGTCTAGCTTTAGCGCACGTCTAGCTTTAGTGCACGTCTAGCTTTAGCGCACGTCTAGCTTTAGCTTTAGTTAGACGTTGCTAAACTCTAATGATCTACCATTTCATATCAAAATGCGACATGGAATGGTAATATTTATAATTCCTACTAACTTTTATCTGTAACTACGTCTGCGAGGATTACGATTAATGACAAAAATCTTACTTTTATTTTCTATATTATTATATTTTCTATTATTTTAAATTTTAATATTTTAATATTTTCTATATCATATCAGTGCAAGATAAAAGCTGGGTTACTTACGCTTTTATAATATTATTATGAATGGATATTTAATAAAAAGGTCAATTTTACAATTTAGCCACGACATTTTTCCATTTCTCCATTTTCTTCATAAATTCAACAGCGAAAAGCTTTAGTTTTTTTGGTTGCAATGGTCAAGAGTTACATGAAGCAGACTTACTGTTTCCATATTTTCCGACAATTTTCGGTAACGCCGCTAATATTACGATTGACTCGTATGATAACTAACAGCAACAAAAAAGGTTTTGCATGCTGAAAACACGTTCAATCGCATTCACATAACATATACATCATACTTAAGCATGATTCTCAGAAGCTGATAATAATAAACAAAACATAATATTATCTGAAACGAATTTGCTAAATCAACTCTTCCTCCTACTATATCGAGACTGCCACAGATCATCCACATCAGCTAGACAACTCAGACTTACAACATGTGATGCATAGTGTTAAATTATTCCAAATGTTCCCGAACGTGTGTGAAATCTATCGCTTTGTGCTCAGCGTGGTGGATTACATTTCTACGGTACTCATTGTAAGTGGACGTCGAAGCGTGGTAATGAGACAGTTATCGGTTGCGAGGAGACAATTAAATTTTTGACACTGTTTTTCTCTTTTATAATTACGCTCTATTTATTTTGCACTGATTTACGACTGTAATAAAAAAAAAATTAAATTAATTAATTCATACATTCGTGGATGTCACTGATAGACCTATGCGTGTTATTTCTTGTTTCTACTATTATTTCACGAAGGTGTTTTATAATGCAGAAATGGTGTAAGAAACTCCTCTACACTTGTTTTATAGATAATACGCATTAATGACAGTTATTTTTATTACTTTAAGCGGCACTGACTGCAGAGCTGGTAAATAATAAGAATTTCTTTATCGGTTAATGGATATTCATGGGCATTTGGTGGCTATTGGCATAAAAAAAGTTGGCCAATAAATGAACATTCGTCTTTCGTGTGCGATGCGTTCAAAAACCCAAATGAACGAGCAGTCGGCTCAGCCGTGCCACCGCGCCACCTGGAGCGCCGCCATATGGTCGTAACGCGTGTCATTTCGCACGGGCTCCTCGCAGCTGTTCGTAAATGAATGAACCGGTGTGTTTTAGACGGATCTACTAATCTGTAATTGATTGGGATTTACTAATTTTTACTTCTTTAAATAAGGATTCGTTTTGCATATGTGATAGTTTATGGTGTTAAATAGGCTATAAAATTTTTGTTAAAGTCGACCGATAGAAACGTTTAGAGATTCAAGCAAGGAGCGTTCCCGAACCTATAACAGTTTTGCGGGAAGGACGTTGAGAGTAAGAACATTGTAAGTATGTGAAAAGATCACGTTAGAATTAATTTTTACTATCACTTGATAATATGCAGTCATGTGATAGTCTGCAAGGAATAAATGCAATCAACAGATTCGTAATACCACAGGCATTAATTCACAATAAAGTCATTAAATTTTTCTGTATCCTTTCTATTTTTGTTTTCTTTAACGCCTACCCCACATTCTCTCCAACACCAACCGTTGACTGGTAGAGAATGCCACAACGCATTAAGTCTGCCCATTGTAGAAACAATAAAGGGTATATAAATAAATAAATAATTATGAAGAATATAATTTTTGGTTTGATGACAAAATGGATAATTGTAAGTGTAAGCTTTGGTTCTACTGCAGGAATTGTTATTTTAGCGAAGCTATTATAGCACTCTGACTATATATGTATAAATAGTGACAGCCTTTTGGATAAAACATGTATGTCCACACGGGGATGAGCATGAATCAATCCTGATTTGTCTAATTTTTAAAGTTATTTGTATATGAGTAATAAATTATTAATTTCTTTATGAAAGGCAAACATTGTGAGGAAACCTACATACCTGAATTGTTTTAAAATTTTTGCAAACGTGTATTTTAAAGTCTGCCGATCCGCAGGTTGCCATCAATACGCGAGTCCAGCAGAAGGGTAGTTATCAACACGTTTCAATCGTTGGTTATAGACCAAATTTATTGCCGAAGGTCGGTAATTGTATGATTGAATGATAATGGCGTAACTTATATGAATTTTCAAGGTTGAATTTGAAATTCAATTACTGTTTATCTTAGAACTAGCTGTTAGACTTTCGCTCGTTTCGTACGGACATCTGTTATCAAGTTGGGTTACGTGACGTACAGTAGTGTTTAACACTGGTCTCAATTGTATCCCAATTTCTTAGGATTGAGATGAAATGTCTTTCTTTAAGTATTGCAATTTTTTTATGTTAATAGCCGACAAACGAACAGACGAGCCACCTGGTAAGTGATCTCCGTCGCCCATGGACATCAACAACACCAAAGGTATCACTGAAGTGTTGTCGGTCAGGAAATGAGAAGAAGTGCTAGCTTTCAAGCCCCCAGCAGGAACACGATGAGTCGTTTGGCATCTGACTCAAGCAGGCGGGTGGTAGCTAGCCCGGCAGGCTTCGCAGAAAGATAATAATACCATGATTTCATAGTAATACTGATAATATAATCTTAACGTGAAGCCCTACCACCAAGCAGGCTGGCTTCTGTCGCCTCTTACGACACCCTGTTCTGTCAGTATGGGATTGGGGGGGAGTATTTTAGGCCGCCCCAATACGAAAAAAAACTCTTTCAAAATATAAAATTACTTTTATCCTAGAACCACATATTCTCAGAATTACTTTCCCTTTTGTGGTGAGAAAACTTGTTGGCTAATAAAGCAGTGGTGACATACTGGTTTAAAAGGTCCTAAGGGTTCTCAAGAATTAAAGGTATCTTAAAGATGGACTTGGCTGATGGCTAGTCCGTGTTCCGTGGTAATTCATGGTCGTATAGCCTTTATTTCTCACTCTGTAGGAGATTCCCAAGCCTAATACATTGGCTTGTGATGGCGATGACGTTGAGTACAAGAGGGGTACATTAAAACACTTGACTGTACCAGCAGTGTTGGTCGGCTATTCGTTTAATAGAATTGTCCTTAAACAAAGGATTTATTGACCCGGGAGAGCAACCCGACTTCATGTACTAACATCTCAGGCGGCCAATTGATTAAACAGAGCAATTAAGTAATCAGCCGTCAATGGCGGGTTGTCGCAAACGAGCGTCTGCGAGCATATTCATTACTCACTACACAGACCTATTGCGGGCTGACCGAATGACGCTATAGTTGGCCGCAAAATGATGTGTTTTCGTATTATGCACTTATATTTCAGTATTCAAATGCGTTATATAATAAATGAGCGTAATAAATATTATCTTTAGTTAGTGTATAGGTTGGAATACCGCAATATACTCGTTTATTTTATTTTCCTGCCTTAAAGTGATGTCTTGTTGGTAATCCAACATCACTTTTAGTGAGGGAGCAAGTCCAATAGATGAAGGACCCCAGAGACGCGAATGGTCATAGTTGGGATTCTTGATCAGTTTTTTTGATTTTCCAATAACCTTGTAGCCGTATTTATAATTCGATTCTCGGCTAGATTTAAGATTGAAAGATAAGTATTTTTTCATGGGTATAGGTTGTATACAATGCCTTAGTTGCCATTACTTAGATCTAAGGAATCGTAGTCGTGTTGTGTTGAGTGGGGGAGCTTTTTTGTTTATCGACACATGTACCTTTGTGCGTTTTGTGCGGTAGGGGTACATTTACTCAAAATCCAGTGTCTTTCCATAAATACCATACTACCTGCCTTGAATGATTGACGAATCGTTATTGATTCTATACAACCACATCCTTGCTTAGGTATTGATTTACTTACTGCTTGTTTAAAACCTAACGTGAGACCTAGTATTATGTTAAGTTTTAAACAAGCAATAATGGAATCATTATTAAAAATTATTTTCTTAATATTATATTATATTAATTAATGTACAATATACTTTGCTTCGGATTTCCTAAATGTTTCAACTCAAGAAATCTCTACCCTGAAATAAATACACTTGATTTTTGTTACAAAATTTTCTCTCAAAAACCTCCTTCTGAACAGGAACGTCTACTATCTCTACTTTGCTACAGGACCGTTTGCGATCTGGACCACGACTTATATTGTTTCCGACTTGTGCCGCGGATGGCGTGTTTACTATTCATGGAAAAATAACACTTAAAAAAACCCTTTCTGATAAAAAGTAAAGTTAATAAATATCAGTCTTGCAGTTGTTAATATTTAATACAAATAAACAAGATACATTAATAGGGCGTACTTTGTAAGGACTGATTTTATGCCTCCTTAGATATTTATAGAAGAGAGTAACTTTTAAAACGAGTTACCTCAATACTGAAGAGTACCTATGTTTGGCAAGCTTGACTAAAAGCTTTCCGATGCTAACTTTGTTAGATTATAATATAAAAATGCCTTTTTAGGGTTCTATAGCTCCATAGGAAACACTATGAATACAGTTAAGGGAATCGAACCTCTAAAACACAATATAACAGAAATCATAAGGACCAAACATGCTTACACAGGAGTTGTCTATATTGTTTGTGAAGTTTGGAGCAGGTAAAAACTGAAAAAATATGGTGATCTGAAATTTGGCGACGGACAAATAAAACTAGTCGATAAATAACATTGAATGTTCCATTAATTATCGTAGTCAACGAACTGATTGCAAGCAGAAACTGAATAAACAATGCCGTTTTGTTAGAAACTTTTGGATTATACCCTGGGAGTCTTCAGAGACAGGTTTGTTGGAGCCATCTTATCAAACAATACGAATACTAACATAAAGAATATCGATATCATAAATCAGTCATACCACTGATATGCTAGGGGCTTAAGGAGTAGACAAATGTGATCATGTTTTTGACAGTTGTTGTTTTTTTAATTCAGTATGCAGAACCAAATAATGATTGCGTACCGAGGTAATACTTCTCCATATCTATATAAATTACCTACATGTAGTACAATCTATAATAAAATGTGATGTATACTAATATATGACTGCAAATTTAGTGAGTTTTTGTGTAAGGGGAGGGTTATCTCTGGAACCATGGCACTAATTTCAAAAGTTATTTTACCATTTCTAAGGTATATTATTCTAGGTGGACATACGCTATAAATATTTTCGAATCAGCCAATGCCATAATGATATTTTTCAACCATGATTGTCAAATTGTGTTAAAAAGAAAATTGTGTTAGAGGTCTTAATTTTTTTATTTAATTAAACAAATCTAGGTTACAAATATTTAAAAGAAATGATCTAGACTGGGTTTCAAATAGTTGCTACCTACCTGTACTAGTAGGTAGATAGTAAGTATAGTTTTCGTAATATCTACTGAGATAAAATTGTTCAATTAAGTCAGGACAGGCCGCTAGTGTAGTAAATCTATGTGTAGTAAATCTTATCATACAAAAGGGGCAGAATAATAAAAAGGGTTTTAAAATGCACGTCTTCTTAAAATGTTCTGCATATATAAGAAGATAACAACTAGGGTTTTTAAAGCATTTGTAATAACAAATTATTCTAACTCGTCTTAGTAATGGCTAACATATTTACATAATTGTAGATTAACGTGAACCAGCACACTTGCAAAAACACAGCTAACTTATTTTGGAACAAATGTTATTTTCATAAACTTAATACGACATTAAGGTCCTTTTTACACGACTGCATTGTTTGACATAATGTCCTTCGGACGCGGCAGACTTTTTATATTCCCAAGTGATAGGATATGATTGAACAGATGTATCCTATATGAGTAAACGAGGAAGGGAATTAATTAAAATGTCAATTTGAACGTGTCAACTATTCGCAAATATGGAATCGATTCAGACATTCGCAATCGCGCTCGCAATCTGTTGTGAATTATCTAAACATAGCTGTATTTATTGTTTCACACACAGCACTGTTGCGAGCGTCCGCCACATACGCGATCAAAGCGATGGGGAACGAACGCTGACACCCGAGTTTAATTGCACCACTATGCGCGCCGATTTCGCTTCAGGTAATTCACAGAGGGCTTACATGTACCGTCAGCAACATTATTAAATCAAAATCATCAATCGATGAATTAAAAGTGCAAAGAGTTCCATCCATCTTGGATTCCAAGTCCACATGGCCTGCCCTTGGTGCACTTTGTTAATCAGTGAACGAAGCAACTACACTTGCGTTGAAATTGTTGGACTGTTAACCTCCTTATTTAATACTGTTATTGAGCTGAATTAGTCGTACTCCTTCTAAATGAGCAGTGAAAAGTTTCTACTCTTACGGATGTTTGCCGAACCAGTTGCAATAATAGGCTTCTGTCATGGCTGTCGTGTGCTGGTGTTCTGCTCATGACATTCTACTTGTTAAAAAATGGGGCACTGATCAGTTAGCTTCATTAAAAAGTTATTGTACTTTATCAATAGAAATCTTGATCTTACATGATGGTTAGATGTTTGTACCAAACTCCTTTCGTGTAAAGTGTATACAGTTTAGAGTAGATTAGCCACTTTATTCGAAGCCGGCAAAGCATTCAACCTCCTTCCGTTTACAGATGTGGCTCATCTGGTCGTCTGAAGGTATATCTATACATAAATAAAATTCTAAAAGATCGCTTTCTGTACATGAAAGACATATGAGAAAAACTATTAAAAAAAGAATACCAAATTAATTTTCAAAGCATAACTTCATCACTGATTGATAAATATTCAAAGTTAAACCAATTTGTCACGTAACAATATCTGTCAGAATGCGTGACATAATGGCTTCCAAATTTGGTAATTTGATGTCTGTGGTGACTATACTGTACGCTGATTTGCTCGTGTTTTGGAACCATGACAGAACGTTTGACGCTATGTCGGTTTCGGATGATTTCACGCCAAAAAATATATTGTACCGGTAACACAAAAAATAAAACTAACTAAGGACTTTCCTGTAAATTAAATATTTTATTGAACATTTGTGATCGATATAGACACCAAGTGAGCAAATTCGCTATTGAGCCAATCAGACATGAACGAAGAGCGGTTTTTATGAATATATAAACGTAAACGCAAACATACCTTCATATACATAAATACACATTAGTACATTTATTATTACTATGTATTAATTTACAAATCATAATTACCTCTCACAAAATTATCTGCTCGGATAGATTAAACTCAAGTATTTTCTCTATAGCTGAACAACATAATAATTTATGCATAATTTATAACTTCGAAGAGGCACTTTTGTTTAGAAAAGAAATCAGCATTCATTTCCAACAAATGGTTAAGCGGTGACATATTGTACGCAATTTTCCGTCCACGTTGAATGCGCCATATTGTTTAATTGACTTCGTCACGGAAATGGATGGCTTTTGCGTGCGCTCCACGAATTTCGTACCTATTCAAATTCCTTTCGTGTAAAACGTTTTGTTTGAGTGATATCATTAACACTTATAATGGTGTTTTATAATGAATAAAAATGTACTTTTAATATGTTAGTTAAGATAAAATATAATCCATAAAAGGACGGATTATGACTTTAGCCATTTTCCAATACGAAACGCCATCCATCATTTGAATACTTGAGTTATCAAAAAATCAGAATTATGAAATTTCTAAGATATTCGTATGTTCAGTTATATATTTTTTGTATCTGCGACCTCGTAACTCGTTAATTCAATAGGTTTAGTGCTTGAGTTCCAGTAAGACCTTAGAGGGTGACCTCATCCCGGTTGCAATTACGATGAACCGCGTTGATTGCGTTCCAGGAACTGTCAGCAATTGTAGAAAGCTAGTAATAATAATTATAACTGTTGTACAGTTATTAGGTTTGTATAGATGGCGTTTTATATAATATGTGAATGATGAATTAAAGAAATGTTGAGTATTAGTAGATATATACGAAATAAGTAAAAGTTTTTTGGATTTAATAAACAAATTTATATATTTTATTTTATGCTTATAACAATATTCTACTGAATAAACTATTAAACTCCTCCTACTTCTATCCACACCTCCTCGTTCTTCTACACATTCATGCAGTCGCCATAACTATCCACCACTTCCCTACTACTCCATTCCACTTTTCCGCTCCTCTTATATCCTTTCACTCTCTTCACTTTTGTCAACTCTTATTCAGACAATTTTCTCACATAGCATGCCTAAAGAAATTTCACTTTAATATATAGACACTATCAATTATACGTCACATATTTATGGGGTGTATGATGGTCAGCGTGGACCAATAATTAAAACATAACAAAATTGACGACCCAAGACCAAACATTTATCCGTACACAAATATCTATCCCAGTCAAGGATCAAATCAAAATCATAAAGTTTAAAAAAATCTCTAAATTATGGTACAAATTACGGCAAATTTGATAGCGAAGTTTGAAATAACGAAATGAAGGAACTGGGAAATAAAAAAACTACTATGTATTATTATTATTTTGCAATAGCACCTCTCTTATTCAATGCTTCCACTGAACTAATAATGCGATTAACCTTAGAAGACTGGACGGACCGCGTCAACATTGGTGGCTACAAATTCTCAAGTATAGGTACGCTACACAGATGACACCACCTTGTTTGCAACTGATTCTTGCCATCTGGTACTGCTTGTCCCATAGATTCAGAATATTTTCGCTACCCAAATTGAAATACAAAAATCAGATTCACGATTCAGCTCCGGTGCGGGTTGGTGAATTCTATTCTGTGCTTTCTCTTCGAATTTTTTAAGCGTTATGGTTTCCTCGTGATTGATGTGATTGCTTACAATGTAAGAGTTTATCGTGCACAACACTATTTTTAACTCACACAGAGACATTCACTAACACATGTATGTATTTTTTTGTCACGTCTCCGAGTTGTCATTGTGTATCTTGTACACCCTATATCTATGGCGTGTCCTATAAATGGACAGTGTTCGTCTTCAGTTTGGATTAAAGGCGAACGATAAGAAAACTAAAATTATAATCGTAGACCGAGCCAATAATTCGCCAGATTTTACTTGTTTTGTGAATACTATATCTGCCCATACAATGGACCGACCAAGTTAAATCTGCTGTTAGCGGTCCCCTAGTTGAATGCAGTACAGTATCTGCGAATAGGGACAAATGGTAAGATTTTGTGAGGAAGGTTATATCAGCAGCCGAGGGCTTCTATCACATGAGGACCACGACCACTCTGTCAAAAGTGCTGCGACAGAGAAGAATAACACAATTTTTTTCTTATACTACTAATAAATAACATTACTACATTCACTAGGAATGATAATTTCTAGCTGTTAATCCTTTCGATTCTAGGATGCATTGTGACCAAATATGTTTTTTAGCCTAAGACTAAATTTATACCGTGGAAGATATCTTGCTGAAAAATTCGAATGTCTTTTCGACTATTTGTTACTTCGTTAGATTATGTGCGATTTTTGCGTATAAATGTTCTTTTTTTATTCAGTATATGGGACGTTCGAAGGCCTCGCAACATTTAATACGTTACATGTCATACGTACATTAACAAATTAAGCTCACAACCACCCTCTCATAGTAAACCTCATCGCGTTATACAAAAATGTATTGACACTTGATAAAATTGTGACACATTTTATTGTACAATGGAGAAACCTAATAAATAAGTAATAATAAGTTCGCTTACAATGTTTTCTTTCACCCAATCTGGTATCGTCGATTGTGGACTGTACATGTTTTTAAACATGTCTGCAGAATAAAAATACGAATTGCTTGCTAGCTTTTGCCTAATCTTCAAGAAAGTGGTTCCGTCACTCGTGGGTAACAACATGATCTCTCCGATTCGTTCTAATTTCACTGAGCTCAGTTTTTTCTTGGTTTCATTAAAAGAAAATGTTAAAACCGATTGGTGCGTAAGAATAACTTCAGGAAACTTCGACGCTTATGACCTTTCTTCGCAGTTTTTTTTTACAAAAAGAAAGAAGAACCGTGGCATCCATAGACCACAGACTACGTGCAATTCTTGTACTGGCTTGCGTTAATTCTACAGACAAGTATTTGTGTGATTAGTCATTGACATAAAAAAAAACTAGGAATAAATTAAAATCATTACCGTACTTCAAACAATGAATTTGAAATCACTTTGTTACTCATATTTAAGTCGCTGTACTGGCTACAGCACCAAAATATGGATATTTATTTTTAGTCTTAAAGTAGTAAAGTATTTGCAATGAATACGCAAAAATGTTCCGGTTTTAAGGAACCAAAAGTTGGCGACAAAACGAATAAGCCAGTGCGTTCTTCACCTGTTGCGGCATCCACACTCAAACAGACCGAGTTATTTCCTTCTCCATATCACGATAACGTAACTCAACGCGTGAAGTCCCGCTCCTCGGCTACTTGTGATTGCATCTCTGCAGATGTTATTCGCGACATAATAAGAGAAGAGTTAAATAGTAAGTTCAATACTCAAATCAGCGACATCCAGGCTAAATTAAATAGATTAGACGAAACGCTCGCTCACTTTAACACTGAACACAAAAAAATAATTCGCGAGTGTGAAGCACAGAAAACCTTAATAACCACACTCAAAAGTGAAAACGAGCATTTGAGAGCGGTTACAGAAGACCTAGAAAAGCGAGTGAACCACACAGAACAGCTGTCTCGCGCTTGTAATATTGAGATACAGTGCGTTCCAGAACACAAAAACGAGAACTTGTACAACACAGTTACGCAACTGGCTAATACCATCAAGTGCCCACTGTTTGAGACCGACTTGCATTACTGCGCCTGTATTGCTAAACAAAATTCAAAAAGCCCTCGGCCACGCTCAATTCTAGTAAGATTTAGCAGCCGTCGTCTTCGCGACTCTTTTTTAGCAAGTGCAATAAAGTTCAACCGTGACAATCCCACGGACAAACTCAACACCAGCCAATTGGGGTACGGCGGCAATAAAAAAGTGCAGTATACGTGTGTGAACATCTTACCCCGCAAACTAAGCGGCTTCATGCCGAAGCCCGCATCAAAGCCAAAGAATTAAGCTACAGATACTGTTGGGTACGAGACGGGAAAGTATTTCTCAGAAAGACAGACAATTCTAATTATATATTAGTGAACTGTATTAAATAAATTATCATAATTATTTGGATCTCCTTTACATCTTTTTTAATCGCTTTAAAATAATTTTTGTTAACATTGCAAAGTATCTTTTAATTATTATTTTCTATATGTTAAATTTTTATTATCAAAATGTTAGAGGTTTGAGAACTAAAACAATAGATTTTTTTAATAATATTGTATGCAATAATTATGATGTAGTAGCATTGTCGGAAACATGGTTAATCAGCAGCGTCTTCGATTCTGAATTATTTGATAGTCGTTACATCGTGTATAGGCGGGATAGGGAAACTGGTGGGTTTCAAAATTATAAAGATGGAGGCGGCGTTTTAATAGCGGTATCCTAACGATTTCCTTCAAAACGCTTGCACAAATATGAGTCCAATTGTGAGGATCTTTGGGTACAAAGTGAATGCCATAATGACTTAGGGAAAACTGACATACTACATTTATGCGCTGTCTATTTACCTCCACCTATACAAAGACATATTTTAGAAGAATTTATTTATAATGCTAATCTATTCATGGACCACATTAATGATACTAATACGATATTAATGGGCGACTTTAATCTGGGATCCATTCCCTGGCACTCATCTGCAACCCCTGATTCTCCCGAAATAACTACCTCGGGCGGCATATTTTCATCTCTCTTTATCAACTTTACTTCTTTAAATAATTTGAATCAATATAATAATATAATAAATAATAAAAATAAAATTTTGGATTTAGTATTAAGCAATATAAATATCTCATGTTTATCTATTAGTGACCCGCTATCAGTAATAGACCCTTTGCATCCACCTCTACAATTCAACATTTTTCGTAACACCAACAAGGTCTTAGAGCCAAACAAAAACGAACATTTTTGTTTTCACAAAGCAGATTACTCTCAAATTGTTAATGAACTTAATATGATTTGTTGGGATAATGAGTTTCAAAATTGTACATCCGTTAACGAAATGGTCGCTAAATTTTATACTCATATTCGTTCTGCTATTATTAAATATGTTCCCAAGTCTAAGAGCAGAAGTAAAAAGTATCCAACATGGTTCTCTAATAATCTAATCGGTATCCTGCGTGAAAAACTAAAGTATAGAAATAAACTTAGAAAATTTAACAACAATCCTCTTGATATTCTATCTTTTGATTTAGCAAGGAAACGAGCTTATCATCTAATGACCAACTGCTATAACGCTTATATACATCGACTTCAACAAAATCTCAAATCTAACCCCAAACTCTTCTGGTCTTTTATAAAGCATTAAAAAAAATCAGAACGTGTATCCCGCTGAAATGTATCTTGATAGCAGTATAGCTACAAACGGAAACGATATTTGTAATCTGTTTGCACAGAACTTCTCTGCCGCTTTTAATATTGGTCGTTTTGACTATCCTTCTTCTGGTCCTAGGGATCGGGTAGACATGCTGACGAGTAACTACCTTACATTAATAAAATTCAAAGACGATCAAGTTTTAAAAGTATTAAAAAGACTTGATTTATATAAGGGCGCAGGATCTGATAAGATACCTTCAGTCTTCGTATCTGGATGCGCTCATGCATTAGCTAGACCGCTGACAATGATATACAACAAATCATTGTTAACTGGCATTTTTCCTTCCTGCTGGAAGTCGGCACTTGTAGTTCCTATATAAAAGAAGGGTAGAAAGGACCTAATAGAGAACTACAGACCCATATAGATCCTTCCCGTGCTAGCTAAAGTCTTTGAACAGCTAATTCATCCTATTCTTACCTGGCACTTTAAACCAATTATGAATATTCGTCAGCATGGCTTCATGAAAGCTAGGTCTACAACTTCTAACCTTACGTCTTTTATTAATGATGTGTCCTTGGCACTTCATAAGCTTTCAATTCATGGAATTGCTGAACCACTTCTGAGTTGGTGTGAATCGTATCTGACAATAGGGAATCTCGTGTAGTAGCTAACGGTTACTCATCGCAATCATTTTTAGTAAATTCTGGGGTGCCTCAAGGCCCACATTTAGGCCCACTTTTCTTTAACATTTTCATTAACGACATTGGTAGTTGCTTCGCCCAGTCCAAATATTACTTATTTGCAGATGATTTAAAGTTTTTTAGGGCTGTAAACTCGTCCATGGAAGCGGTGCTGTTACAAGAAGACCTTAACCAACTTGTAGCTTGGTGTGAGTATAACGATATGCACCTAAATGTATCCAAGTGTAACTATATTCGTTTCTCACGCAAGAAACACAATTCTTCTAACGAATATAAAATTGGAGACACTTCATTAGTCCAAGTTAATAGCATAAAAGATCTCGGTATTACACTAGACAGTAAGCTGCGTTTCAACACTCATATAGATACAATTTGTTCTAAAGCGTTCAAAAATCTTGGATTCATTTCACGCAATATTTGCGAATTCAAATCTAGCGAAACAAAAATCCTTTTATACAACTCTCTTGTTCGTAGCGGATTGGAATACTGTAGCGTAGCCTGGAACCCAAACTATGACATATATATTAAACGTATCGAAAGTGTACATAAACGTTTTCTGTGGCACCTAATTTACTCGTGTAATATAGCAAATAAAATTACCTCCTATAACGACAGATTAACTTTTTTTAAAATGCAAACATTAAAGGATCGAAGACGCATGCTGGACATGGCGTTTCTTATTAGGCTTGCAAATAGCTCTTTAGATGTGTCAGAACTATTAACATCCTTAAACTTTGCTATCCCGTATAAGATTGCTAGATACTCTAGATTCAACATTATTAACGATTTACCATGTAAGTCTAATTTGGGACAAAATTCACCTTTAATTAGAATCATTAGGGAATATAACAAAACTGTTAAAACCATAGAATTAGACCTATTTCTGGACACCACACGTAGCCTTAAAAATAAACTTTTTGCAATCTCTAAGAAAACCTGAAATTTGATTAAATTGTTTTTTAATTTCTTTTTTTTTTTGAATGCAATTTTGTATGAATTCACTATTATTGAAAATTACTATTCTAATCTTTTCATTCACCGACTTCAATATTTTATTATTTTATAATTCAGAGGCAATTTATTAGTTAATGTTTGTAAAATATTTCAATTCCTGTTCGATTTTGTTGAATGTTAACTTAATTTTAATTTTATGTTAATTTAATTTTTTATGTAATTTGATGTCTTGTTTACATACTGTCGTTGCCTATAATTATTCTAGCACTTACCTTGACCTTTTTGCAATATTTATTTGAAAATGTAATGGTGTATAGAATGTTGGCGACCTTTTAATAAATAAATAAGTAGTGAAATTTTTTATTTAATTTATTTTCGTGTTTTTTTTCTTACTGGAGCTATTCTTCTTATGGCACATTAAGAAATATGCCCGTAAATTTTTCCCAGTTCTATTACATATATGTCTCGTTAATCTTCAAGTTGGTACTTGCCACAATTTTTGTTATTTATCTGGAGTTATTTTAAACAGGATAGATTGATTGATACATTTATTTGTAGAAGTTATGCATCCGAATAACAATAATATTGGCAAATGACTGTGAAATATTTTTTTAAATTGAATCTACATATTTATTAAAATATTCAGTATTGTTGCCTTTTGTTATTCTAAAAAATATTCTCTTTATATATTCCAAAGTATAACTTCTCGTTTGTGTGTATAAATACCAAACTAAAAAAAACGGGACCAATTTTCAAAGCAACACGTTACAGTAGACAAAATCCAGCTTCACAAGGACATCATGGTGATTCTATTGGGCGACCCGCCCGCGCCCACATGTCGACGCGTCATTAACCCGAGCGCCACAAAAAATAATTACTTCGCCAAACATCAACAACCCGTTAAATTTGTGCTTCCCCTTACAGTTACAAAACGTTGGATAATTAAAAAATATTCACCAGAAATTACCTTCAATGAGTTATTGTACCATTTATTGTGAAACTGTATTTAGCTGTTTTAATTAACACAAACAGTAAATTGCTCTTTTGTAACCGACTTCATTATAAATAACCACTGTATATGACATTACATGACTATACGTTTATTCGCCTGGGGCTGAACAACCACGCCTACTAATTTTCGCGTAAACTAAATTGCTTTCAGTTAAACATACATAGATCATATGTGTCAGTAAAAAGGGTGGTGCGAATAGCGACCCTTACAAATATGTCGTTTCATATCAGTCTTCAGCAGTAGCAATACTGTAAGTAAATGAAATGAAATAAAAATCAAAACGCCTTTAATTCGATACATAATTTTAGAAATCGTACGATATTATTTCAAGATAATATTATTTCTATTCTTGATTAATTATTGTCTATTAGTATTTGTAATTTTACTGATCACATTTATAATTTGGTTTTGTCAAAATATATATATATATTTCATTAATTTCTCGCTTCCACGTGATCGCTTCGTGTGTCTTATAGTCGTGTTACATGGCCATCTGAATTACAACGTTTGGGCAGCGCCTCTATAGTTTTGGTGACACTTCTTATTTTTGTGTGTTGAATCTTTTTTATTTTTTCCACTTTTTAACAATGCAGCATTTTTTATTTAGTTATATTTATTTTTTTAATTTTTAATTTAGTATTTAAAAAAGGTATTATCGATCAGTCAGGAAGTTCATCGTTGGATACAGGCCTACTCTTATTTGCACCACTTCATGATGTTGGGACGTTTGAATACAAGGGTTCCTTGCTGTTTTCTTCATATGAATAATCTAACTGGTAGGGGTGCGACCTGTGGTTCTTTTACTAAATCCTGACCGCAAGATGACGTCTCCAGTGACAGTAAGATTTGTAAATTCGTTTCCTACGGAAAACAATAAACTTAAAAGATATTTATGACCTCGTAGCCCACTTGGTAGTGACCCTGCCTGCTGAGCGAGGCATCCCAGGTTCGATTCCCGACCGCGGCAGATATTTATGTATCAAATGTTTGTTCTTGGGTCATGGGTTGCTGTGTTATCATATTTGTGTCTTTGCATGAAACGCACAACAGAAGGAAGTGAGGGTGTAAGTGTGTGTGCATTTATGTTATATTATTTGACACTCGAATTACGAAATTTGTCGTCATATTTGCGTTTTAACGGTAGCTTCTTGGCGCAAAATATTTGTCGATCATTCCACGTATCGGCGTAAAAAAGCATACCTATCTTTAATATTTCATTCCGATCGGGCATCCCGGACATATAAAAAATGCACGTGTAATTTAACCCAAAATGCTCGCTTGCCGTATGTCATACAACTATTAAATGTTCTACAAAACAGCGATCAAGCTAAAAAATTGTGAGTGTTATCAATTTAATCGTATATCAAAGAGTTATTTCTGTAACTTGTTCATATCAATAGCGAATTATCCATCATCAACTTCCCGGTGAATTCGCATCAGATTCTCAACGAAAAGAGTACCGTCTTATAAACGTATCTAAGAATTAAGGAATTTTAAAAGCAGAAGTTTAAAAAAAGTGTATTGTCTTATTATCGTATAGATTTTCTTGTATGTGAATGATAATTTTATGTTTTTTAAGTCATGTCCACATAAATTGCCATCGGTGGTCAAAGGTCGTTTAGTATATTTTCCAAGATTTAAATCGTCATTAACCAACTGTAATTATGACGGAAGCAACATCTGTAGTCGCAATTAAAATAAAAGTAAATAGTATTGATTTCGAATGAGTTGTATATTTTAATGTGCAAATATTAATTAAGCATTTAGTGAAATCACGTAATTTTCTTATTTATTCATTTATATTGAAAATTGTTACATTAAATTAATTAACTAAATAAATTTTTACTTTCGTACAGTTTTAGTAAAATTATCTTATACCTGTGTGACATGTTACCTAACGTCACAACCTGCATGTCATAATATTATTGACAAACAAATAAACAAACACCAAGCCCCATAAAAGAACGCTGAACCTTTTGAAGGTGATATGATGACGTAACCATATTATGTGTATTTATAATTTCGTTGATTTTAAAATGTGTCAAGTTAATAAACCGGTAGTTGATTGTTGCATAAAGTATTTCACTTTCGGCCATCATGACTGATCGAGGGAATCCGGTTGTCATCATGTATATTTTTGTTTTTTCGTTTTGTTGCTTTTATTATTATTCTTTCCCTTCTGTACCTTATTCACATTTTCACTGTCATCCAGCGTCACATATCAGAAAATGCTGCATTAAATTCATCCTTGTAACCTTGCTTATGGAGTTTCATAAATAATAAGTAAATAAATATTCACGCCAGAATTTCCCTACTTTGTAAGTGCATTTGATATGATTTCTATCAGCGAATATTATATTAATTGAAATGTCTACGTAATATGTTGGTTTTTTGTTAACCAGGCGTTGTTAAAGACATTTAAAACTGTTGGTATTTTGCTGCCATCTAAAAATATGGTACGGATGAATATGTAATTCCCAGACCGACATGATCGTTGCTTTTCTGTAATTCCCATAATTTCTCACATCAACATTGTTACCCTGTCACCATAACACCCCAACAAAAATGATTACTTTACCACTCTTTCCTGCTCGTTCAATTTGTAACATTGGTCACTACTTAACTGCATTCAAGTAATTGTACTATAAATATAATTGTTTGTGAAAAAAATTATATTAAGATTAAGTTTTCCTTTTGCGTTTCGGCTAGCCATACATCAAATTCAACATCATTAAATAATATTATAGGTATTTTGTCAATTCACTTGTGTATGCCATATTTTGCTTCTACTACCGTGTCGAATTGGAGCTTTATTATGAGGAGAAAAACGGCGAAAGAAACTCCTGAGCGCATTTTTAAACAGCACATCGGTGATGTCTTTGGTGTTACGGTCGTGTAATGGTGGCAGTGGTTACCATCAGGTGACCGTCTGTTCATTTGCGACTATTGATATACAAAATAATCAATTACATAAAGCAATTAAAACTTGTGTGGCTTTGAAACTAAGATCCTTGTACGTCTGGCGACAAATACTGCATACACGACATATTTTTCGAAGTCCTATGTACATATATTGGAAAGTGATTAACACTGAATTCTATAAAGGAAATCGTTGTAAGAAAATCGGTACTCCATTATACATTCAAAAGTGTACGATGTCACGAGATTCGGTTAATTATGATCATGTTTATTAGTGAAATCTTCACAATAATATGTAACCTTCAGCATTGTCACTATCGTAACGATTACTGAAATTAATTTAATTCCTTTCGAAACAAATTTTCGCCGTATTTAATAGCAGCAGAGCTTCTACAAATGTAACATTTTCGGAGTAAGGAATCTTTTACAGAAACGTTGTCTTCATTCCATTTATTATTCCAAACGTACCCGTACCGTTCTATTAAGAAGGGTCTTTCTTATTTGTTGTATTTTGTATTTCATTTTTCAAAAGGAGAAATTTTAATTAAAGTTTAGCTCACCACAGTTGAATGGGCTAATTCCACGGTCATGATACTGTCGGATGCGGGTGAAAAAAAAAAAAAACAGGAAAAGTTTCAACGATTATTTTTACGGATGTATTCGACGAATTTAAATTTTGGCTTGTGAATTTATTTTTTAATGCAATAAATGGAAACCATATGGCCTACAGAGACATAGATCTGTAATTTACAAAAAAAAATGACGTTCAGGTTGACAGTTCTGTTACAGAACAGAACATTAAATATTCGGTTAGATAAATTACTTGTCGACGAACTGACTGAGTCACAAACAACGCACGCATAGATTCATGACATTTAATACTTATGGCTAAGCTCACTTTTTATTTTCTTTGTTGGTAAATTGCACACGAGTGAGCAGGTGAGGTCATTAGCTTTCAACAAAGAGTAAACAAAAAACACACAACAAATAAACATTAATAAATGGGTACTCACGGTAATAACTTCAAACATTACAAAGTCCAGTTGTAAGCTGGCTCTGGATGTGGTTTCATATGCTTTACGGCTGGCTTCCGAGCCTGAGACGTATGTCTGCGTCATGCGTCGAATGCGGCGTTTACTTCATTAATATTCTGACTAAATTCGACGCCAATGTTCATATGAATTATTAAGAGACTTAAGTAAGATTCCTTGTTGCAGTTGGATCATATCTACACAAATGAGACATCACAAACAATTACGAGTTGTGAGCAAAACATTTTTTTTTCCTTATGTTTATTTTTGTAACACTTTAAGCTAAGAGAAATAAAGACGAAAACTTAATGCTCAATGGTATTTTCTACCAGTATTTTTTGGGTGATTATGAGCATGTAGCAGTGAGGTGCATTGTTGAAATTGTAATTACACATTATTGCTTACAATTAAACAAATACGTACATAATAATATTTCATATGATATAATAGGTACACATAAAATTAATTAGATAAGATTACATTCATATAAAAAATAACCATGATTGTATGGAAATTGGAATGGAATTTTCCCGGAGAAGTCGCTTAAACGTAGCTCTGTTTAGAACTTGTCTTATGGTAATGGGCAAGACCCTCCAGAGCAGTACACTTTGAATAATAAACGACTATTCGAAAAACTCAGTAGGTATCATGTGGTGGACCAGAGATTCACGTGTCGAGATGGAAATTAGCTCTCTGACACTGTTGTGAGCCGAGAAGTTGAAAATTTTCCTTGACATAAAGGTGAAGTTGGATCATATAAAATTTAATACAGAACCAAGATAATTTTAGAAGTATGAAATTCCTCTGGCAAGCAGTAAACCACTTAAGTTGACTACAGCATCTAGAGATGTAATCATACTTGCGCAAATTGAAAATAAATCTAAAACAATTGTTAAGTAGGTGCTCTAGTTTATCAAGAAGGTATTTTGATAGATCTGTATAGCCAACATTTGTATACATTAGGAAGAACGAGATTGTGTGACGTATTATGAGGCAGAATTTTTAAGCCTGTACAACGATTGCAATTTCACATTTACTCTACAGCTTATTATCTTTATCTATCGCATAAATGTCTATCCTCCGGGCACAGAATCAAACACGGAACTCTTAGCTCGGCAGATGGGATTATTAGTCAAATCAAGGTTTATGGGCCCGTCGTCTCAATAATTAACTTTTGAAAAGAAAGACAAATGTTAATTCCCTCGAAACTATGGATACACACAAGCATAATTCTTATATTACCATTAATAATAAAAATAATGAAGTAATTATAAATATTGCTTTTGGCAAATTTGTAAATGATATTCTTTAATTAAATCTAAGCAACTTATTAGGGTGGGTTTTGTTGTTAAAGTTCTTTCTAAATTAATACACTTTATTAAATGATCAAAAAACTTTATTAGTAATAAAAGTTGCAACTAGTAATATGTTAGTCTAACGTCTAGACAATTTACTTTTATCAACGCCTTCTAGCTAACTATCCATCGATCAGCGCTGCCCTCTATGTGATTCGAGGTTTTGATTGAATTATTGGATAAACATCAATACAAAAAATAAATATTTTGAACATAGTATATGAATTTGATAAATTTTAATAATGTAATATAACTCATTCGTTGCAAAGTATATATCGCACCCTTAGAATGAAAGGGACTTAACTCAAAAATTGCAAATTATGGGAAATGACGGAGAAAGTTTTCAAAAATGTATGGTCTTGAGTAAATTTAAATTCGGGCTCTTTTTCACCATGGGGTTTTAGAGCAGGCTTTTTTAAGTAAATTTATAGTAAAATCTGGAATTTCAGGAATTTCGAGTTAAGTCACTTTTATTCTAAAGGTGCGATATTGGCCTAAGAACTGGACTTGAATTTTCATCTTTTGAAAATTTTATTACTTTAGGTAAGTTGTGTTTGCAATGTAATTTAATAATCAAATTGAGCACCATTGAACTATTGAAGCCGTTTGGTTCCGGCCTAAGAATAAGACCACCCCATCTCTTCACATGGTTGCCGTAAGAGGCGGCTAAGTGAATATCCGGGAAATGGGCAGCAGCATTTCCCGTGAGTTGCATCGACACCTACTGGGATATCATCAACACGCCTCCCACGCGTGTTGTATAACGGCAATTCACCCCCCT